>CM074955.1:8608427-8621990 GCA_037577455.1 Pangasius macronema
GTGCTTGATTTTATACACCTGTGGCCAGGCCAAGTGATTAGGACACCTGATTCTGATCATTTGGATGGGTGACCGAACACTTTTGGTAATATAGTGTATGTATATATGGTAGTAAGCCTTCAGAGGAAAAAAAACTTTTATGGAATCCATTATTAAAAGCTATCATGTGCTCCTTTTACTATTTTAGGCAGTCAACTTACAATTGTCTACTGATAGAACTTTCCAGTTGTCAGCATTTTCTGTTTTTCCCATCGTCCTCACTCAATCAATCTCTTGTTGCATTGATTTCATCTCCATATTCCTCTACCTGTGATCCTCATCCTAGGTTCTCCTGTTCCACGATCAGACATACGGGATCCACTATGAGTACACAGTGTCCCTGAACCAGTCTCAGGAGAGCAGCACAGAGACACCCAGAGAACCTGAGCACCTCTACCTGTGGACTCACAGCAGCTGGCAGGACTGCAGTGTGCATTGTGGAGGAGGTACAAGCTAATAAAAATGATCAAAATGTATCTAGAATAATTTTTATAATTAAAACCAAATCAGTATCAGAGTTGGAAATAGTATGCAAAACATATTTATATAGAATATGCCTTTATTGTCATTGTCACAGGTACAACGAAATTTAAAAGTGCTCTCTTCAGTCAGTGCATAATCACATTGAGTGTTAAAAACAATGTTAGGACAATGCTAAAATATAATAATTTAATGACAACAATGCTAAAATATAATAATTTAAATACTTTAGAATTCCTAAAAATATGAATAAATATACCTTAAGCTGTACATGAGCATACCCACACACAGGCAATATATAAAAATGTTGAACATGATTCTACGTCCTCCACCGTTTTACAGATCCATCCATCATCCACACATACATCCACTGTTTCACAGATCCAGCAAGTTACAGATTGAAATATTGTATGTTATTTTTTTAGCAGCATTCAGAGCAGTTATTGCAATTGGATAAAAACTGTGCTTGAGTCTATTTGTCCTTGCATTAATTAACCTGTGCCATCTGCCAGAAGGCAACAGTTCAAACAGGGAGTGTACAGGATGTGAAGTGTCTTTAACTATGTTCTGTGCTTTTTTAAGACAACGGGAGCTGTGTAAGTTTTCTAATGTGGGGAGAGGGCAGCCGACAATCTTTTGGGCGGTGTTGATGACCCTTTGGAGAGCTTTCCTCTGGGCCACTGTACAGCTGGTGTACCAAATGCATATACAGTATGTTAGTACACTTTCAATGGAGGCTCTGTAGAAGGACACCAGCAGTCTTTGTGTGATGTTATTTTTCCTTAGTATCCTCAGGAAGTACAGTCTATGTTGGGCCATTTTTAGTAGCACAGAAGTGTTCACGCACCAGGATAGGTTCTCCTCTATGTGGACTCCCAGGAAACGGAAGTCTGCCACCCTCTCCACACAGTCCCCGTTGATGAATAATGGTGGGATTACTGTCTTTTTCCTCCTGTGATCTATTATGAGTTCTTTGGTCTTTGAAGTGTTGAGGAAAAGGTTATTGTTTGTGCACCATACCAACAGCTGCTCCACCTCCACCTTCCACCACTGTAGTGTCGTCTGCAAACTTTACGATGGTGTTGCTGTGATGGACAGGGGTGCAGTCATGTGTGTATAGGGAGTAGAGCAGGGAACTCAGCACACAGCCCTGAGGGGAACCAGTACTGAGGCTTAAGGCCGTAGAAGTATGATGGCCTACTCTGCCTGCAATCAGAGAGGAAGCTGCTGATCCACATGCAGGTTGTATGTGGGTGCCCCAGGTCCTCCAGCTTGACCACCAGCTTGTGTGGTAGGGTGGTATTAAATGCAGAGCTGAAAGCCACAAAGAGCATCCGCACATATCTCCCTTGCTGCTCCCGGTGTGATAGTGCAGCATGGGGTGCTGTTGCTATGGCATCTTCTGTGGATCGGTTCGATCTGTAGGCAAACTAGTGGGAGTCGAGGCTTGGGGGCAGGGCTGCTGTGATGTGACTGTGGACCAGTTTTTCAAAGCACTTCATGATTACCAGGGTGAGTGCCACTGGTCTGTAGTCATTGAGGCTGGAGATGTGGAGCTTCTTGGGCAGGGGGACTATGGTGGAGGACTTCAGGCAGGGTGGGACAGTGGACTGTGCCAGGGATTGGTTGAAAATCCTTGTAAAGACTCCAGTCAGTTGGTCTGCACAATCCCTCAGCACACGTCCTGGGACGCCATCGGGACCAGCTGCCTTCCTCGGATTGATGGCCCGCAGCTTAGTGATTTGCGTGGGGGTGAATTCTAGCCCGTGTGGTCCGATCCCACAGGAGAGCTACTGTAGCACAAATTGCTAAAAGGTAAATGCTGGCTATGATAGAAAGGTGCCAGAGCACATAGTGCATCGCAGCTTGCTGTGTATGGGGCTGCGTAGCTGCAGACCGACCAGAGTGCCCATACTGACCCCTGTCCACTGCCCAAAGCACCTACAATGGACACATGAGCATCCATGAACTGGACCATGAAGCAACAGAAGAAGAAGGTGGTCTGGTCTGATGAATCATGTTTCCTTTCACATCATATGGATGGCCAGGTTTGTGTGCATGGCTTACCTGGGGAAGAGATGGCACCAGGATGCATTATGGGAAGAAGGCAAGTCGGTGGAGGCAATGTGATGCTCTGGGCAATGTTCTGCTGGGAAGCCTAGGGTCTTGGCACTTATATGGATGTTACTTTGACACGTACTACCTACTTAAATACTGTTTCAGACCGAGTACACCCCTTCATGGCAATGGTATTGCCTAATGGCAGTGGCCTCTTTCAGCAGGATAATGTGCCCAGACACAATGCAAAAATTAGTCAGGAATGGTTTGAGGAACATGGCAAAGTGTTCAAGGTGTTGACTTGGCCATCAAATTCAAAACCCCAAATCTGTGGGATGTGCTGGACAAACAAGTCAAATCCATGGAGGCCCCACCTTGCAACTTACAGGACTTAAAGGATCTACTGTTAACATCTCGATGTGAGATAGCACACCTTCAGAGGTCTTGTGGAGTCCATGCCTTGACAGGTCAGAGCTGTTTTGGTGGCACGACAGGCATCTACACAATAGTAGGCAGGTGGTTTTAAAGTTATAGCTGATCAGTGTGTGTGTGTGTGTGTGTGTGTGTGTGTGTGTGTATATATATATTGTGTGTGTGTGTGTGTGTCTGTGTGTCTGTGTGTGTGTAGTTTTGTGTGTAAACTGTGTATATGCACGTTTCTATGGATAGAACATGATTATCAAGTTATTCTTGTGCATGAGGATGTGTGTATATTTAGAACTACTCCTGACCACAAACCCCTAGTGGTAGAAAAGTGTAATCATGGGTAAACTGATCATGAGGACTTCCAATCCCAATTATTGGCAATCATGTCAGAATAATTTACAGAGTAATTGCTGATGATGGTGCTCACAACAAGGTGCAGACAGGTGCAAACTTTGTTTGCCCAATGTAATTTTAGTTGATCACTGGAAGCAACACTTTTAGAGATGCCAACAAAATGCTACAATAGCATTCCCATGCACATTCAAGTCCTATCTAATTTAGGGTTGGAGAGAGTTGGGAATTGGGAGAGAGTTCTGGCATATCCCAAACAACAATGATAACAATAATATGTTGTACATGCATTCATATGGCTAATGTCACAATGCATTACATTTCCAAATGTGGCCACAATGCATTTCCAAAGGCAGCAATAAAAAATAAATATTCATGTCATTTCAGGTTTTCCAAATGTAATTGGGGCAATAGATTGCCAAAAAAATATTTATATATATGGCATTTTATATTTATATTACATATAGCAATTTGGAGCATTTCTTTATGTAAATGTGTGGTCAGATCTGAGCAGAGCAATTTAGAATGTATAGGATTTATGAACATCCGAGCATTGTGATAAACATCTGTACATGTGATAAATTTTCAGTTCTTTGTTCATGGAATTACGCATGGAATAAAACTTGTTCTATGCATGCTTTGATAAATGACTGGGGTTGTTTAGTTGCCACAGCAATCAGCTCAAGCTATGTTGTTTGCATGGGCCACCATTAGGAAAAGGAGCCATGAACAAAGACATTAACAGTGAAGCAGTGGTCCATGGCTGAAACATATGCTGCAGCTTGAGCAAACTGTATGAAGTCTAGCTGGATTGATAATGCATGACCTGTCTCTTTTGCAGTGTATACCTGTTCTTTGTGCTTTATGTTGATCATGAAGGGTTTGAAATTGGATGCTCAAACCAAAAATACCTATAGTGTTTCACTGATCATTCACTGTTTTAGTGATTTCTGCTTGATTCTATAAAGTGGGATCACTGACAGAAATGTCTGAGAATCTTTCTGATCAAAATCTGAAACCAAACATCTGTTGTTCTTATTTTTCTGCTCATATTCTAATTCACCAAGGCTGGTATTGTTCTTATCATAACACACTGATAGTATCATAACGCATCTCTCGCAGATGCCGTCTTATGGTTATTGAGCTGCAGTCAGCATCAGTAAGGGCCTTAATTTGGGTTGAGGATCGGCCTGTGTCTTCACTGACAGCCCGTCGGATCCTCCTGCTCAGTGCAGGTGAAATTCTTTTGGGTCTACCACTTGATATTTTTTGTCCCATAACTCTAAGGATCTTTCAAGAAATTTAAAATGACTGTCTTACTGCGTCCAACCTCGGCAGCAATGGTGCGTTGCGAGAGCCCTTGCTTGTGCAGCTCAACAATCCTTCCACGTTCAAAAACAGAAAGTGTGTGTGTGTGTGTGTGTGTGTATAGACAAATTTCAGACGAAATTGGCAAAAGAGCACAATGTCTCTGGTCAGTCAAAAGTCATGTTTTTGCCCATTGCAAAGAAAAAAAGAGAAATAAACACCCAGCACTCCTGGGTTGTGTGTTTGGTATGGTGGTTGCAACTTTTTTTTTTTAATTCAGCTGGTCTTTGCTTTAAACCCCTGAAGAAATGGTTGGAATAAAATGTGATGCACAGGTTAAGTGCCTTTGGTTTAATTTTCCCTCACAAAGCTGCCAATCGATTTTCATGCACACTTACGCATTTGTTCCTTCCAGTGGTTCCATACCAATCACTTGAAAAGATGCGCTATTGCAAATGGCCTAAATGGCTTATGGATTGGGAGTTACTTTTGGTGTTGCTCCACAGCTCAGAGTCAGAGTTCATCACTGAAACAGATTCTCCCTTTGCTAGATGTGACAACTTCACCAAAATTCTGTTCTCTCAACATCTTTACTACACAGTTAAATTTGTTTTTGTTTTTCCATAACAGCGCATAAGGAATATTTGCTGCTAGCAAAATGTATTTTACACAAGCCTAGGACATTAAACCTCCCCACCAGCAGAAGTCCCCCTCCCCTGACTTCTAGCTTACCATTTTTAGGTAACTTGTTTTTAGTGTGGTTAACTGGTTATCTGGTTTTAGTGTATGTAATATATATTTTAGTGTATTTGATGCCTCAATTTGATCCTCAATTCCTCGATCCTACGTCCCTCAGCTTTTGTCCTGGAAATTGATCAAAGTCTGCCATCTTTAAGGAAGTACCAATTCTTAAAATGTGGTCATAAGAATCAAGGAATAAGGAAAGAGGAGGCTGGATCCACAGGTACTTCCTACATGGAAGTCATTTTTTATTTTGGCATGTGAAGTAAGCCTACAGTATAAATACTATAAGAAGGCCAAATAAAAAAATTCGAAATTAAATAAAAAATGGGTGCAAATAAAATACTTGCATGAACATTGATTAATATGCCTGATGAAGAAGTCAGGTAATGCATAGAATATTCTTTAAATTAAAGCATCAGCATTTAAGTATCTGATGTACACATGTGATATTGTTTTAATCAGTAAGTCTGCAATAAGTAAATTATTAAACAAGTTAAATTTAAAGTTACTTCAGTAATGCTTTAGTAAGCAAGGATGTCTCTTTTGGCACATTTGTTCTCAATTCCTCCTGAACTTGTTTCCTTTTTTTGCATTCTTTCTCCACTTCCTTGGAGTGAGGAGCTTTGAAGCAAGGAAAGGAAAGCAAGAGAAGAAAACAAGGTCATGCAATTTAAGAAATGAAAAGCACTCCTAGTCTTTGCATACACCTTTATAAGTTCTGAGCTGTGTTTACTCTGTTTGCCATCACTGATTTCACCCTTGTCTTGCTTAGTATTTACTCTTTCTGTTTGCCTTCTTTTTTTTTTTTGCATACATCATACCTCTCTGTGTTTGACCCTTGGTACCTTTATGAATCTGAGTTTGAAAAGTGTTCTGTCAGTACACCCTCATTCACATGAATTCTCAGTAGCCTGTTGTTAGTGTACAATATTTTATGGTTACATTCCAACATGGTGCCAGGTTTTTCATTAAAGGTGTCACACTTTTAATAAAAAATAATATTGCATACATGCCATCCAATCAGAATCAAGAACATTTCACATGATCGTTGCATAACATGCTTTCTAAGCATTATTTGAAGTTCAAGGTTCAAAAAATAACATATAATTCATTGATTTGCCTGCTTCTCAACATGTTGTCCCATACATGTCACTATTTGTAATATGTGTTAAAATTACTTTACCTGTATTTTTATTTTCAAAAGATGCATGGTGTTAACAAATGGTCAGGGGATGTGCTGGGATTACACTTTATTTGAGGCTCATGAGGCATTATTAGAGTTGATATACTCCCCTGAGTTCTAGCCTATAATTTTCAGGTAACTTCCTGGTTTTAGTGTATGTAATGAATATTTTAGTGTATTTGATGCCTTCCCAATCCCCTCAGCATGGGACCCAGAAATCGATTAAAGTCTGCCATCTTTCAGGAAGTACCAATTCTTAATGTGGTCATAAGAATCCAGGAACAAGCTGAGAGGAAGCTGGATCCACAATAGTCTACATATCTACGTTCCATTATTGGAGTTAATAAACTACTTAGAAAAAAAATTGTCCCCTAGGCTGCTTGTTGTAATTGAAAAATCATATTTTTACCAAAAATAGCAAAAGGCTTCTCATACAGAGATGCTGCACAATGCAGCAGACAGTCATTCTGAAAAGACATGTCACTCTTCCCTGTGCCACCATTCTATTGAACCGACCCCCGTTGGTGGAAAAGGCAGAAAAAGTTTCCCTTGGAATTGAACAAAAGTCTTTGATCTGACAGTATCAAACAAATGATGTCTAAAACATCCGGTTTCTCAACAAAGTTTGTATATTATTCAAGAATTCCTCCACTTTCTCTATTTATTACTAAAGAAACGTTCAGGTTTTTTAATGCAGTTAAGTGTATGCATTAGATTTAGTACACATTTTTTCTTCTACAGCAACAAAAGTTGAGAAAGATGTCATCTTTACCAAAGTGAAGAAATCCAGATCAGTGATAAATTCTGACTCTGAGCTATGTAGCGACACCAAAAATAATTCCCAATCCATAGGCTATTTAGGCCATTTGCAGTAGCACACCTTGTCCAGTGATTGTTATTGAACCACTGGAAGAACAGATGTGTAAGATGTGTATGAGATTAGTAGCTTTGTGAAGGAAAATGGATCTGAAAGCACTTAACCTGTGTGCCATATATCCTGTTCATGCATTTCCTCAGTAGTTTAAAGAAAAGTCTGTCAAAAAAAAATAAAAATTACTTTTTTACACTTTTGGTGGCAGACTACCTAATTTTTAGGTAAATAAAATAAAAAAAAACACTTAAAATTTGCTTGCAAGAATTACATCAAGTCAGCGACCCACTGACATCACCAAACTGTTCTTCTTTTGTAATGTTTTTTCAGGCTTGTACCACAGCTTCTTTCAGTTGTTGTTTGTGTTGGGGGTTTCTCCCTTCAGTCTCTTCTTCAAGAGGTGAAATCCATGCTCAATTGGGTTAAGGTCTGGTGACTGACTTGGCCAGTCTTAAACCTTCGACTTTTTCCCCTGATGAAGTCCTTCCCCTGTTGTGTTGGCAGTGTGTATTGAATCATTGTCTTGCTATATGATGAAGTTTCTCCAATTAGATTGGATGCATTTCTCTGTAAATTGGCTAACAGAATGTTTCTGTAGACTTCTGAATTCATTCTGCTGCTACCAGCATGAGTTACATTATCAATAAAGATTAGTGATCCCATTCCAGAAGCAAGCCTAAGCCATGACACTAATTTCACCTTGGTTGAATGATGAGCTTGTATATTGGATAATGAGCCAGATCTTTCTTTCTCCATACTTTGGCCTTTCCATCACTTTGGTAGCAGTTAATCTTGGGTCCAGAACTTTTGTGGCTCATCTCTGTATTTCTTTGCGAATTCCATTCTGACCTTCTGATACTTACTGCTGTTGAGTGATTTGCATCTTGTGGTATGGTCAATATATTTTTGCTCTCAAGGTCGTCTTCAAATGGTGGATAGTGATTCCTTCATATTCCTTCTTTTGGAGGTTTTCCTCACAGCTCTCACAATGTGTCATCTAATGCTGTTGTTTTCCTTGGCCAACTTGTTTCATATCTGGTTGTTAGTACACCAGTGATTTCTGTCTTTTTCAGGACATTCCAAATTGTTGTATTGTCTATAACAAATGTTTATGCAATGGCTCTGATCGATGTTCCGTATTTTCTCAGCTTCAGAATGGCTTGCTTTCTCCCATATACAGCACTCTAGTCTTCATGATGGTTTATCATCTTTAACAACAAATGTAGTCATCACAGGCAAATGTCTTCAGGGCAAATCAAAAACAAAAGAACTGACCTTGCTGTTCCAATACTTTTGGAGGGGACTGTAGCTAAAGAGAGTCTTAACAAAAACAAGACACTACAGTGTACAAATTGTGGTGGATCACTGGGGCAGAAGTAGGGTGACAAAGAGTCAATCTATTTTTTCCATCATTAAAGGTGCAGTAAGTAATTACTAGGAGGCTAGTTTTTGAGCTATCAATGAAGGCTTTCAGACAACATAAAACAAATTACACTGCAACCACAAAATGACAGCATTCATTGGACCAGTGTGTCTGCAAAGCCTTTTAAGCCAATAAGTTCTGTTTGCTGAATATAATCTCTGAATTCCAGAGGATGGTTTTACTATTTAGCATGGTTTTTGAAAGGAGTTTCTGTCTAGCCATGTGTTCCCTTGTTGAAATACACACATTGAATGTCTAGCCAAATGCCATTTAATAATTCTCATAGGATCACGGTAAAGTAACTTGAATTATTGACATGTGCATGAACGGGCTTTGACAGAGCGTGAAGTAAGAAGAGCCACCTGTGAAAACTCTCAGCTAGCCATTACAGACATTAGGAGTCATATGTGTTATTAACTTGCATTATTTGCATCTCACTTTCCACTCAGTCTTTTTTTCCCAAGAGTCAGTTTCACGGGGACCATATACCGCCTTCAGTGGACCTTCAAAAGGTTCATTGTGTCTCCTTAATCTGTCATCTTTTCTATTAACTGTAGTTGATGTCATAGCCTTAATAAGTGAAAAAGAAGGTGGAAATGCATGCATGTCATGCACCTGCTAGTATAAATAGGGTACATGGATTGGGTTGGCTTTGATAATATTGTTGCTTATGATTGGTTGATGGGGGTAATGATGGGGTTGGAGTGTTGTTTGTAAAGAAAGCGTACTTCTCAATACATCACTCATTCATTTGTAAATAGTCAGTCTTTGGAAATCCTAACAAACTCCAATTATATTTTGTTCAGACACCAACATTAGCTTTTCCATCAAGCATTTAAAGCCTCAATAATGTTGTGTCACATGCCAAAATCCACCACAAGCCTCTAACAACATAACATCCTAAAACAATAAGTACACAAAGTAGGACACTTATTTAGGGTCTACATTTTTGGGGGGTTTATTACAACATCAGACGTTTAAAGAGAGAAGCACTCCCTTGTTTGATGTTGCTTTGTGTGTATACACTGCTAGTATAGTGCTGATTCTGCAAATCCTTTTCCAGCCTGTAAAGGTCAAAGAAACAACAGGAAGACAAATTGTCTTTAATTATGTCCTTTATGATCTGCTTGATTTTCCCCTAAGCTTTAATGTGTGTTGTTTCACTTTGAGAATAAATTTTATGTGCAAACCTGATTGAGTTTAACAGTTTCATTCACTGTTTTATGTGTGTTTTTCCCAGGAGAAAGAAAGACGGTGGTTTCCTGCATAAGGATGGTTAATAAGACCATGACACTGGTGAATGAGAGCTTCTGTCACCCGGAGAACCGCCCTGCACCTCAAGTTCGTTACTGCAACACTCATCCTTGCCAATACAGGTGAATGTAGTGCTCTGTTGGAGGGCATGAAAGAAGTAGTAGAAGTAGGAGTAGAAGTGTGTATCTTCTTCCGATATGATGTGATGTTATGATAAATAAAATTAAAGCACATGACAATTTAATATGACATGGTTTAGGGGTGTTTTGATGCAATATGAGGAAAAGTAGTGTGATTTAGTGTTATTCAACCAGTTGATATTAGTTAAGATAACTTTGATGAGTTGGTCACTATGCCTTCCTCAAAGGGTCTGACAGGTATAGAGACCATGCCTCCCTCACTGGGACTGACAGACAGAGAGGCCATGCCTCCTTGATTGTGACTGACAGGCAGAGATACCACTCTTCTTTGATTGGAACTGAGAGGTAGAAAGACCATTCCTTCTTTTCAGTGACTGACAGACATCAACCATGACTCCTTGATTGGGCCTGATAGGCAGAGAGGCCATGGCTCCTTCACTGGGATTGACAGGCAAATAGTCCATGCCTCCTTGTTAGGGGCTGACAGGCAGAGAGTCCATGCCACCTTGGTTGGTACTGACAAGCAGAGAAGCCATGCCTCCTTGGTTGAGACTGATAGCCACAGAGGACATGCCTTCTTAGTTGAGACTGGCAAGCAGGGAGACCACAACTCCTTCACTGGAACTAACAGGCAGAGAGGTCAAACTTCCTTCACTGGGACTGACAGGCAGAGAGGCTACACTACCTTCGTTGAGACTGGTAGGCAGAGATGCCATGTCTCCTTGGTTGGTACTGACAGGCAGAAAGCCTGCCTGCCTGCTTGGTTAGGACTGATAGACCGAGAGGCTACATCCCCTTGATTGGGACCGACAGGCAGAGAGGCTACACCACCTTGATTTTCTCCATTACTGACTCAGTATCATCTGAGTAATATTTTGGATCAGTTTTTGACCACTGGATGAAGTAAAAGCAGGTTTTGCTGGTAGACTGATTTTTTTTGGGCTCTACTATGTGAATCTCATATATCCTTCATGTAAAGTGAGCCCTGATGATATCGGGTAAATGTACTGTTGAAATGAAGGCTGTGATAATTAGCTATAGTGTGCTATTTTTATTGGAGATCACATACAGCTGTGGATGTGAATTATGTCCAACTTTTGAGATGTATATAAATGGTGGAGCTTGTTTTGCCAAGTCTATGCTGATTTGGAGAGACACTCATGAGACAATATGGCTGAGGCAAATAACATTCCAGAGCTTTGTGAACAGACCCCAAATGAAACTCGGTCCAAGCATAACACATAGCAGCTCTGTTCTTATAAGCTTAGAGAGTACCTATGGAAAAGAATGAATAAGAGATGTGTTCCCATTATTGCTCAGAAATAATAATACTAAGGTCCATTTGTATCTGTATTCATGCTGAGGACATTATTGAATCATCTGCTCTTGCTGAAATGAAATCCCAAAGTGCACTGGGCTCATTACATGTCTTTTATTGGACCAGTGTGTGTCTGCAAAAAACAGATTTGTGCTTTACATTTTTTTTTGGAGTTAAGTTCTCTTTGTTGAACTTGTAATATCTGCCTCCTAACAGATTGTGTTACCATTTATCATGTTCTTTAAAAGGAATCACATTACTTTGTTAGATAATATTGTATGTACTTTCTGTCTAACCACTGTTTAACAAAGTGAAACTCAAACGTACAACAAGCTATTTAACTAGTAAAATACACTGACGCCGCTTATCAAGAATAATCAGACGTGCCAACCTTCACGCGTTTTGCATATGAGCTCTGCATTTTACCATTAGATTTTGAGCATGGTAAATGGAGAATGTTTTGAGTTCACTAATATGAAAAAACTCAATCAGTGTTTGATTTGGCTAACACTAGACAAATATATTGTAAACATCATTTAACTATATTTATTAGGGATGTCACCAAAAAATGTCTGGAAAAAAAAACTTAACAAAAGATTAAATATACCTAAATCTAACTCTTTAGGAATCATTCAAATTGTAATGATGATTAGACAGCGATTAAAAATGTAGTTTGTTGTCCAACCCTGGCCAGCACAGAAAACACTAGACAGTAGAAATGTTTACATGCATACTTTCTTACAAATTCATGTATGGAATTTCTTTTTCCTAGAATAGGAAGAAAAAATGTGCATGTAAACTGTTCTAGTGGTAACATCTTAACTAAAGATCTTTTTCTTCCCAAGCACCCTGATGGTTACCATAAAAACCCATATACACCGTATAACCTGTATACACAGACTCCAGTTTTCTTAGACAAGTGATTTGTGAAAGAATTGTATTAAAATGTCCTGGGGACATTTAAGGGTTGACAGGTCTGAATATCTGAGTACTGGGGAAGGGACAACCCTGTATAGCTAAACTTCTTAACCTATTTTGGTAAAGTTTCTGTAACATATTGTGTTGCACGCTTGACCAAGCAGCAGCAAGTCTTTGGCTATGAACTGTGATTCTCCCTCCTAACATCATATACAAAAATTGTTAGTTGAATCTGGTTGTGTCTTTATTTTCTCTAAAGTTGCAATTTGAAGAGATGTATGACATTTTTTGCAATGCATGTTCTGTATTTTGTTTACTTTGGTCACTGTTGGTATTAATTCTTTAAAACATGTTTGTCTGCCATCAATAGAAGCTAATTTATTCAGCTAGTAAAAATATCTTATAGAGTGCCAGAATGCATTTTCAGATGTGTTTAGTTTAGCAGAAAATGGGATTTAGAAACAAGTAGTGCACTAGTAGTGCTTACCACCACAGGGAAAGTTTAAATGTACATATTATCTGTCTCTGATTGGTGGATAGCAGCTTACAGAATCTACTTGTCCACNACTGAAAAACGTGTAGCCTAGACTCGAAGTTTGATTGTCCTGAGAACTCTTGTCCTGAGTTGTAGCAATTTGTCCCTGGGGGTCTACTAATAGCTGCATTCTGTTACTGTTTTTAACATACCCTCTTTTTTAACACCCTTTTTCTTTGAGGGAATTCCTGTTGCTATCTTACTGGTCATTCCATCTATACATGAGAGCCAGCAAAACCTCATTACTTGGTAGTGACAGCTAGTTATCAAGCCAGTCTAGTTAGCACTAACTGAAGTAACAACTCAGTCAGAACATGACAGTTGATTAAGTTCATTACCTTACTGTGCTAGGTAGTTAGCTAACCAGGTTATTACTGTGCTAGTTAGCTAGCATACTAGCCATTAAGCCACTGTGACTGTAAAAAAAAAAAAAAAAAAAACTGCCTTGACTCACATATGAACTTAAGTGCCATCCCATTCCTAACCCATAGGGTTCAATATGATGTCGGTCCACC
>CM074955.1:8626711-8642618 GCA_037577455.1 Pangasius macronema
TACTCTCTATTTTTTGTCTCTTGCTCTTGTTTCTTCTTTTGGCATTTTGAAGAAGTACTTACAACCTGGTTACAATCTACCAGTGCGAAGTGTGAATACTTGTAATATTTTCCCTGATCTTAAGATTTTGATCAGGAGTGTATATGACGTATGCAACTGTGATGCTTTAGCTTGACCTGTGGAGGGCACTGTGGTAGTTTTTGCTTCTCTCTCTTTCTCTCTCTCTCTCTCTCTCTCTCCCCCCTCCCTGCCTAATCTGTGTGTTATCCACTTCATTAACAAAACTTCTTTCATTGGAGAAACTAGTTAATAGGACTCCACAGGGGGTGGCATTTAACAAGTCTGTTTTTTCCCCTTTCCTCCTTATTTCCCCTATACTTCTACCTGTTCTTTTCTCTGCTTTCTTTTCCTGTTCTCTCTCCCACCATCCCTCCAGTGTTCATCTAATTGTGGGCGGGGCACCAGGAAAAGGATAGTGACATGCACAAATCCCCAGGGGCTTTGTGACCCTGCCTCCCGTCCCACCCACCAGGAGCCATGTGAGGATTACTCAAAATGCTATGAGTGGAAGACAGGAGACTGGTCCAAGGTATATACACACACACACACACACACACACACACACACACACACACATACATATAGACAGATATAGACAGATATAGACAAATATAGACAGAGAGAGAGAGAGAGAGAGAGCCATCACACCCATATGTGTACCTTCTCCAAACTATTGCCACAAAGTTGGAAGCACACAATTGTATAGGATGTCTTGGTATGCTGTAGCATTAAAATTTCTCTTCACTGGAACTAAGGGGCCAAAATATGTTCCTTTATGACGATGCCTCTGTGCACAAAGTGAGGTCCATGGTTTGCCAAGGGTGGAGTGTATAATGTATAAGTAATAAGTAATAGAAGCTGATAAGTAATAGAAGCTTAAATCATCTCACACTCACCTTAAGCCACATCAAGATTCTTAGTACTGTTTGCCTTTTCTCTGTATGGCTGTATGATCTAATGTAACAATCAAAATCTCAGTATCTAGTGTCACTCAGAAGAGGATGAGTTTTCTTTTGAGTCTGGTTTAAAGGTTGAGACTTTTTTCCTTGCCATGGTCAACTCTGGCTTGCTCATTAGGAGTCTAAATCTACATCCGGATTTCTGTAAAGCTGTCGTTTTAAAGCGCTACACAGATATGTTAGAATTGAATTGAATAAATGTCACATAGAGTTGCTTGTCACAATACTAACAGCACAGGCATCCATCTTAAATCTCGATCAAATCTGGATAAAAAAAATCACTTTTTTATGCAGCATATAGTTTAGTGCTGCTCCTCGTAAGTATCAGACTCAGGTAGGTGTGAACAAGAGTGTGTAAATTGGAAGTAATTTGAATGATAATATAGTTCCAAGTAGTTATCCTCAAGTGGTTAAATAAATATTTTTAGATTTTCCCACACAATTTTCTTATTGAAAATGTAAGAGCACACATTATACAGTATATGACAAAACTATTACTATTAAGGGACAGTGCATTTCCATAAAGCTGACAAATGATGATACAGCAGCACGTCCACTTTATTTTCGCCTTTTCTGTGCATTAGCTGGTGACCATTTTTATACACACTCTTAGAGCTGGAGTGCTAATCTAAAAACTTTAGTACATCAATAAGTGGCGCGCGATTCCTCCTTTGTTTATAGTGATTTTAGTGGCAACAAACAAATTGAATCCGAGGTGTCTAGGCAGCCTGAGCTCTTAACACACAGGCTCTGAAAGCCGAGGCCAGTTTCCAGATTAGATTTGCTGTATTTGCATGAGAAGAACATGCACAGATGGGCATGTAGAGGGACTTTATTTGTACGACCATTAGTTCGGTTCGGTGATGAGGCTACTTATTCTGTCATCACTGTTGAAGTTAAAGCTACACTGTTTTATCTGGGATGACAGTAATGCTGGTACCAGCCATGACAAAAAGGCCAATTACTAGGGAAGTATTGTTTTTTCTCGACAGTAAGTCTTTACAGCATATTCCTTTTTTGTTTACTAAAAGCTGCCTTTTCTTTCCTAAAGGTTTTTTATCCTGATGCTGGGCTCTGTACATGTTTTACTAGGTTGTATATATTCCTCTTGTGATGCCTTTCCTCCTATTATTCTGCCTGAGTGCTAAAGTAATACCACTCTGGCTTTAGGTGAAATTACTAATGAAAAAACAGAGCTTCACCTGTCAATTTCAGCAGACATACTGAAGAGTGGATGTTGAAAAGACACTGTATAGTTACTCTTATGTATATATTTCGTGGGCTCTTATGTGTCCATTCAGGAAGGAAATAGGACTGCATAAATAGCAACTAATTTAAATTGTAGGTGTGTCTTTAAATGAGAATGATGCACTTGTCTTTTAGACATTCCAATACACCCTTACATTATTTTAAAATGCTACTAATTAAGTGCAAAACTAACAGATGGGGAAAAGTAAATCAAAATGAAATGATGTTTTTACAGTTCAAAAAGAGTCAAAAAGTTCCATGTAAAATCTAAATGCTTAATAATTGGAGATATAGGGTCTCATTCAGAATTGATGACTTGAGCTCAAACATTTTGTGAGTATGTAAGGTAAGTTATGCCTATTCAGAGTTGACTTATGTAGTTGCTAAAGTAGATTTTTTTTGCAAATCACCTGTGAATAGTTCATGCCTCCAGGGTTGCCTGATTTTTCTTGAGCTAGAAGTAGGATTCTTCAGTAGCATCTAGACCACTACCTTTAAAAATAAATACTTGCCATTAAGCCTAAAAAAAAACAGGGATAGAAAATGTGGACCTAAGAAGGAATTTTACAGTGACAACTTAATGTAGCCACAAAATACTAAATTGAGGTCATGAGATCCTAATATAATAGTTTGAAAGATTAGCTGACAAGCATTCATCTGCTCCAATTATAATGTCTCACATGATATCATCTGTGCCACCTAGTCTTGCGTAGCAGAGGAGTTGTACAATAATGATACTCAAGGACAACCGGAATAAAGACACATACACGGCTTTTTCTCCATCTCGCTGTCTCATACAATGTTTCAATTGATCTGTATTGTTTTAGTGCTGTGAGCTTCATCCGTTCCCATTCCCCATGTTTCACTGTCACTGTTGTTCATTTGGTCATTGGTTTTCTTGATAAAAGTGAAGCATGCTGTCATGCCACTAGCACATACAAAATGCATACAGTGTTGATTGAACAGAAGTTCGCTCATGCAACACAAACCCTTCATCACTTATGCTACACTTTTGGTAGGAATTCAGGGTAACACTTAATAATAATAATAATAATAATAATAATAATAATAACCAATACAGCAGATAAATGGCAACAGTACTTTATTTAATGTTCTTATATTTCTGCCTTATTACAGGTTTTACCTGCTTCTCCTTTATAACTACTGTTTTTAAAAATGAATGTGACCTTTAATGCAAAGCATTACCAATGTAAAAAAATATTATCAATGTCAATTTTAATTATTTCAGGGTTTTTTTTTTAAGCATAATCGAATTTGACTGTTTTGGTAAATAACATGTTTAACATGACATACATCCTTAGTATTCTGGAGGGTGCAATAAAATAGAGCTGTGTACTAAACATAAGCAAATAAGAGACATCATTTATAAGGTTTTATTTTTGTACATCTTCTGTGGTGACAGTTTATCAAGAGCACAAGTTACTACTAAGCATTATCTAGCCTGTGCATTTGCAGAAACAGGAAATGTGCAGGCTATTATTACAGAAAAGGAGGTAACGCCTACAGTATAAGGTAAGTGCGTGAAAACACTCGATAAAACACTAATAAGCTGCTAATGTTGCCAAGTAACTGCTGCATTCTCTACTTATATAACTAATAATCAAATCAACCAGTTAATATTCATATTGTGTGGGTAGCTATGGAATCAAATATAGGATTTTCTCCATCTCTTAAACCGCCACTGATATAAATCAGTTATTGTGCTCTACTAATGAGAAGCTTTATCTTTATGTACCAGTGTATGTTGGACCATTGGACTTTTTCAGTAAAAAAAACCCCACAATTTTACAAGAAGTAAGATCAAGTCCCATGTTCATGTCCATGGTAAAGTTTTGAGACATTTCATCACTCTCTGCCTTTTGAGAAAGCAGTTTAATATAAGCTTTTATGAGCAAAGTTTAGGGCTAAAGGCCAGCAGGAGCCTTGGGCTTGTCCTGCCTGTGGTTACAGCTATACTTTACAAACACAGCTCAGAGTGAGGAAACTCAGAAAATGAAGATTATGTTCCTTCAGTGCTCTGAGCATTGGAGCACGGTTCACTTTTCATCCACAACAGCTGGAGGAGGTGCAGGCAGTGGAGATCTGGTGATCCGCGACAAGGTCGAGAGGGACGGGGCTCTGGTTTCACATTAAGGTAAAGACGTAAAGTGGTTTCAGGTCAAGGAGGCTGGGGGAGTATAAGTTAGCATGCTGAGAGCTGTTTCAACCTTTGATTGAAATTTGTGTTGGATGGGGATGAGGAAATGGGAAAAGGGAAGTCATATAGTTGTCTGTTTAGCACCCTGGAAAATAGACCATAGTTGGCTCAGCCTATTGCCGAAGATTTCATTCTTCATTTTGACAAGTATGCCATGGAAAGGGGTGGTAGGCTTTGTTTTTTGGTAGTCATAAATTCGGACACCATACCATACCGCTTCCAGTATAGGTCCAGCTCACACTGCATAAAAGTGTCCCTTACTGCTACAGTTTGATGGAACACTTTGTTACATTCATTGAAGTACCTGAGCACCATTAGCAGGTTGGGTCTCTTCCTGTGCACAGCCTATAACAATCTTTACATCGCTCTTGTGAATGCAGACAGGTGTGGGAGGGGTCCTTCTCGCTGAAGTCCACCCCCAGCTCCTGGATGCTGCTGCATTGTATAAACTGGTTGAATTATCAAAATATTGATATTGGGGTGGCATTCCTGTAGGTGTATTGGCTATGATAAATTGCCACTAGGAGTGAATGAGTGTATGAATGACTGGCTTCCCATCTGAGGTGGCATTCCCACCTCATGTCCAGTGTTTATGGGATAACCTCTAGATCACCCATGAAGATGAATGAATGAATGAGTGAGTGAATATTGGTAGTGGGTTGTATGTTTTCTACAATATCCAAAGTTTTATTTAATAGTTCTTTTTTTATATACTTGGGCACATTTTAGGACAATTGCACCTGATGTTACTCCACAAATTATCTTAATAAAGCCAAGCAGATTATTCTGATCATGGGTTAAGACAAGTTAACCCAAGTCACTACTCTGAATGACTTGTTGTGGCTCTGCTCACTTTGTGGCATATTGCATGCATTCAGCCCAACTGAGCTATGAAATCTGTTGTCTACTTGGATAATCCTGATTTTTTTTTGGAATGCCATGTTTGTCCAATTATGTGAAACACATTGTGAGTGCTGGCAGCAGATGACAAAATTAGATGCTACATTTGTCAACTGGATGGGAGGTTGAAATTGGTTCAATTCTGCCAGCAAAATTATATCACACCAAAAAGTCTCCTTGTGTTATCTTCCCAATCTGTGCATTGCATACAGCAGCAGTCAGCAATTAAATCTGACTATGGGCTTGTGTTTTTTTTGCGCTGTTTATTGGGAAACATGGTTTTGTAGGTGTGATGGGTCTGCCACTAGCTTACCATTTTACAGGATTCAAACAGTTAATATAATCATCCTTCCATTACCACAATACTATCTAAAACAATGGTAACAAAAGCCTATTAATATTGTTATAAAGCTCTAAGCATTTTGTTAGACCTGCCAGTGCAACAGTGCAATTTGTGTGAATTTACATGTCATTATCAACTAGGTGGGATCAGAAGAATGCACACTACACCAATACAATTAATTTTTAATTGTATAGCACATTTGACAATAGATATCATCACAAAGCACCTTTACAGAAATCTGGATATAGGTTTAGATTCCAAATGAGCCAGCAAGAGGCAATAGTACAAAAGAAATAGTCCCTGAGATGACATGAGGAAGAAATATTTCAGAGGAACCAAAGTTTAAAGGGAAATTATACTCGTCTGGGTGACACTGGATTGTTAACCATTATTCTTCTACATCTGTATACTATAAAGACAGACAGTACGAAGTGTGTTGAAAGGATGTTCAGTATGAGTATATTGTAAATTAGGGTCTTGGTACTGACACTGTTTGAATACAGCAGCAGTTATTTGATGCAAATTTACCGTATCAAGGTGAGATTAATTACTGAAGCATGGGTGAGACTTGGGCATAAACTGATTTTGGGAACTGTAAATCTTTAAGGTATACATGTGTGACTCATTTCAATTTTATTTGTATAGTGCTTTTAACAGTGGACACTGTCACAAAGCAGCTTTGCAGAAATATATAAATTCAGGATATAAATTTTAAATTTATGAATTTAACCTTAATGAGCATACCAGAGGTGACAGTGACAAGGAAAAACTGCCTGAGACGATATGAGGAAGAAACCTTAAGAGCAACCAGACTCAAAAGGGAACTCATCCTCATCTGGGTGACACCAGACAGTGCAATTATAAATAATTCCCTTCTAACCTGTATACTATATGGTCAGAAGTGCAGTTCATAATAGTTTACACATGAAGTCTATTTTAGACTGTTCGTATCAATTGAAATCCAAAGCTATCTTGATGGTTTCTAAGTGGTACCATCCACAGTAATCTCATGTAACTTTAGGCTATCCATGTGGGGCCATCCTGAGCAGCAGCCAGTGGTTACCAACTGATGAGAACTCCAACCAGAAGTAGGGCATTAGGATGGATCAGGCAGGTCTGGAGAGCAGAAGGAGTCAGGATCACTGGTATCTCAGGAGTAGCATGTGTAGCTTAACAGAGAGAGAGAGAGAGAGAGAGAGAGAGAGAGAGGGGGAGAGAGAGATTTAGGTATCAGGTATGCTAATTGTCACGTAATGGTTAAAGAATATGTATATTGTGTGCAGAGTGCAAGCAGAGACTCCGGCAAGATTAGCTATGACAGCATAACTAAAAGTGAGAGCCAGAAGGTAACAAAGACATGAGGGCACCCTGGGACATAAAGTGGCCAGCCACTCCACCGTCACAAACCTGAGTGAACGCGTAAGAGTGGGGAAGGGGGGGTGTCCAGTGGGGGTTGGCTGAGCAGGGACGACAGCATCCAAACATCTCAGTTCACCATAACACTCTATGCCCGTGTTTACCTAAGAAACATATTCACAGAAGGTTTGACTAAACATATATGTTTTCAGCCTAGACTTAAACACTGAGACTGTGTTTAAATCCCGAACACTAATTAGTCCCGAACACTAATTGGAAGGCTGCTCCATAATTGTGGGGATTTGTAAGAGAAAGCTCTGCCCCCTGTTGTAGCCTTCAATGTTCGAGGTACCAACAAGTAACCTGCACCTTTTCATCAAAGTGGGAATGGCGGATCATGAAAGGCCAAAAGTTCACTCAGGTACTATGGTGTGAGACCATTTTATAATCAATGCGAAATTTGATTGGGAGCCAGTTCAGGGTGATATGGTGATATCTTCTGGTTCTAGTAATAACTGGCTGCTGCATTCTGGACTAACTGGAGCTTGTTTATGCACCTACTGGAACATCTAGAGCATAGGGCATTACAATAATCCAACCTAGAGGTAACAAATGCATGAACTAGTTTTTCTGCATCATGTAGTGAAATTATATTTCTTATCTTAGCAATATTTCTGAGATGAAAGAAGGGTATCCTAGTAATATTATCTACAAGGGCTTCAAATGAAAGACTAGAGTCAATAATCACACCAAGGTCTTTTACTGGTCCTGGTACAAATACTTCTCTCTTGTCAGAATTAAGTAGAAGGAAGTTAATAAGCATCCAGTATTTAATGTCCTTTACACATTCCTCAGCTTTATGTAGCATAAATATATATATAAAAAAAAAGCAATGGGCCTAAAGCAGACCCTTGCGGAACACCAAACTTTACCTTAGTATGTGTAGAGAAGTTACCATTTACATCTGTAAACTGATAACGATCATTCAGATAAGAACTGAGCCAGGAGAGGGCTGTTCCCTTAACACCAGCAACATTTTCTAGTCTATCAAGGAGAATAGTATGATCAATGGTATAAAAAGCTGCACTAAGGTCAAGCAACACAAGTTAGGAGACAGCACTAATCAGAGGCCAATAGTAAGTTAGTTCACACTTTAACTAGTGCTGTCTCTGTGATATGATGAGGCCTAAATCCTGAAAGATAGATTTCATGAATGTTATTTCTATGTAGGTAAGCGCATAACTGCTGTGCTACAATCTTTTCTAGAATCTTGGAGATAAAGGGGGGGTTTGCTATTGGCCTATAGTAGGATACCTGACCATCCACAGCAGCAGAAACAATTCCTCTTAATACTTGGTGCTGTTAGCATTTTGTCCATAGTAGTAGACTTATAGAAATTAGAAAATGTTGATGTGGATTACATATTCTTAAAGCAATTGTTTACAAGTTCCCACAATTGATTTATTCAAGTCTGGAGCCATAGGATACAACTCATTGTATGGGACAGTTTCCATTAAGTGGAATGAATGTAATTTTGCATGCAAAACTTCATTGTCAAAAGCAAATGAAGAGAAAAGAGAAAATTAGCTGTTTCACAGCAGATCAAACAAATTTTATAAGGACATCCAGATTTGCCCCAGGGGTCATGTTTGCCAACTCCACTATGGTACAACACTTGCTGTTTAATGCACAGCATTTGTATAGGGTTTCTTAACACTCTTGGGTTCACCCTAACTAAAAGCTCTGAGAAGTTTAAAGCAGTAGTGTATCCCACAAGTCCAGTGCTTTACCTTTCAAAATTGAACCTCGGATTCAGACTAGGCTTTGATCAGTGAAATGGACATTTTATATAAGGATTTGGTGCCACTGTGCCATGACACTTCTGCTTATAAATGCATTTGAAAGTATGACTATGCTCTACACTCACACACTGCAACATTTCAGCTGGCTCACTTGAGTCTCACCTTTCCTTGTATGTTTTTATGTATCAGTGGAGCAAGAGAGACACACAGCATGCTTATTTGATTTTGACCAGTCCATTGTGGCTTGTAAGAGTGAAACATTCTGTAGTGAAGAATGAGGCTTGTGTGGGGACATGCATATTTAAAATTGTATTTGTTTAGATTATGCAGATTGTGTCACCACTCAAGTTAACAGTCTGTGTTTGTAGAGTATCCTCTGTAGTTTGGCTATGCTAGTCATTATGATCCATACTGGACTCTGTGGAGATCATTATTATCCATATGTGCAGTCGTTGTAACTTCTGATAGGGATACATCAATACTAATACTGGTATTAGGTATTGGTCAAATACCGTGCTGATTTGCTCATACTTGAACTCTTTTAAAAAATGCTCAAACATACCAACATGTGATACTATGTGATGTAAGTCTAGTGTAGGTTTCTGCTGTAATGAACAGCGATCTGGATATACTGTAGACAGCCAACTGTGCTCTGCAAAAATATCAAGAGGAGCTACTACATTATCTTCCTCTGTATCTTTATCTACCAGATGAAACATTGTTGTACAATTTTACTATTTAAACAATATCTTTAATAGAGAGCACAAGGGCAGCTGGCCTGAACACACAGAGCAGTATCAGCAAGCATGGTCAATAAAAGTGAGCAAAGGTACACTATACAGCCAGAAGTATGTGGACCCCTGACCATCACAATCCTTTGGAAATCCCTTTCCAAAACCATGGGCATTAATATGGAATTGGTCCCCCTTTGCTGCTATAATAGTGTCCACTCTTCTGGGAAGTCATACCTATAGATTTTGGAACTGTGGGGATTTGCACTCATTCAGCCATAAGAGCATTAGTTAGGCTGGACACTGATGTTGGATAACAAAGCCTGGGGCTCAAGTCATCCCAGAAGTGTTCACTGGGTTGAGATCTGGGTTGAGGGCTCTGTGCAGGCCACTCGAGTTCTTCCACAGCAACATCAGCAAACCATGTCTTTATGGATCTTGATTTCTACACAAGGGCATTGCAATGCTGGACCAGATTTGGGCTAGGCTTCTTAGTTCCAGTGAAGAGACTCCATAATGCTATAGCATACAGAGACATTCTACACAATTCTGTGCTTCAACTTTGTGGCAAAAGTTTGGGAAAGGCCCACTTATGGGTGGCCCTATAATGTATTTACAAGCATGTAGCAATGAACCAAATGCTCAAAGAAATTGTCACGTGAGAGCACATCAGTTCTGCGAGCACTGAGCACTGAGACATGTGCTCTTCCTTTGTCCTCACTTGCCAGGGTCTACAATTTCCTTGCGAGTCAGTGTGCAAATCACACCACCTTGTGCCCCTTTTTAATGACCTTGCTCCCTGATACAGCTCTGTGCACCCAGGTCAGCCACAGTAGCACTCTGTTAAAGATATGGGTGTTTAAATGCCATAATATCTTAACCCTGAAACTCAGCATGACAAGTTCATTGCTAGCAGCACACATCAGAAACAACATAAACAGAACTAAATAAAAGGACAGTCTTTATGATTACAGCAGCAGTTCTTTGAAGTTTGTAGTATCCAGGTGCAATTATCCATTGAAGCTAGGGTGAGACTTGGGCATTGATTGTTGTTGGGAAGTGCAAACCTTTAGGGTATCTTTAGGGACCATCAATAGCAGCAGAAACAATGCTGTTAGCATTTTGGCTGTAGTAGTATTCTTATAGAAATGAGGTCATGTTGATCCAGTTGAAACATATTCATAATGCAATTGCAAGGTCTAAAATGTGAAGAAAGCAAGTTTAAATGGCACAATGCCCAAACATTAATAATGATATATGGCAATAATGTCCTGACTTACGAATGTTAAGATGTTGTAACTAATTAACATAAGTAATTATAAAGTTCCAGATTTTGTACTGGAGTGTGCTTGGTTAACCAGCTGTCAAGTTGCTTAAAAATTATGTTAATTGCATATTTTTCTATCCTCCTCTACATATTTCTCTCTTCATCAGACTCAGATTTGTGGTCTGGCTTTCCATCTAAAACCAGTTAGAGTTCTGCATTAGTGAGGTGAAACTGTATAAATGTAAACGGCTGTGTTTGGACATAATTTGGTCTGCAAATTGTTTTTTATACATTAAGAATCAGTCCTGAGTCCCTAGTCCCTAACTGTTTTTCAGCTCATGAATAAATTCAGTTTAATCAATGGGTTTTTAACATTTTTATAGTCTTCACTATGCTTGTTTCAACTCTCTAAGGTCACATTGTGTGATTTTGATGGATGGGGAGTAGATATTTAATTGACAAAATTAATTAGCCTGCAGTTTAAGGTCCTCAGTGAATTTTTAATGCATTTGCAAAAAGCCAGCAAACCCAATTGGATCAAAATTTAATTGGCTTATTGTACATTAATTGCTCATCTTTGTTTAGATCTGCCAAGATGTAAGATTAATGGAATCTGTTCCAGGTCTGTGGATGTGCATGTTTATTAGAATGTACTGGAACAAGCTGATTGAGTTTAGCTAATTTGTTGCCTGTGAATAAAGCTTCATTCCAGAGTTGGTTGAGCATGAGCTCGACAAGCACACTCATTCTGCCATTTCATAACCTGTGTCTCTCAGAGGATACAATTGCTACATACATAGAGGTGCCTATGGTTTATTCATAGCATTTATTTTTAACCTCTTGCCCAAACTTCATGGGAGATACACTATATAGCAAAAAGTATGTGAACACCTGAACATAACACCCATAGGTGGACTTTCTCCAAACTGTTGCCAAGCAGTTGGAAGCACCTGGTTGTCGAGAATGTCGTTGTATGTTGTAGCTCTATGATTTAATTTCACTTGAACTAAGGGATCCAAACCTGTTCCAGCATGACAATACCCCAGTGTACAGGTGAGGTCCATAAAGTCATGGTTTGCCAAAGTTAGTATGGAAGAACTTGAGGGGCCTGCACAGAGCCCTGACCTCAACCCCACTGAACATCTTAGGGATGAACTGGAACACCTACTGCACCCCAGGCTTCCTTGTCCAATTTCAGTGCCTGACCTCACTAATGCTGTTGTGGCTGAATGAGTAAATCCCTACAGCCATGCTCTAGTGGAAAATCTTCTCAGAAGAATGGAGGTTATTATAACAGCAAAAGGGGAACTAATTCTAGGATGTTCAGAAAGCACATATGGGTGTGATGGCCAGGTCATCTTTTGGCCTTATATTGTATGTCAGGGGCTATAAAGTCTTATAGCTGTGTATAGGATGTATGGTATGGGGTTATTGCTATGCAAGCTTTCTGGCTGCCATTATCGCGTCCAGGGCTGTGGCTCATTAATGGGTGTTAATAGCCGCCCCCTGGTGGAGAAGACAAAATGGTATTAAAGATTTCATAATATAATGCAGTCATTGCATTATTAGATACATGCCTGAAAAGCATGGAAAAAGCAATGAAACAATACAAACACTATTTTGTACTTTGTATTGTTTTGCAGTTCTGGTCTCAAATATTCTAGTGTGTTTTAGAAACTACAGTCCATTGCTGTCTGGGGAAAAAATAAAAATAAATATATATACCTTTATTTTGTATTCATACCACAATACTTTGGTTAAATGCTTGAGTCTGACTGGTCAGATGCCATTGATTAATTTTCTGTTGCAGCACATCTCTGATAGTAGTTCTGACAGTATATATCTTCTTATATATTCTCATTTTTATAGCAACAGCTTACACAGGGAGTTGTAGGGTAAATGTGTGTGTTCATTGATATGGTGTGTAATTGTTGATATGGTGAAGTTTTCTATGAGGAGATGTTTATTTAGCATTTATGGAAGGAGTCTCCAATGTCATTGCTTTGTAAAGGTCAGAGGTAAAGCTGTAATTTTAAGTTTTCTGACACAGGACAGCCTACAGGAGGGAGTGCTTTGCTTTGTTCCTTGGTAAAATGACAAGTTATGATAATTGGGATGCATACCAGCCCTAAGAATGTATCAGTCATAAGTTGTTGTTTTTTTTCTCACATACACCAGCTTTTTGAGTTCTGACAAATATATCGTTAATTAAAGCAATACTCATGACAATTTACATTTGTAGACATATTCCAACAAATGTCTGCCATGTATCGATTTCTTGTTCAGCCGTCAGAATGATGGGACTGTATTTTTTAAAAGTATACTAGCCTTCACACTTGGTCAAGATAAGGTCTGTTGGAACACAGATTCCCGACCACCAGGCTGTGGGTTGTTTGGTACCACGCCACAACCAGGCAGTGAGGGCATGGACAGATGATTACTATCTTCACTTCAATGATAACTGAAGTTTATATCATTTTAAAGTGGCCATCCAATGCAGTCAGAGCTGCATTAATTATAAGCTTTTAATAGAAGCTGTTGTATATAACTTCATAGCTTACACTGTTTTATTGGTAACCTGTCTTTATTCCAGTGCTCATCATCCTGTGGGCGGGGGCTTCAGTCCCGCGTAGTCCAGTGCATGCACAGAGTAACAGGTCGTCATGGCAGTGACTGTCCCACAGTCCTAAAGCCACCAGCATACAGGCAGTGTCATCAGGGGGCATGCAATGAAAAGGTTAATGTCAACACCATAACTTCACCAAGACTGGGTAAGAAAAACATTTCCTACATTTCCTGTAGTCATATGAGTAAAAACCAGATTCCATCAAACTTAACTCATTTCTGAAAAACTTCAGGTATACTGAAAAGTAAATGTATATTTAATTTTTTTCCTTTCAAAAATTATGGGGGATGTAAACTTTTACTTTCAACTATATGCCCCTCACCAGCCAGAGACCTTAGCATCTGAAGAATATTTCTAAAATGTATCTGATCCTGTTTCATTTTGTCAGACAGCAAGAAGACAGATAACATCAGACTGCCAGATCAGAAAATAAATCAATGTGGTCCAGGGTTTAGCTTAATTGTTGATTAGATGATAAATATGGTTAATCCATGTAATGTGTTGGTAGCCTTTAAAAAAAAAAGAAAGAAAGCAGAAGGAGGCTCATAGTGGTGGTCATTCACTGCTCTGTGAGATGTTTTCCTTAGATTTGAGACATAAGGGGGAAGAGAGTGAGAGAGAGGAGAAAGATATGGTCTTAGAGAAATGCTCTAACAAACCTAAGGGATACAAATGTTTCTTTTTGAGTTGTAACTTTCTAAAACCATAAACCTTTTAACAAGCTGTCCGATGACTGTCATCAACCAGTCTATCAACAAATTTTAAACAACTTGAGCAAAACACTCCTTTACTGTTATTGGGAAATAATCAACTTCAGGGTGGTAACAATAACTCCACTTCACACTGTCATATTTTATTCCTTGCATAATCAATGCAGGTGTATTTCTCTAACATTTAAAAAAAACATCGATGAAATATGAATTACATGGTTAAAATTACTTTCTGGTTGTGACGTGACTGATTTGGTACTGGTTTATGTTAATGCACTTGTATGGCATAATGCCTTGTATGGCAGATGCTCCACATAATCTAAGATTAATAATAAACAGATTTTTAAAACATTGTTTTTGTTTAACAAAGAAAAGTATATGCTTGTAAATTTTTTTTGAAGGAGTCTCGAGTGTCTGCGTTTTGTAACAGTCACAGTGCTTTGTAAAGATTCCCAGAACATGAAAATCTTCAGGAAAGAGCGAGTTTCTCAGTAAAATAACAAGTTGTGTTTTTTTTTTGAGTGAGAGAGAGAGAGAGAGAAAGAGTGTGTGTGTGTGTGTGTGTGTGTGTGTGTGTGTGTGTGTGTGTGTGTGTGTGTGTGTGTGTGTAAGGTCTTTGTGTGTACACTAGTGGCTGAGAGTCTGAAGATTTGCAAGGCAAGAGATATTGGAAGTGTGTGAAAGAAAACCAGAATCCAGAACTGCAGAGTCTACAGCTTCAGGCAGATATAAAGGAGGAAGTAATTTAGTAGCTGAATGAATGAATGAATGAATGAATGAATGATTGAATGAATGAATGAACGAGGGACATCAAAAGGAGAAAAAGACACTGCAGTGTGAAGTAACTGAGATGAAACAGGAAGTCACAGAAAGTGCCAAATGATTCGTTTATTTTTTTCTATGATTTTTTTTGGACACAGTTTATTTTTTCCCATCATTCATTTATTTTCAATATTAATTTATAATCAATTTTTTTACACATGATTAAATTTTCACTTATTTGCACATTTCAGAAGATTTTGCATTTCCACATGTGATTCTTCCACGTGATTATTTTATGTAAATACGTGTCTTTTTTTTAGAAGATTAATTTATATTCACGTTTTTTTTTAACGTTTGATTCATTTCTAAGTCATTTATGTCAACATGTAAACTTCTTCACATAACTCATATAACATGTGTATCTCCAAATGATTCATTTATTTTCAATCTGATTTTTCTTTTCACAAAATTTATTTTTTTTCACATGATTCATCTTTACACGATTCTTCATATTCACGTGATATTTTTTCCACAAATCATTTATTTCTTTAGTTTTCATTTGTTTGATATTTTCACGATTCATTAATTTTCAATGCATTTTTTCCCCCAAACGATTAATTTATTTTCACATGTAACTTCTCAACAATTCGTATATTTGTCATATGATTAATTTATCAATACATATTATTCCCATGATGCAACTCCACGTGTATAACACGAAACATATCACGTGACGTATGTTTTTTCTGTAAGAGGAATTTCAGTTAAATGAGTCACAGAAAGTGCAAAAAGACCCCAAAAAGGACACCGTGTACGGGTGAAAGAGTGAAAGAGTGAAAGAGGAGGAAGAGGAGGAGAAGGAGGAGGAGGATGACGAGGAGAGAAGCCAAGGACTGCCATGCATTATTTAACAGCTCGTCAGAAC
>CM074955.1:8642718-8653786 GCA_037577455.1 Pangasius macronema
GTGTGTGTGTGTGTGTGTGTGTGTGTGTGTGTGTGTGTGTGTGTGTGTGTGTGTGAGAGAGAGAGAGAGAGAGAGACCATTGCTATAACGTAACCTTTCTCGCAGATATTCCACAACCTTAAATCCAACTATAAACTATTAAAATGTGGTGATAAAATGTGTGTTAATAAATTAAACATTGTAATTGCTGGCAAAAAAGTGTTGTGATATAATCGGAATAACATACTGTGGACCATACTTAGTTATTGTAGGTTTAATGTAAAGAGTTAGCAGGCATAATATAAATTTTCTGAAACGACTTGTCCCGTTCTTGTATTCTTTCCAACAGCGGCACTGACGTATAAGTGCACGGGAGATCAGTGGACGGTGTACTGTCGGGTGATTCGGGAGAAGAACCTGTGCCAGGACATGCGCTGGTACCAACGCTGCTGCCAAACCTGCAGAGACTTTTATGCCAGCACAATGTCCCGCGAAAGTTAATGAGCCTGGCACTTCTTGCCATGGAGCAGCTTAATTTTTTTATGTCCTCTTTTTGTACTGTCATAAGTGACACTGTGTATATTGTTATTAAGGATTTTAAAGCAGTAACCGGGAAATTGATGCACATGCCAGATCTTTCAAATGGGATGTTAAAACGTTTAAGGTTTTGACTTTAAACTGGTGCAAAAGGTCTATGACTTTTTTAATTGTTTTGCTGTAAACCAAAGTTGAGAACATAGGAGGCCATTGGAGATGACTTCTTGGCTGTTGTACAGTAAGCTGGCCATTTAGGAATGGCTTACATTGCTTTCTAAAAGCCACTGGTTGGCCAGTAATCCCAGAACTGAGCAACGGGACATTGTCATTTTGATATCCTAATCACATATTCATTTTCTTATCTCTTATTTCTTCCAGATTTCTTAGAGAAGTCCATTAAGTGCCTTAATGAGATTATATGATCCAGAATGCCATGGTTTATGGGGCCAGTTGCACCCCATGAGCTATGACACAAGCCATGGTTGTCTTAAGTAAGATCATCTATAACTGCTAAATAGGTCATAGCTTAGACTGATTTTGAGAGAGGATTTTACACTTATTAAAGAGGCCTAAGAGCAACTAATATTGGTCTTATCTATGTACATTCATGTGAAAAGATACTAAGCAAAATTACTAGTGGTACACACATACAGAGGTGGCAACAGATTTGACCCCTCGATACGACAATATGGGAGACACCTGAAAGCTACACTTCTCTTCTTTTTTGGATAAAGAAACCAGCAGGCCAAATATGAATAAAATTCACCAGATAGTGTACTGAAGTGGAAAAGACTGAAGGTAAAAGACATGCTCTTGCTTATGGTAGTGGTCACTTACGTTCTTTGCACCAACTTTATCTAGGTGAAGTTTGACCATTGATTTCACAAGCCTCTGTCTTGTGAGCCAATAGAAAGTGGTCAGTCATAAAATGGAGGAGCTTCTTATTCTTACATAAGAATAAGAGAATATTCTTATTCTCACACCAGACCTTTGCCTCACTGTTTGCCGCACTCATCCACCAATATACTCTTTTTGTGGTAATATCCTGGGTTTTTTTTTCCCTCTTGCTAGATTGATCTTGTTGGCACCTCTGCACATAAATACACTACAGGCTACCTACAGTTGCTAAATCCTGCAACCAAACTAGGACTTCAAGATTGCACATGCACCATTTGGAACACCAAAACAAGTGTTTAGCTAAGACCAGTCATAGTAGAGACTCTAGAGGAGGTTAGGACTCGAAGTTTATTTGAAACTTTGCTAGGTTTTGACACCTAGGTTGTGTGAGAAATGGACAATTCATATAGACCACATGTTCTCAACCCTGGTCCTGGAGTACTCTTTCTCCTAGGCGTTTTACTGTTGTTCTTGCACTAACACACCTGATGAGCTCATTAATAGTCCTTCCAGAGTTGAAGTAGGTGTGTTAGAGCAGGGGAAACACTTAAATGTGTGGAACATGGTTTGGTGACTAAATTTGATGTTTTAAGAATTTTATTTACACCAGATAACACCACTAGAATCTGTCCTTTCATTGACATTAATTCTACTTTAACCAGTTTTCTCATTATTCCAAAGCAGGTAAAGGTGAATGTTGAAAGATTAAGATCAGTTTTCTAATGACTAGGCCAATTCCTTTTATATTTTTTTCATTGTCAGTACATTTGGTCAAACACCCCATTCCACTCTTTCCATGGCTATAGGATTAACACAGATTTATTTAACTATATTCGTACTTATTTTTCCAACTTAATGGTTTGTCACTTAATTTCAACATATTTTCCTTTTGTGTTGCGTTGTTTCAGTTTTAGTAAGTACTGTTAATGTTTGATATACTTCAATAAGATCATTGCACATGCGTTTACATATGTAAGAAAAGTGGATGTTTGACTAGCATACAGCTTTTCATAGTTCCAGGAGTCATGCTCAAAACATGAGCATTAACGTTTTTACGCTCATAAAAACGCATAACATTTTTGTTATTTACAATGAAAATCATTGGGCACATTATTAAACAAAATGAACAGGTTATAACTTTCAATAACTCCTGATGACACCATCAGTAAAGTGTTTATAACTGGTTATAGGCTCACATGCAGCTGCATTACTTTGGATCACAGGTGTAAAATGTGAACTTTCCAAGTTTTTACACTACAGAAAAGTCCCTCTATGTGTGTGTGATGTGTGTGTATGTGTGTGTGTGTGTGTGTGTGTGTGTTTGTTTGTTTTTTTGTTTTTTTAGATACCTTGGCCCCTGTTTTCTCAGGCAGTGCAGGGTTCATTTGGTGCTAGACAAATTTCACTACTGTGGAATTCAACAGTTTTTTTGTCCTGTTTTTCTCATGATTGTTCTTCCATAGGTATTTTCTGACACATGTTTTGTGATGATTATTTAATACTAAAATGTAGCTGCCTTACTATTTCAGAGACTTCAGCCTATTGGTGAAAATTGCTTCATTTACTGCTATGGTGCAGATATGCGTATATATTCCAGTACTGTATGTCTTTAGTTGCACATGATTGGTACATAATCTGCATTTTTGATGGTGCTGATTTGATTACAACTGTTTAAATGGTTATACAAAAATAAATGAATCTTATAACACATGGAGCTTTTGTTTTACATTTCGTAAGGCAGAGGTACACTGACTGAAAGTCATATTCTCCTTTAGAAACATCAAAAATGTCACTGTAGGTTCCGACTATGTCTATATTTAAAGGAATATTTCAGACAAGAATAAATGAAACATTTTCCCAGTTGTCCCAAATGTCATCAATCATCCATGATGATTGATGTTTGGGGTGTGATATTTTATTCTTTAATTTTGCACTGGTGCTACAAGGCTGATGGAAATCTATCTTTTCCATAATTATTTGCTTCTTCTTTTAAAGAATGTCATACAGACTTGCTGATGTGGTTTAGGACACAGTATAACTTGCTGTAATCTATTAAAAAAGCTTCTGTGTATCTGAACACTGTAACAATATAGTCAGAACAATCTTGTACAATCACAATCACTTTTTTTTTTTGGTGTAATTTGGTATCCTTCCACTCCCCAGGTGCCAGTTCCCAATGTTTGAAATTGGAATTATGACAGAAAGCCTAGGTGGTATGTAAGAAATACCACCTAATAAAGTAAAAATAAGAAATAATTTTTTATTTAAAAAAATAAGAAGAAAATAATGGATGGCAAAAAACACTATTACTATGCTACAGTTGGCTATACAGTGCTTTACATACGTATCCACGCTACTTAGGTTTTATTGTACTGTTACAAGTCTTCTGCAACATGTGTCAGCTTTGCACATCTGGATCCTGATAGTTTTGCCTATTCTTTTTGGCAAAAATACTATGTCAGATTGGATTGTGAACATCAATTTTCAAGTCAGATTGAGGTCTGGGCTTTGTCTGGGGCATTCTAACATATTCTTGGTTTTGAAGCACTCCAGTGTAACTTTGACAATATGCTTAGAAGACCAGAGAAACTTTTCCACATTTGCTGAATCTGAAACATGCTTTTTGGCAAATGACTAATGGCTTTCTACTTGCTACTCTTCCATAATGCCATGTTTTTTAGGGGGAGTGACTGGGCTATGGTTGTCATCTGAATAGCCTCTGCATCTGAGCAATGGATCTCTCCAGCTCCTTCAGAGTTATTCTTGGCCTCTTGGTTGGTTCTCTGATTAATGGCCTCCTTACCTGGTCAGTGACCTTTGATGGATAGCCTCCTCTAGGCAGAGTAATGTTTGCGCCATATTCTTTCCATCTTTAACAATGAATTGAATGGTGCTCAATGGGATATTTATTCTAATAACAAACCCAGATTGATGCTTTTCCAGAACTTTGTCCTGGATTTGTTTTGAAAAATCCTTGGTCTTCATGATGTTGTTTGTTTAGGTATGTTCTCTGAGGTCTTCTAGAAACGAAGTACATTTATATTTAGAGCATGTGACACTTCAGTTGCACACAGGTACACCCCATTCAACTAATTATGTGACTGCTGATGTTGCCAGAACTAATTTAGGCATTTCACTTGCCTTGCCTTTCAATTTCACTTGAAACTGACCATTCATTCTTATGTTTGTTCTTTGTAAATAGTTGTGCAAGCTATATTGATAAGGCAATCGCCTACAGCCCAAACAAATGGCGCCTCTTCATTGACAGCTTATCCAGGAGCCTCAAACCTGTTCTGCTCCATAACAGGTACAAGTACCCAACTGTTATCCTCAACTGTTATGGCTCATTATGTACCTGAAAGAGGATTACAACAGCTTCAAGCCATTGCTGGATGCCTTGAAGTATGAAGAGTATGGCTGGGAGTTCATCGGAGACTTCAAAATCTTGGAAGGTACTGATGGTTCTGCTGCACATCAAATTGGGCCTTATGAAACAATTTGTCACAGCTCTAGAACCATTAGGAACCTAGTACCTTCAGGCTGTCTGAAGCAAAAGTCAAAGCCGGTGTCTTTGTCAGACTGCAGATAAAGAAGATCCTGGAGTGTAGGGAATTCCCCAAGAAGCTCACTAGGAAAAGTGCCTTAGAACAGATTTGTCGCAGTGGTTCAGGGGTTCCTGGGCAATCACAAAGCCAAAAACTGTGTGGAGCTGTTTGAGACTCTGGTGAAGAACTATGGAACAATGGGCTGCAGGATGTCTCTCAAAGTATCCTTGATGCTATGTTGATAAATTCAAAGAGAACTTGGGAGCATACTCAGGGGAACAAGGCGAACGCTTCCACCAGGATATACCAGATTTTGAACATCACTACCAAGGACAATATAATGAGAACATGAAGGGGGACTACATTTGGGAGCTGCTTCGTGAAGGTGATTTACAATATAATCATACATTTCAAAAAGCTACTCACCTCTAAATCTTTTTTGGTCATTTTTTTTATAACTTTAGTATAAATACATGGTCATTTTGATTCATATGTTGTTTTTCCCCATATTCTGGTCACAAAAGCAACGTTTGAGGGAATTAATAGCCATTTTCTATGCTTTTGCAGTATAAGCAATTAGAAAATAACACTTCCCAGGAACAAAAAAAAATAATTGTTACAGAATGTAATTGCATGAATGAGTTCTAATAAAGTGAGTGTATTTTATGTGTCATGCAGTATAATCTCAATTAAGTCCGTTGCAATTCCAGGTTGTAACACTACAAAATGTGGGAATGTTCAAGGGGGTGTATACTTAAGGCACTGCATCACACTTGTGCTTAAGTTATTACTTACGAGTCTTTTTTTATTACCCCTTCCAGCTACATTACGATTTTCTAGCACTACATCTACTTTATTCCTCCCAAGATTTGTCCTCTCCAAACAGATTAAAACAGATCTTACAATCAATATTATTTATTTTGCTTATTTTCATTTAGTGGCTGAATGTTGAAGCCAAGTGATAGGTGTAAATATTGACCTAGAATAAACCCATCATTTAAGTTAATTGTAGTAGTCACAATCCAACATGTAATAAAAACATGTAATCTCAGGAACATTGACTTAGAGTGTGTTAAAAGGAGTATCCCAACTATTTTAGAAAATATTTTGCTGTAAAATGACACTGCATGGCTTACTATTATTATTCAGTTATTTATCTTATCCAATATATTATTCAGTAGCTACTATTAATTATTTACTATCTATAGTGAAGCTAATAGAATATCTATGGAGTCACAAGAAGAAGGAGCCACATATTAGTCATGAGAGGGGTTAATAATATATATACTGTCAAATTAAGAATTGTAAATCAGAGGTTCCCCTTCTTAGAAATATTTAGGCAGTTTATAACACGTGTCTATTTTCCTCTTGATTACCTGCATGATTATTTGTTTTTCATTTCAATTTCAACTTTTAATTGTGCAAAGCAACCCAGATGAAATGCATGGTTCATTTGGTATAAAGTACATCAAATGCACCAGAAAATATTTAATAAGGTAACTATTATCTATGACAATTACATTTAGCAGCATGAAGAATCAACACATTCAGACAGTTTATATTCATATTCTGTATATTTCTCTTTTCATGCTCAGTGGTGCGCCTTCACCATGGCATTGAGAACACATAGCACGATATGCAAAGCAGCGAGCATGCTCATGACAAATGGCCATCTGGCTCTCTCTCTACCACGGTCAGCAGAGCAGATTCAGGATGACGCTGAAGGACTTCACAAAAAGGAAATTTTCACCTTCAGGCACCTGGCTCATGTATCATGCATGAAGTTTGTGGTTGCTTATATCCTACTGCTACACACTTATTTTTCCTTTTTTTCTCTCTGCACCATACTGTTATTAGTATTGAAGCTTGGTATGGGGTATAACATCAATTTCTTATAAAATTAAAATAAATTTTGTTATTTCATCTACGTATTTTTGATTCTAGGGTCTTCAATTCCAACTCCAGATTGCAGTAAACCACATCTAAGCATTCATTCTTATAAGACTGTGCCTGAGTTCTCCATTTATGCTTCACTAGATAACAGGTAACTGCCCATGTTATTAATTATAGATTATTTATAGAGTTTATAAGATATTAATTATAGATTATATATCGAGTTTGGTATGCAAAAGACAATCTACAGGTGTGAGAGATGAGTGAGCGAGTGATGCTCAATCTTTCCCTGCAAGCCAAACATGTCACTTTATTAACTCTAACAAATGAAGTCTTCCTACGGTTAATGCTTTGTAGCACTGTTTTTTTAAGCTCATATATAAGCTTAATTGAAACGTTATGCTCTAAAGCATAAGGCATCTTGCACACAATGCCTTACATTAGTCTACTTCTCCTGTTAATTAGCTTCACAATCCTGCTCATGCTATTTTGGATCACTCATCAGGGTTGCTTTTCCAGTTTCTGACACTACTTCACATAGTCAACACCTGTGCTTTGGAGTTAAAAACAACTTATATAACCATCTAGTGTTCCTAATTGTAGCTGAATGTTAGGAGAAAAAGCAAGAGGTGTTTTTTTATTATCTCAGCCCTTTTTAACAGCATAATTGCAAATGAAAAAGTCCCAGCAGGCTGGCAGACCCCCCTGACGTCAGTATTTCATCTTTTATGTGTCAAGTCTAGGGTTGGTTATTTCCACATCAGCTGCTTAAATATCACACTTATCTATCAGACAGTCATTAGTACCCCTTTACCTTAGTCATATGATTTACATATTTAAAGAAGAAGCTGCACATACAGAGATTACATACAGAGGGGTTACCAAATTGTGCACAGTATCAGATGGGCTACAGTCAGTAATTATACAAGTACAAAGTGTAGTGTATGGTAGATGTACCTGATAGACTGGCCAATGAGTGGAGATACAAAGTAGGTGTGCCTAATAAACAGTCAAATTAGTGTATGCATAAGGAATGGGAATATACCACAGTAATTTGCTAATCCTAATATTTTTTTTTTTATTAAAGAATACTATGTCTTATATTTGATCTGTTTATACTTTTGTTTAATGTTGTATGCAATGTAGTATGCTTACCTTATAACCCCAGAAAAAGCCCCAGATTTCCCCTTGGGGATCAACAAAGTGCATCCATCAATCCATCCATTCCCTGTTGTTACCGTTCCCTGACAGTTATAAAGTGCTGACATTGGGGGACTCCCTCCAAAAATGCTAAATAAACATCTCAACAAAAACTTCACCATATCAACAATTACACACTTTTTAAAAATCTGTTTATGTGAAGCATCTGCCATACAAGTCCCTGTGTTAGCTGTTACTATAGAATTTATAGAAAATAACTATTATAGGTAGAACCTATAACTATTATACCTATTACTGCATGTCGTACTGTGTATGGTTGTGTGTGACTAATAAAATTTGAATTTGAATTTGAGTGCATTAACATAAAACTTGCAGCCTGACCAACCTTACACATGATCTTGTTGAACACCCCATTCCAGATTTAGTCCCCTCTTTGATGTTATAATAATCTCCGCTCTTCTGGGGAGGCTTTTCACTAGATTTTGGAGTGTGGCTGTGTAGATTTGTGTTCATTCAGCCACAAGAGCAAAGTGAGGCTGTGCACTCATGTTGGGTGAGGAGGGTTGGGGTGCAGTCAGCGTTCCAATTAATTCCAAAAGTGCTCAGTGGGGTTGATGTCAGGGCTCTGTGCAGGCCACTCAAATTCATCCACACCAACCAAATTTGGCAATACCAAAGANATTCTGTCCTTCTAACTTTGTGGTAATACATATAGGAAGGCCCACATTTTGGTGAAATTTTCAGGTGTCCACATAGTTTTGGTCATGTAGTGTATTCCATTATCCCTTTTTTAACTATCACATTTTCTTTATTATTCTTCTATAGTCCTATTCATTTTGTCATCCACTGTTCAGCATGTTCAATCCTTATGCAATGATGTGAAAGAGTTTAATCCAGCAATTTTAGGATTTAAATACAATGGCAAGATTAATGTGTGAAGCCATCTTTATCTCCTCAATTTTTCAATGTAGCACTATACATATTTGCTTTTGTCCTTCAGTGAATGGAGTGTGGAGAGGAGAATAATAATCTTCTTTGAGATTGTGGGTGACATTTACGCAACATAGAAGACCTCAACATTGTAACAAGGATCTATTAGAGGCTGAACATGAAGGAAATGGCTTGAACCTATGAATTTGTAAGAGGGAACTGTCACCTTTGCTTTGTAGACAGTAAATAATAGGTCACTGAGAACCTAAAATGTATTCATCTGGGATAATAGAGGCAGAATCTTAGATTCAGAATTTATTTAGAATTGCTGCTCATTTTGTACAAATTTGTTACAAAGATTTGTGGGTAATTAGCTAAACTACACTCTGCCCCATACACTCGACTTCCTGATTAATAACACTAGATCTAACAACACTAGCTCACTAGAACACCAGCTACTTAAATAAACTAAACTAAAAATAAATAAATTCTGTTTTATATATAGTTTAAAATTGCAAAACTTCAGGCAAAATTAGAAATGTTCATGTCACATTGGTACAATATATTTATGTTTTCTTATAATAGATGTCAAAGTATATCGCCCATTTAAAGCTAGCCCAAAAACTAGCCCCAAAATTAGCCAAATGACCAATAAAACCAGCCTAATTCCAACACATAAAGCCTGGCCATCCCAAATGCCAATTCCTGTTCTATACTCTAAATTCAAGAATACAACATTTCACCAGCTAATTCACTAGTTTCAGCAGATTTACATATATCATGGACTATGAAATTACTGTTTGCATAAAAATGACTCCAGATTAACTGTATGTATGCAAAATAACATGCAAACAAAATTATCAACCCACAGTTTATAATTTGTGAAAATTAAGTGTAAGGGAAAAGTAAGTAAGTGATAAGTAGCCTAATTTCTTAGGAAAACCCGCTAGCCTGGAGATACTAGCAGACTGTTAGCTGGCTACTAAATAGGCTATGATGGCTCAAAGTCATGAGGCCTTTCTACTGCAGAGTCTATGTACACCAATAAATTATTTTATCAAAAACTAGCATTCACCTGGACTTACAGCACTTGCTGAAAAACTTGAACCTCACACAGAGGAAGGATTAGCTTAGTTGTAAATCTGTAGTGGGACTTATGATTATTTATGATATTTTATGATATTAACTTAAGGTTGCATCTTACTTATTAAATTTTTCAAACGTAGTTTCACATTTACCCAAATGTTAGCAAATAAGTGATAGCCTACAGGAATTTTATATGTTCCTGAACTTGCCCTTATTTGGCCCCTTATTATAAAAAAAAATTTGTATTGTTTGTTTGCTTGCTTGTTTGTTTGTTTGTTTAAACATATTCATGTTTTATGGTCTTACAGAGAAGCACTGTTCCACTTCTCCATTTCTAACTCTGCAGAGAAGGGGACCGCAAAAGAATCTGACCTTTAACAGAGATAGCCTTAATGCACTTCTGTCTTAATGCCCTTCATGAGTGACAGACCACAAGACCATAGATATTTTTGCCTTATTTTTCCATGCCTTGCAATAAAAGTAGCATGTTACTCAAGTTTGATTAATACTTTTCCCACTTCCTTTTTTTTATTCCCATTAGCATCCCATCACACTGGCATTTTTCTTTTTTAGCTTGAAGACATCAGCAAGTATCTTGTATTGATCCAGACTCCGAATTCACTGAATATATGCCATATATCAGTCCCTTCATTTTGATCATTAAGATGCCAAAAAAAAGTTCATTCCTGAACTCGTCCATGTGGACTAAACCATTCTGTGGTGATGATGTGAGCTAGTAAAATAGAAACATATATATATATATATACACACACACTCCTGAACAAAATCTTAAGACCAGGGAAAATATTAAAAGTATTCACACTTCGCACTGGTGGATTGTAAGTACTTCTTCAAAATGCCAAAAGAAGAAACAAGAGCAAGAGACAAATAACTGCATTTAAACTCAAACAGGCTGGTCATCAGCTGATCAAAAGTTTAAGACCATAGCCTTTAAAATTTAGCATCTGTGCAAAAATATGGTTTTAATGTCATTGTCCTTCAGACAGTCACACTGTCATGATCTCCTGATGGCAAAAACA
>CM074955.1:8653886-8675391 GCA_037577455.1 Pangasius macronema
CCCCGGTCTTAAGATTTTGATCAGGAGTGTATATACATAACACTAACATGTATGTCATAACACATTTTTATATAAACAAATATTTATGTCACTTGACTTGAGTGTTATGTTAACTTGACATCCAAAGCAAAGAAAGCATTTCAGCTGCCATCTGCTGAAATAAATCCTTATCAGTGTTTATGTAGGAATGTGTCAGTTGTTATTAAAAGGCATATGCAGGTGTTATGCTCCATGAACACCTCCTTTAAATAGAGTATTATATAATAAAAAAAATTACTCACTCTTCTTTTTTTTTTTTACTGTTGATGTACAAATGATATATTTTAAGGAAAGTGTGGGAAAAAGGAAATGGAGAAATTGTGAAAGTCATTTGGAGTTTATTTTTGCTTGCATTGAAATTCAACCTTAGTGAGTTTGTCTATTGTCACAGTACTTCCTCCCAATTGAGCATATTCAGAGCTAATTGAACATAATGCATCAATTACATGCAGGTGATTTTAATAATCTGAATGGGCGCTCAGAAAATCAGCTTAAGCATGTGCGTAAACCAACTCTGAATACGAATAACTTTCCCTGCGAAATATTGACAAAATATTTGGACTTAAGCACTCTGAATACGACCCAAAATGATCTCCCAGATCGTGACCAGAACAATTTCATGTCTTGTCACGACCTCATAATTATGACTGTTCCAGATTGTTGTTCTAAAAACAGAAGAAAAACACACATGGCTATGAAATGGCCCACAATGTTCTGCTGATGTATGATACTTGACCTGATACTTCCCTCTGCCTCATGCATTTTAACCTTTCTGGATTGCGGCAGTATACATCCCTGAAAATAACAGCATTCTGGTGAAGTGCAATTTTTGTTCTTTTATCTATGATAAAATAAGAACAAGTCGCAGCTATCTGACTCATAAACAAATGCATTAGGCTGAGTAATGCTGGCAGGAAAACAGTGTGTTGATAGTTTCAGCATTTCAAGGTTATTCATCCTACATCATGCATGTGCTGTCAAAGGCACTCAATAAAATCAAATCTACAAACAAGATTAGGCATTGTACACCAAAAAGATTTTAATATATAGTGACTAGGGTTAGAGATGGAACTCAAGGATAGCATGCAGGAGTGCAAAAGTAGCATCTACATCTCAGAAAACCATCTTAGTAAACCTTTCCTCTTTTATTCATATGGCGGATACCTTTATCCAAAATGACTTACAAGTGAGACAGAGTTCAGTCCAATTACTGACTGGCTCCCAGGCAGTCCTGGGATTTTAACTTACTTTACATTTTAACTGTGACTAGCACAGAAGCTTCCCAAAACATTCAGTTGATATGGCTCAATATATTCAGCACAAAATGGGATTCATAAAAATAGTAGTATAAGAAACAGTACCAGACTCATCCCACAGAAAGAGTGCTGCATTGGAACCATGCCTGATGAGGATGCACAGGTTAATGAATGGCATGTTTGATTTGCCTATTATGAGAAATTAGAAGTTGTGCTTGCATAGCTGTTTGTGGGAAGCAATTAGTCTTAATCAGTCAGAGAATGTTAGTCCAATCAGAGGACACTTTCTCCAGATGGCATCCCAACACAGAGCAGTAATCAAGCCAGCAGAGACTTTCTGTGTTTAGAACAGAAACACATACATAAAAAAGAACAAGTAGGCTACATGAAGCAGTCTGTTTTTGACATCATGTGTGAAACCTATATTGATTACTCAATACTGTGGGCATTCAGGATGGATGAATGAGTTGACAGACAGACAGATGTATATTTACTTTATCGATCCTGTAAGGAACACTGGCTTGTTATTGTATGTGAAAAGTGCAGTGCATGAAGTATAAGAATTATACCTCAGTCACAAAAAAAACCCAGATAAATTAAAGCTCATATTAATATTGATACTGACAAAGTCCCAACTCACAATAGATGAAAGCAGTCGACAAGAATGATTTCCCATAACTCTCCAGACTCCATCATCGTTTGATCAGCCTGTTGCAAAGTATGTAATAGTAGGGAGACATTGTCCATGATTGTTGTAGTGTATTAGTCTGTGATAAGCTGAGATCCATATTTGTAGTTCACAGAAAGCTGGGAAATGTAGTCCTCCCCACTGTAAAGTTTTGAAAAAGAGAGTGAATGTAATACTGATATGTTGTGTGAGCCACAGATTTTCAGTAAACATTTCAAACCCTACCCTTGTCCTCTGTGTGAATTTGTTTACTCAAGATTGCAAAGTAAAAGACACAACAATCATCACCAAATCTGGACACTATACTCATCTCCACCATTTCCAGGAAGTCTTATTTCAACCTTCCTGATGAGTTCACTTTCAATCTTGATTGAACATTCAAAGTTCAAAAGAGCACTCTAACTGGTTGTTCAAAGTTGGAAATCAGTGTAGAAAAAGAGAAACTAGGAAAGCAAGCAAGGAAAGCAAGCAAGACTTCAAGAACTAACACATGGAATCTCATTTCTTGTATGCTTCAGCAAGCTGTGATTTTGTAATGGGCTGTGGTAGCTAGCTTAGTTTGTTCAATTACATCCCTACATTGAATATTATGTCAAAGTAATAGATCACTACAGGTACTAAATTTGGTACACTATAAATGGCTTAATATTTTAGTATTTTAGTAGCAACTTTGTACAACTATTTAGTACAATGGGTGGTCTAGTGGTGGAGTGGTGGAGTAGCATTGCTGCCTCACAGCTCCAGGGTTCCATTTTAATCCTGAGCTTGGGTTAATGTTGATACAGAGTTTCTCAATTTCTCACAGCACCCATGTTGGATTCCTCTGGGTTCTCCAGTTTCCTCCCGCCTCCCAAAAGCATACAAATGTGTGTGTGTGCGCATGTTGCCCTGAGATGGAATGGTGTTCCATCCAAATTGTCCATTTGAAACTCATGTAGATAATATTACTAGGTAGCCTTCTTTCATCTCAGGACTATTGCTAAGATAAGAAATATAATGCCACTACACGATGAGAAAAACTAGTTCTTGGTTTTGTGACCTCTAGGTTGGATTATTGTAATGCCTTACTGTCTGGATGTTCCAGTAGGTGCATAAACAGACTCCAGTTCAAGCATTGCTGTTGTAATGCAGCACCACGCTTGCTTTGATCCACCACGCTTGCTTTGATCAAAAGGTGCAGGCTCTTTTTTGGTATCTTGAGTAATGAAGGCTACAGCAGAGGGCAGACACAGACACTCAGACACAGTCTGAGTCTTTAAGTCCATGTTGAAAATATATTTGCTTAGTCAAGCCTTTTGTTAAATAGCTTGTTTCTTAGGTAAACATGCAGATCTGGAGGGTTCATGGGCATATAGCGTTTTGGTAAACTGGGATGTTTGGATGCTATCGTCATCAACCCCCCACCCCTCCCCACCCCTGTGTTCATGCCGGTTTGTTGATGGTGGAGTGGCTGGCCTCTTTATGTCCTAGGTCACTCTCATGATTGTGTTACCTTCAGGCTCTCCCTTCTATTTATGCTATCATAGCTAATCTTGCTGGACTCCCTGCTTCCTCTGGTTCCTCTCAAGGTTTCATCCTCTTGGCACCTCAGGGAGTTTTAGATTGCCATCATTGCCTCTGGCTTGCTCATTTGGGATAAATTTAAATTTTAGTTTTATATCTGGATTTCTGTAAAGCTGTTTTCTGACAATGTCTATTGTTAAAAGTGCTGAACAAATAAATCGAATTGTATTGTCTTCCTACCTTGTGCCTAGTGTTCCTGGGATAGGCTCCAGGTCCTTTACAGCCAATTTCACTTTATTGTCCAACAATATTATACACTTTCCAAGAAAGTTATCAATCTGCTCCAGAGAGAAAGATTATATCCAGAGTGAATGCTCTCAAAGGCTGAAAAATAATGACTATGATTTTCATTCATCATGGTCTGTGAGACCACCCAGGTTTCAGAGCCCATTTATTGTGTAGAATTTCTACCCGTAATCGGGTGTTTCGCTGATGACCACCTGTCAATCAAACTTTTGTCCATTTGGGGGAATCTAAGGGTCAATCTAAAAAATTGTGCAGTAACATTACCTCTCATGCTCTCTCTCTCTCTCTCTCTCTCTCTCTCTCTCGCTCTCTTTCTTGCATTTATTCTCTTCTGTCTTAGTCACACATCTTCTCTAAGCTGGATATGTCAGCTCTACATCATACTTCAAATGAGATAACTGTGTTTGCATCGAGGAATGCCTTTGCAACCTTTCTCACTGCCGCTACAAACATTTATTTAGGCAGAAACAACTGTCAACATCCAATCCAAATTAGTCAGACAGAGGATAGTATGTTTGCATACTTGGAACCTTGCAGATTGAAGCATAAACATACATATAATTGATTTTAAGGGAAATGAGGGAGCAGAGTTTTAGATGAATAGCTCACTCGTTCTGTAGACTGAGCATGTCAGTGCTTTTAGAAAGCAATGATAAACAGCTCCCACCACTCTTTTGCTTTTACACACAGAACAATCCGTTATCCCAAATCAGAATCCCTGATGCTTATGCTTTATTCATTATAGGAGACTTTCGTCCCTGAAATGCAGCCTGCTACATAATGCATGTGTGTGTGGTGCATAAATGATGCCAACGAGGTCAGGCTTCTGGCTTTTGCATTCTGAGTGGTCAGCTGAATTTTTCATACTATATATTGGAACTGATCCATTTATAATCAGCCTACAGAGCAAAACGAACATGGTTCAATTAACATCACTCTGCACCGTAAGTAGTAATTTCACACTGTTGATTGCACTGTGCAGGCATGAACCTCCAGTCTACTATAACTCATAGCTAATAAATTGCAGATATCTGGTGTTTCCTCTTGTTTATTACAGGCAATTTCACAAAGGTGATTTATTGGCCATTAGAGATGGTGATATAAACCACATGGGGAAGCCCTGAATTTTGTAGCATGCAGCAGATCTGTTTGGGAATCATATATTAAAATTACAAGTAATCTCATTAAATTGGGAGTAATCTCATCTCATGTTACAGTATAAATCAAATTTTTATAGCATTCCTATTAGGGTTTGTAAAGATTTACGATTGAAATGAGTGCATAGGTCTGAGTATTCATGTACTCATTTGAAATACTGCGTATTGGACATGTGGGGAGAAAATTACAGCTAAATCAATACTGCAGTCTCTGTATCTGTAATGTCTGATATCACATGCACTCCTTTTTAAAATTTTTTTTCCTAATGCACTATTATTTTGAAATGTTATCAGATAAACTTATTTTAGCATTGTGAATCTATATTTCTCTCAATCTGAGCTCCATTTTGTGCTATAATCAAAGTAGCACTTCTTACCTTTAAATGAGTTATACTGTATATACAAGTATGTGCTTTATATTAATCAACATACCAAGATATTACCTTGTTAAATCTATAACACTGACTATACAGTTCGCTGTTGTGAGGAGGTAAGTATACATCACTCATTTAAGTTGGATAGCTTGTTCGTAACGAAACATGAACATGGAGGCGTGCAAGCAACCAAGGCTGGAGCCTTAAATCCCTATGCTGCGCAAAGAAAACCCAAATGATGTCACATTTTTTATATTCAACTGGCAGCCCCACCTACTTAAAGCATCTACACATACAACTGCTTTCATCTGTAAATTTAACCTGTTGGGCGATTGTTGATTTTGGACCGTTGGCGTTGAGAATAAAAATGTGTGCACTTGTAACCAAGTCTCCTTTTTGTGACATTAAAACTAAACTATTGCATAAAATATAGTGTCAGAAACAGAAAAAAAAATTTACTGTAAGTTCTGTTAGTCTGCTTGTTATATCTACCACGGGAATTGATATGCAATCTGTAAGTGAACTCTAATTGTGTGACATTATAAAAATGTCACTGTGCTGCACTGCACTCAGTTCTGTAAGGGAAGGAGAGAACATCTACCCTGAGTCATGGAGTGTGGCTTCTATGCCTGAGAATCTGTGTCAGGGTGTGTGGCCTCTATGCCTGTGATGTATAACATCCCACTTCCCATAGCTTACACTTTTTATTTATTTTGCCTGACTGTTAATCCCAGCCAGGAGGTCTGGCCCTCTATGCCTGTTAGTCTGAGTGAGAAGGTGTGGCATTTATATCTGCCAATCTGAATCAAGAGGTGTGGCGTCTGTACCTGAGAGTCTGAATCAGTGGATGTGGTCTCTGTACCTGTTTGCCAGTGTGAGGGTGTGGCCTCTATGCCTGTAAGGCTGAGTCAGGAGATATGGCCTCTGTGCCTGTCATTCTGAGTGAGGGGGTGGGTTTTTGTGCCTGGTAGTCTGAGTCAGGAGGTGTGGCCTCTGCTTGTCAGTCTGAGTCAAGGGGTGTGACCTCAGTCACAGTCACATATCCTCTTTGCCTGGTAGTCAGAGTCAAGAGGTTTGGCCTCTGTACCTGTCAGTCTGAGTCAGGAGATGTGGTCTGTTTGCCTGTTAGCCTGAGTCAGGGGGTGTGGCTTCTTTGCTTGTCAGTTTGAGTCAAAGAGGTGAGGCCTTTATGCCTGTTATTCTGAGCCAGGAGATTAGTCTTAGTAAGAGGGTGTGGCCTCTGTGCCTGCTAGTCTGAGTGATGTGTGACCTCCATTACTTCACATCTAACACTTTTTAAAAAATGTTCTTTAAAATTCAAACCAGTTGCACAATTCTGGATCATACTTCATCATATTGCACTCCATCCAAACAGCTGTAAATAATTTTGTATTGTATCAAAGTTATCTTGGAAAGACCCATAAACACCCGTAATCAGACTAGCTACAAGCTGACATAATTAACAGAAGCAATTATGTCTAATAATCTATTTGAAATTCTGTGTATTTGCAGCACAAACACTGAGTAAATTTGATAAATTAATCATTGTTGCCTTGAGGTGCTCCCATCACCAGTACAGGACAAAAAATGTTTATTTTTAAGGCTGTGCTGATTTTGGTGGTTAAAATCAGCATGTATTCGGACAGCCATAATTAGCGTGTGTGTGACATGCTCCATTACCTGGATTGCTGTAGTTACCAACATTGTGGGTTTAATCAGCGTTTTGTATAAATAGTGCAGCAGGGTGGATGATTTATCTGGTGTGTCTGAGTAGACGGGAGTTGAGTAATATATTAATTGGAAAGCATGTTGGAATAATTTAGACTGACTTTCAGGCATAAACAGTACAACAATGCAATAGACCTCAACTTCACGCAATATAGATATGTAACACACACTGAAAAAATAAAACAATGAAACAATGAATAAACATTAAATATGTGGAAATAAATATTTGATGTCTTTTTCACAGAAACATGGTTCAAGCCATGTGCCACAATTTTTCAAACTTTCTCTAGTAATGCTATATTCTTCTAAATGTATTATATATTCTATTAAATTTCATCAGTGTAGACTTTTATTTACTTGATAGATGGCTGTTGTTTTGTCAGAGATGGTGAAACACTTGCAGTAGTGCTGTGAACACTCAGTTATGAAGTACAGTAGTTAGCAAATAAGTACGCGCTACCATCAATTAATTTAATCTGAAACGAGACACTTAAAGAACACAATATTACTAAATTATCTAGCTACCTAATTTAGTTAAGATATGAAAATGACAATTTCACAAATTTTAAGCAAATTTACAAAAAAGAAAATGACAATAAATACAATTTTCCTATGTACTGTTGTGTGAAAATGTGAAAAAATGCAACATGATTAGTAAAAAGAAAATAAAGAAAAGCATGCCAAACAGCAACATATGGCACAAGATATTCATCGTAGATAGATTACACAATTTGTTGAACAGTTTATTTATGAATACAACATTATAAATACAATTATAATGAAGCAGAAACACATGACCTAGCCCATATTTCATTATTTATCTGAGATTTCAGTATATTTTTGCATCTTGTTTTTAATGACAGACCAAAAATCCGACCACAACCAAGTATAAAAGCCTTTTTCACATTTTTGAAAGATTTTTCCAGTCATTTTTATTAGATCAATGGGAAAAAACTCCAGAATATTGAATGTAATCCATATAGAATATTTAAAATTAATGGACTCATGTGATCTGTTTAACAAGAACCATAAAACAATAGGAGAGTTTGTATGTGAAAATGATGCCTGGTTTGTGTCTTTCTGAAAGAGTGTACATGGAAACATATGAGTGACACAATGCCTTCAGCAAGAAAGCAGCAAAAGAAAGCAGACCTTTCCTATTTATCGTTAGACATCTGGTCTGAGGTCAAATGCTGTGAATGCTCTATCATTTCCCGAATGACAGGGAAGCTAAACGCTAGAGGAAAAAATGGGCCACCACACACTCTACCTGATTTATATCAACCTACAGAGAAAGGGAGGCAGTGGCCACCATAGATATTTCACTCTCTATTATCAAAGCAGGGATGATTATAATAGACTCTTTTTTTTACAAGGCTGAGGTGAAAAACTAGAGATCCCAAAGACCATTTGCAGTTGACAGATTGATGAGGTGGAATGACAGTCTTATGACTTAAGTAGTCACAGATTTGATATGACAAATTGATAAATACACACACAAAAAGGTGTATTCCCACTTGTTTGTGAAGACTTTCCACTAGATTTTGGAGCATGGCTGTGGTGATTTGTTCATTCAGCTACAAGAACATTAGTGATTTTGAGCGCTGTTGTCGAGCGGGGAGGCCTGGGGCCTAGTCGGTGTTCCACTTCTTCCCAAAGGCGTTCAGTGAGGCTAAAGCACATATGGGTGTGAAGGTCAGGTGTACAAAAACTTTTGGCCATATAGTGTAGGTAAGCAGAATGCCACCAAGGGAGACTTATATCTGGTGCTACAAGGGTAAAATGATACAAGCTACAAGAAAAAAAGCATTATAATTAGAATATTGTGTTTTATTCACCCTCTGGTTCAGGTTTGGCATAATAATTGGTTGAATGCTTGCTGCTGAGTGGCTGGTTAGGGCACAATATTTCCACCCAAGATACAATCATGTTTAAAAATTTTCATGCCCGATTTGGGGCTTAATTAAAAGCAGAGACTTGCTTGTTCATGTTGACTTACAGTACGTGCCAACTTGCAAATCTGCATCCAACTTTGCCTGAGCCCCAGACTCTTCAATATTTATATCAACACCCTAGTGGAAACATTAGAGTGCTACACAATACCAGCTCTCACTCTACAAGATACTGAAATAATTCATGATTTGGGCTTAGTTTCACCTACAAAAGAGGGACCACAGCCATGCCTGGTCCTGCTGAACAAATTTTGTCAGACATGGGCCTGAGAGTAAACCATCACAAAACAAGTATCTTGGTATTTCAGAAAGAAAAAAAAAACAATCCAATGGAAGCTTTGTCTTGGTTGTGAAAGCAAAAAGAAAGCAAAAATTGAGATTCCAATTAACTGCCTATTACACAATATAGCAGTGACAGTTGGGGTCCACTCAGCCCGTATAAACACTTACTAAACACTTATAACTTATTATGAATAGACTACTTTTGCCAATCTGAGCTTAGTTTGCTGAAAACATCATAAAAATAAGAGAGGATGTTTATTGGGATGCTCGCTGTACCGTTCAAAGATCTTTGTGCTGTGATGCTTTGGAAACTCAGCCCTGGTCATTAGACTTATGGATCACTGAACCTGCATTCTTGTCATAAATTACCAGAAGTGAGTCTGACTGAAATGAGCACAGCAATAACATTGAATTATCATAGCAAAACATTGGAGCATTTTAGAAAGCTTTTTTTTTTAAAAAAATAAAAAATGCTTATTGTTCATACTTACTGGTTTATATTGCTATAATAATGATGTGAGTAAAAAATGTACAAAATTTTATGACTGGAAATTTCCGATGTGATGGGTCCTGTTCAGTCTCTGCCAGTGTATGTCCATTTTATTGCCTTGTAGATAGAGTTATTGCCCTGATAGAGTCTTCCCCTGTGATACTGCAAGGCACTTACATTCAGTATTTACATTAGTATATTTACATTCATTGGCCAGAATGCAATCAAGACACAGATTCAACCTAAACATTATAAAACATGTAATTGTTAGAATATATCTTTTTGGCAGAACTAATTTGAGCAAGCAAACTGGTCAAATGTGAAAAAGGTCACTGTTGAGAATTTAACGTATTCTTTAAAGAAACAGGGATATATCTGAAAAATCTGAACTTGTCTTGAATATATAACAGACAACTGAACATAGTAAGAACACAGTTCTTACCCGACTCACCCCACCCCTTCTGAGTGCAGTTCCTACCCGACTCACCTCACCCCTTCTGAGTGCAGTTCCTACCCGACTCACCTCACCCCTTCTGAGTGCAGTTCTTACCCGACTCACCTCACCCCTTCTGAGTGCAGTTCCTACCCGACTCACCTCACCCNCCCTTCTGAGTGCAGTTCCTACCTGACCAAGGTTGTGGAGAGTGATTACTGGCCAAAAGAGTCTGATGGCTTGCTGTGTTGAATCTAGCAGTTGCTGTGGATAAATCCAGCAGTTTTTCAGTATTTCTTGTAAACAGGAGGGTAGTTTTGGTGGCTCTGGATGTATGACTGATTGGGATCAAATGCAGGTCAATGTGTGTGGGGTAAAGAAGAAAAGACACCTTCAGGATTTTTCAGTAGAAATGGGAAAAGTATCCTGTCAACGTTATGATAATTATAATTATTTTTGCTCAATATTGAAATTAAATTTTTTTATCTAATTAACAAACAAAATGTTTTTTTTCATCAACTGTTTTAAATCAACAGAAAACTTAAAATGTATAAATCATTTACACAATATTTTCAATCACATTAATCAAGCCATTTAAATGGTAAATATAAACACAATGAGATTCTTCAAAATAAAACCTAGTTAATTAATATGTTGCCAATTGTGCAACTAAATACTGTAATTAAAGCACATTAATAAGAGAGCTTATGAGTTAATATACTAGTATTTAAAAAATGATAATATTGTGTTTAATTGCACAGCTCTGGTGTCATGTGTGGCTGTAAGAAAAAAACAACATATGAATAGCATAATCTTACATATGTAGACATACACGGTTTCCACAAAAGGTACAAAGTTTCATTTTGCCTTTTTTTATGACTCCTTATCTTCTTGTACTGCTTCTTGATTCTTTTTTTCTTCTTAACATTCACACACTATGTACCATTGTTTGTAGTGCCAATACAGCACCTTGAATTGATTGGAATTTAATTATTGGCTATGAGGCTTTGGGTTCTCATTAAAAATCCCCTCAATCTCTCCGGCGGCTACTGCGAACAAAGCTTGGTTTGATCCACATGGAGGTCAGTGCTCCAGTTCTCTTCCCCTGCTCTTCTTTTCATTTGTGTGTGTGTGTGTGTGTGTGTGTGTGTGTGTGTGTGTGTGTGTGTGTGTGTGTGTGTTACAACCAAGAATTTAATGACATCTATTCTGAGCAGGGAATTTTGTTCTTCGTTCAGGTTTGAGGAGGTGTAGGTGTGCATGCATGTGTGTATGCTCTCATTGTAAATATATATATGTGTGTGTGTGTGTGTGTGTGTGTGTGTGTGTGTGTGAGAGAGAGAGAGAGAGAGGTAGGATGCTTAGACTGTGTCACTGTGTGCTGGTGCTTTGCAACACACTGAGCTCATTATATGGCAGGTGCAGCATGAGGAAGATGGCAATAAATCCTCACAGCCTGAGAGGATACATAAACATCTGTTACCTCTCTCTCTTTCAGCCCATCTCTCTCACTCTCTGTCTCTCTCTCTGTCACTCTACCTCATTTCCTCTTCCTCCTTATTGTCATTTCCTTTTACATTTGCAAAGCTGTTGAATAAATTAATCTTAACTGCTTAAAACGAGTCCCAACAAGGCACTCTGTATGTACTTCGCACGTGCTGTCCTGCTAGTGCACTTCTCTGAACACTAAACACAGAGGTGAATAGGCACTTATCTCAATGCCCGAGGCTTCCTCTTGTGTACGAGTCCAGAATAGGACAAATCGACGCTGATCCAAAAATACTTATGCAGTTAAATCATCTAGATGCAAAGTACGTGTGTATGCACTGATATTTTTCCTTTAACATATTAACATTTTTATTGTTATTATTATTTACAGACATGTGTGATGAAGTAGTATATGTACTGTATATGAAGTAGATGTCTCTTTATGTCTTATGTGTTTATGCATGCTTGATCATACATATGTATTTTTTCCTAGTAATGTTTGTGTGTGAGTGTGTGTTCACAGGACCCACATAGGTGTGTTTGTGTTCATGCTTGCCTTTGTGCATGATTTTAAAGTCAGCAGGAGACACAGCGCATACATATATCACTCTTTGTGTGTGTGTGTGTCCTCTGCGTTCATGCTTAGGTGCATGTGCATTTGGAATATCCAGAGATGGTACTGTATGCCTGTGTTTAAGCTCTCTCAGTGTGTGTGTGTGTGTGTGTGTGTGTGTGTGTGTGTATGTGTGAAGAGAATCAGAGAGAAAAATGCTTATCCTGTCTTTATATGCAGTCTGGTCCTTGGTGAGACTTTCGGATGCTTATTCACTGAAGGCGTGTCTGGGTTCTTGCTTACCAGCATATCTGCGTGTGTGTGTGTGCGTGTGTGTGTGTGTGTGTGTGTGTGTGTGTGTGTGCGCGTGTGTATTCTCTCTAAGGAATGCAGAGTCAGGACAAGTGCAATGATTTTTTAAGCATGTCCCAGAGAGACTGGGCTGGAAAAGACAAGCATGAGCAAAATGGGCAAAAATTGTCAAGAGAATACAAATCACTCCTGTGCATTCTGGGAACGATGGCTGATACATGAATGAATCATATATTTAAGTGACTCCTTTTAGTGAATTATGCAGTTTACTGAGTGTTATATCTTGTTAGCAGAGGCTGCGCTGAATCTGGGCATTTACAATATAATGATATTATTGTCAATGACAATGTGGTCACAAAAACACAATGTTTTCAGGGGTGGACAAATCATAAATCCATTTGCTAGCCAGCAGGGCAAGTGAAAGCTCTAATGTGCTCCCCAGTCTCATGTTTTGGTTGCCTGGAAACCTAATGTCCTAGGCTAAAAATATAATGTAATAGCTAGCATAATGTAATAAAGTATGGTGAGCTAGTTAGCTGATTAAGCGCATTAACGTAGACACAAACGAGTATATAAATTCCTGTTTAAGTGATGACTCAACCATAATCGTTACACTTTTAAGAAAGTGTCTACATTGCGTTTGTGCCCTTGACAAAAAGACAGCAAGTCCTTGACCAATGTTTGGCGATGAGCTGTGATATTTGCTCTTCACACCGCACCTAAAAGATATTATTTGGTTATTGTTTTTGTTTATTCTCAACATATTTAACCACAAGATTACTCCATGTTGTGCTAGCAGGAGGGAATGGAGCTAACTGATAGAGGAAATTGTAGCTTCACAGTGTTTATGGGTGCCTGTCCTGTCATGTCCTGAGTACACAACTGTCAAATTTTTCACTGTATTGTCAGGAAATCACAAGTATGAAGCCCCATAATACCATATCCATTCTTGTCTCACACCACAAAATTGGCCCTGCCCTCTGGATATCATTTACTCATTTATCATTTACTCATTACCAGACACTTTGTTTTACTTTTGAATTTGATATTATAACCTTCTGAACAGCAGCCCAGAGCCTAAATCACTGAGCCACCACTTCTCAACCAACACTACTAATCACATCTGGTAGCTCATCTAAACAGAATAGAGTGATTAGTGGCCTCCTGCAAGTGTGTTCAGCTGCACTAGTTCCAAATAATATAGTGTCTCAGAAGAAGCTCGTGCTTCACTTTCCCACTTTTGTAGCTGCCACGTGATACAGGAAGACTTAGCTGGGTGGGAATTGGTTGTGACAGAATTTTAAGGGCATTTCTATAAAGAATTGATTCACAAAACTAAGTCATCATGAACACTCTAAATCTTCAGGGTGTGTTTCTTAGTGTCATTTTCCAAGTTGTTACAACTGTACTATAGCAACGACAAATCCTCGGTGAGCAGCTCTCACAACAGTAGTAATTTTTAAATCTGGTTTCTTGCCCAAAATAAGCTGGATATTTCAGGCAGTTTATTTCTGGAGTGCTTCATTGTTGGAACAAAAAATGAGGAGCATATAAACTTGGCCCATGATAATCAATGCGCTGCAACGCTGGGCCATGTGCGTTATTGCTTTTGTTAGCAAACTTGTTTTGCGCTTCTCTTGGCATAGACTACTTTTGACTCTATTTAACTCTGAGTCATGGAAACCTTCACTGCTGTCCATTACGTTAACCAGAATGGTTAATGTGGTGTGAAAAGCAATTTAGACAGAGGTATGGAAAAAAAGGCATTCACAATATTAGCATTCAGCTAGGCCTCAGGCAGGCAGGCCTAAACTATACACGCTAAATCTCACTGCTCTTCAGCTTAGGCTAAGTGTAGCAACAGAGTTGGTGGAAGTTGGAGCAGAGAGAAGTCAGTACAAATCTGTGCTTAATCACACTGTTTAGGTTTGTGTCTGTCTGTTGAGGCTGTGCATTATTATTCATTACACATTTCAGTGTGAATCAGCGGGTTTCACACTGCGCTGTTCCAGCTGTGTTTATCACATCTAACAGAAGGCGAGGAACAGAACTACAGTATGAAGTTGTAAACACCAGCTAATCAACTCTGGCTATACAGCTTCTCAGTACTACTTCTGTTAAGTGACAAGTAACAATTTGTCAGTTGTTGCATAAACTAAAACCCACTTTTTTTTTTTTACTGTAGTGAGGCTAAGAAGAATGCTTATAACAAATAAAATATGGTTTTCTTTCTTTTTTTTTTTTGGCATGTGTTGCCACCTCACAGCTCTATGGTCTTCAGTTTGATCCTTACTGTAGCTCAGGTTACTGTCTGTTTTAGGAGGGTCCCATTTCCTTAAAACGTTCATGTACAGTGCCTCCAAGAAGCATTCACCCCAGTGATTATTTCTCTTTTTTTTGCTGTAATGCAGCATCAAATCTAAGTTTGTGATTAAAATGTGATCTTTTTTTCTGCTCCTTTTGAAGTGACTCTCTTCAGTGTAAAAGTGTAAAATCTGCATAATTGAAGTATTCATCCCCCACTTTTTTAAACAATAATAATTAGGACTAGTATTTAATCTTTTGACAGGTGTTAGTTTTAAATCCACCTGTGTGCAATAGTCTGGGTGCACAATAAATATTTCTGACTTTGTGAGGTGTCATAACTAAAATGGCAGATCAGATCAGTCCAGCCGTTATGAGGACCAAAGAATTCCCTGTGAAGCTTTGAGATAATGTTTTAGCAGGAAAAAAGATAGAGGAGGTTATTAAAACATCAGCAAAGCTTCAAACCTGTGAAATCCATTATAACAAAGTGGAAAAAAAGTATGGCAAAAACCAGACACTTGATATTGTGGTCTCATGAGACTAAAGTTGAGCCATTTGGTTTAAAGCCAAAGCCTCACTGGCAAAATGGACCAAATATATGCAAACTGTTGAGGAGAACCTGCTCCAGACAACCAGACATCTGCATTTAGGGCAAAAATATATGTTCCAACAGAACAATGAGTACAGAGCAACAACTACAAGGGAATGGCTTGAAAAAAAAGAAGGTTTGTGTTTTGGCCAAAGTCAAAGCCCAGACTTAAATCTAATTGAAAATCTGTGGCATGACTTGAAAATTGCTGTCCACCAAGATTCTCCATCTCATTTAGCAGTTTTGAAGAAAATTTGCATTGAGGAATGGAAGAAAAATGTGCAATGCTCATAGAGACACATCTGAGACAACTCAAATCTGCAATTGCTTCAGAAGGACAGTTCACACTAAGAGGGTGAATAATTATCAATTAAAAACTTTTTAGATTTTTTTTTTTAATTTTCAAATAATTCTGAGGACATCTAAATGCTTTATTTAATTGTATTTATTAATTATTCAAACTCAATTCAAAAACATACACCAAAAAGAGAAATCATCATGGGGGTGAATACTTTCTGGAGGCACTGGAGGTGGATTGGCTATGTTAAATTGTGTTAGCATATGCTAGGTGTGAATGAATGTGTGAATGTGTGTGCATTGTACCCTACGATGCACTGGTGTCCCATCCAGGGTGTATTCCTTGTGCAGGCTTCAAATTCACTGTGAGCCTGACAAGCACTGCTTGATTCACCCTCTATATTATGGGTTTACACTGCCATGCATCTAACCATAGACCAAAGACAAAAAAAATCTCACATCATAGCATGAAGTCAAAGAGAAGTGAAGGATCAGTAATCAGTTTGCCAAGACCCATGAGCTATGAGTGCCTCACCATGATGCCACACAGTCCCTATCAGGGGCTGTGACTTTATTTACATCCTGAATTATATCATTCTTCTGTGACATCTGATGAGCATATACTTTGATGCACCTTGTTAAAAACACTGTTCAGTTTGGCATCTCTGTGAGGGACTACTCAAAATGTTAATGAAGAGTAATAGATTACAAACCATCACTGTTCCTCTGTGTCTCCTGCCTCCACATTAAGACTCTTAAAAGACATCCTCAAAGAGTAAGCAGCTCTACCTGTCAAATTACACTGCACGAAGTGTAAAAATGGCACCCAGGCATTCAGAAATGTTGCATTTTAATTTAATCATGAAGACTGAGTGGATTTAGTCATTTATTCACTCATGCTCAGTAACAACTTTATCATGATTAGGTTTGTGGTGGATCTGGTGCACTTGGTTACCATCCCAAAGTGGATTATAACCCACAGCAATTTGCCAACATTTACATTTTGTAATTTATTAATTCTTAATTTTTGAATGAACAACAGATCATACATAGCATTTATAGTTACATTTAACCTTATGTAATGTTAGATAAATGAACATCTACTTACAGAAAGCTTTAACATATCAACAATTATACATTTTACTTTGTTAAATAAAAAGTTTTTAAGAAAGGTATATGCTTATTATTCACCTTAGATTATGGAGATCATCTGCCTTACAAGTCCCTATGAATGATTTGTTAGTACAGAAACAATAACAGATTAAAACAAGTGCATTAATATAAACCTGTGATTTGAATGATAGCTAAACCTACTGTCAGAGCTGCTGTTGTGGAAAATTACTCAGTATCTGACAATCAGAATCCAGAGTTCAACAGCACTGTTTCTATCCTCCATAATATTTTACACCTTATAATTCTGGAATTTACTATGGAATTTTTTGGATGTTAACTCTCAAACCAAGATGAATTTCTTACCTCATATGTGGCAAATAAAACAGTTCTAATTATTCCGATGTCACCAAACTGTTCGAATTTCATGTTAAATTTAAGACCTTTTAAACGTCATTTGTCGAAGGCCTTGATTAAAGCTCTGCTGCTGCAATTTGTCATTGTTTCCTCTCTGGAAACTTGAAACACAGCAGAACAAAGAGGAAGAGAAACAAAACCAGACCTAAATACCAGCATACTGCAGCATTTATAGAGAATACACAGTGCCTGTACATAGCAATAGCTGCATCAGTTTAGCTTTATCAGCAATTCCGCGGACTCCTCTGTGTCCTTATCGACGACTCTTCTGTGTCTGCTCGCAGACTCTGTCTGTGTCTGATTCAATCTCAAGCTTTACCACAGACCTTGCTATCTTGAAAATCACAGACTCCATAGTGTCGTATGTGTGTGTGTGTTGTTGTCCTGGAGGGCCTGGACTAATTGATTCTTCCAGACCTAGCATCTAAAAGTGTTCATCAAAGCTGGGAGCTGTTTCAATGCTGCAGTTTATTTAAAAAAAAGGGGTGGGGGGTGGGGGGGGTTGTCTCTTAAGCTCCTGAAGCAATTTAAAAAAGTAAATAAAGTAAATGTGGCCTGTTTAATTTTAATTTCTTGTGTTATCTCTTAAGCTCTTGAAGCAGTTTAAAAAGTAAATAAAGTAAATGTGGCCTGCTTAATTTTAATATCTTGTGTTATGGTAGTGTCATTGCAAAAATTGACTGCAAATCAAGAATGCTAGGCTTTACACTGATACTAATAAGATACTGATTAACAAACTGAGCTCGTCATATATGTGTGTTGTGTATTAAATTTAACGCATGATGTTGATTTATCATCCTGGCAACTAGAGTTAACCTTAATGCTGATTCGCTAATCACCTGAGGTGCAATGTTACCTGTACAGTATATAGGAGCTACATGCACTGGTTTATACATATTCAGAATATAAATCCAGTGACCTTGATTTACTACTGCTACTAATTTTTGCTATATGTCAATAAAAACACTGCTACTATTTATTTAAATGAATTGGAGTGAGGCTTTAGTCATTCATCGCAGTGTGAGGAACTTGGAAAAACTAATCATGGTTCCACATTAGCAAGAGTTGTACAATATAATATAATATGCTCAGCCACACAGTTAATATCTGTAGAGGTCTACTACGCTCTAGTACAAAATGTATGAAATAAGTTCTCCTAATAACCTAATATCCATCTCCACTCTCAAACAAGACTATGACTTATAGCACTGAATATCATTGCATTTCCTGATGAATGCCAGAAATTCCTTTTAGCCTTAAGATTACCTTTGCCAAGCATTAGCTTTACCCATAAAATTAACTTAGCATTTGATTATCTGCTATATGCTTGGATTATCCCTACATGTGATTACCTACAGCTGAATCACAGCTATGCTGACATTATAGCAGTATAGCAGCAATTAGGCAGCACTCTTGCTCATGTATTATTGCTTAATTATAGAACAGTTAGTTCCAGTCCACTAACTGGATTGGACAAGTGGTGTTCCAAGAGCACTGATATTTTGTATAACAGCACTGGTACATTTCACTGTGTCAGTCCACTTGTCTGTGTTAGCTGTATAAAAGTCTAGCAATAGATATACTGTTACTACACTTACTATGGGCTGTCAGTCAGCCTGATGTTGCACGGCAACACACAACACTCTATCTACCTGTATCTACCTTATTTTTGAATTTGGAAAAAATAAATGAATCAAAAGTGGAGAGATTCTCTCAAGACCCAATTTGTAAACCCATAGTTTAGGAACCCCATGGGTTGGCTGATGCAGCATGATTTATCACCCTATTCAGTTTTCCATTTTATTTATGATAAACATTGTCACAAAGCAGCTTTACAGAAATCCGGATATAAAAATTTAAATTTATGTTTACATTACTCCTTATGAGCAAGCCAGAGACGATGGTGGCAAGGAAAAACTCTCTGAGGCAACATGAGGAAGAAACCTTGGGAGGATCCAGATTCAGAAGGAAACTCATTCTAATCTGGATGGCACTGGATAGTGTGATTATAAATCATTAAGTGTGTTAAAAGGAACTTGAGTATTAGAGTTTAACTTTAAGCCTTTTGTATCAAACTGAAGTTCTCAACTGTTCAACGATTGAGACTTGAGCGTAAACTGTTCTTATCAATTGCTGTCTTTAGGTTATTTCACTGTCTTTAGGTTTTTCAGGTGAAAGAGGCTCCAAGCAGATGTGGGGCATCAAGGTAGGATCAGGCAGGTCCGGTGGGCGGAAGGAGTCAGCATCACTGGTATCTCAAATCTCAGCTATCAAATCACTGCTATACATATGAAATCTAAATAAAATGAAACACTACATGATCACAGACTCCACAGAAAATCCTTAATGACTACTATGTGGGTAGGATGCAGAAGTTAGATGAGATATAGTGAGACAATGGAAATATTTGGCTTTAATTATTTGGTGTTAATTATTTCTCTCTGACTTTATGACCATTTGCTACATTTTATGTTCATCCCTGAGTGTTAAATATGCTGAATATATCATACATCTCATTCCATGTGTCTCGTTATGGTGGGTCTCAGCACACACCAAGGTCAGAGCTGATAAGGTGGCATCTCAATTCTGAAACTGAGCTGGTGTTAACCTTCTGAAGTTACACATCAGGGGCAGCAGTTAGGGCTCTGGACTATTGAACTGAAGGATGCCAGTTTGAATCCCAGTGCTGCCACTTTGTCACTGCTGTGCTCTTGTACATCTGTCAGTGGTAAAAACTGATCTGAAGATCTTGCAGCTTGCAGATGAACATTGAGAATCTGAAGATTAGACCACTCTCCTGTCTACTGACTCATCTTTGCCAAATTTCTAATAATTTGCTACCATGATGTCTCAGGTAATGCACAACCACCTCTTTGGTGAGTTACATTATCTCATTCCTCAATCAGAGTCAATCTTATTGGTGTAAAACCTTGTCACAATTAAATAAGAGTCAGGAAAAAACACTGCACAGTCATCCCTCGATGTGCACTCGCATGTGGGTGTGCATATATTTGCCTTTTTATTTTGGCCACTTGACCCACTTATCTCTCTGAACATCACTCGGGAAGATTAATTACACGCTTTAATCTCATGCAGTTTCTCTCTCTGCGCATGATACAGATATTAGCCTATCACTCTTACCATTGCTTCTTAGAATTATATCTATTACCCTAAGAACTCCAATTACATAACCACTCTAAAGCTGTTCAGTGTTATCTGAATGTTGTATTCAGATCACTATTGCAATGCAGTATGAAAATCAGTTTTCAGAAAAAAAGTAATTGCATTCTTAATTTTCTTTTATTGCATTTAATACTAGCTTGAATGAAAGAATCCTGATAAAAGGTAGTAAAAAGGTAGAAGCTCATCTCTACTTCCATTGCTTAAAGGAATGGGTAGGATGGAAAATTGCTTCATTAAAGCAGCCTTCATGCATTACAAATGAGAATGCTCAAAATGCATATAGGTTTGTTAGACTGATTATTTGGGCCCTCCAGCAAAAGCACACCAAAAACGCTTTGCATGTCAATTTCTTCATTACCGCCAACACATATTCAATTTCCAGCGCATTTCAGCTGGCTGTGAGACAAATCACTTGAAGGGAAACTCATGGCCAGATGAGTGTTTTTTAGCAGATTAGTCTCAAATACATTACTTGGTTGATTGTCAGATGAGATTCATTGCTTTTCTTATTCCTCCAGCACATAAACGCACTCAAACAGGTCTATAAAATAGACCTGGGTCATGATATTTGCAAACATTACACCTTTCCTCAGTTAGTATAGATCCGCCTGCATGGATCAGCTTTCCCACTGTGTTTAAACTTTTGCAAAAGCAATGCTCTGGTCAATAGTAATCAGGTTCTTGTCCACTGTATCCAATGAGTTACAACATACTGTCAGTGATATTACAGATGTGCATGTACTAGGGACCAGAAGGGAGATTGCACTACCAAAAACAGTGTCTATAAGAGTATAAATACTCTTAACTTTTTTCTTTTTTTAAAAAAAAGGATGAATCCTTTTTTTTTTATTAATTACCTGGGAAATTGATTGCAGTGAAATAATTTAACATAATTCATTTGTACCTGTACAGTACATTATTTCCGACAGTATGTAAAACAAGCTTGATTGTGAAAAATGCATTGTCTTCTTCTTCTTTCGGCTTTTCCCTTCAGGGGTCACCACAGCGAATCATCACTCTCCACCTATCCCTATCTTCTGC
>CM074955.1:8690397-8710977 GCA_037577455.1 Pangasius macronema
AACTTTTAAAGGCTATGGGCTTAAACTTTTGATCAGCTGATGACCAGCCTGTTTGAGTTTAAATGCAGTCTGTCTTCACTAACTTTCAACTTTATGAGTTTTTACAGGAGGTAAACTTTTGTCTGTTTCAAAACATCCAAAATCTTTAAGGTGCATGCCCTCAAGGCAAATTTGCCCTCCAAAAACCCTGACCTCTAAACAACCTATTTTCACAGTTCCACTAACTAATATCTTCAATATGCCCACTCTGCAGTCTGCTTGACTTGATGTTGCCAAACTATCTGTAGTGCGTCATGCTGTTTTTTTTTATTTCGAAAGCAAGGTGAGGCATAGCAGGTCATTTTAACACCTCACAGGAGCTTTAAACAAAGAACGAGTCAGCCAAAACTGACCATTCATAATGTTATATTATAGACACACTGTTTCAGATTTATACACAGAGATGTGATACTGTAATAGTGAATACATATTTCACTTAGATTAAAAAGAAAAGTTATTAATGAACATAAATTCTCATGCTGTTTTCAAGAAAGCCTGATAATAAAATGTTACAGTGTAAGCTGTGATGCTGCATCAGGGAAAAGCAAGCATGAACACAAACCCATGTGGCACAGAATTGAATAAAACCCTGATGACAATGTCCGTCCGTCAACTAACTTTTATTTTACTACCACTTACACCTCCTTACATAGATCGTTACACACCAAGTACGATGATGTTGTCATGCAGCTGTGGCATCCTTAGCAGCCAGCACCTGGGGAGTCTTTATCAGGCAGAGGAAAGAGAGAGAGGTTAGTGGGTGGCAAAGTCTTTCTCATGTCCTCCTGCATTGAGCTCTTGTATGTATGTCCTTGAACCCATTACCTTCTACAAGGCCCAGCATCACAGAATGTAAGATAATTACAATGCTGCCATCTACCCACTCAGTATCTACATGTCCTTACTCCTTTTGGTTTTTCTTGACATACTACATTGAGTAGAATTTTCAGCATATAATTTTTAACAATCCTTCTTCAATCTTGTTCCATGTTACATGCTGTCATTTATAACTGATTAGTAGTTCAACATTATATTAGATGCCAATCAGTCTGTCAGGTCCATAGTGTCTCTTTTATAGGTCTATGTGTAAAAGGCTGTCAGGTATTTGCCTACTAAAATCACTCAATATTTGTTTTTAAGTCCATCAATTCTCTTTTATATGGACTAGTGCAATAGTTAAGGTGGTAGTTCCACAACAAAATGAGAAGAAGGAAAAAAACAGAAGAATGTAAAGGAGATCCTACTGTTTTACCTTTATCATGAAATCCAGATTCTATGAATGTGCAAATTGGAAAACTCCCAACCTTACTGTACATTGTCATTCAATTAAGAAGAAATGCCCCTGTATAAAAGGAGGGTGGGCTGGTCTGTGCATATAATAAGGTGTTGCAAATGGCAGAATTGATATTAATAGAAGATTTAGCATGTGTTGGGCTGAGGAGGGAATTGATATTTAGAGACCAGTATGATTTCTTTTTTCAGAGGATGAAAGCTGGCTTATAAATATGTTCCGTTTGCCACGGCATCTTCTCTTATTGCTGTGCAACACTTTAGAGCAAGCACTACTTCAGTTGACAAAAAGATCCTGTGCCATCCCTGTGAATGTCCAAGTTTGTCCAAGTTTGCTTGGATTTCTTGTTACTGGCACATTTCAAAGAGAAATAAGTGACTGATCTGGTTTGTCTCAACCTTCAGTGAAGATATATGAGGGATGACAAGACACACGGTAGTAGACCACACAAGGGTTTATGTAGTCTCACTTAAGGACAAGGTCGGTTTAATGAAGCCCTAGTGAGGACACTGTTGCCACACTTTCTGGAATACAGTAAAAGGGAGAAATACAGACATCCATTTAATTTGCATAGCATGCTTTATTTTCACCGATTCACATTGGCATATTTGGCATATTTGCTTTACACTTGAAGTACACAAATGTAAGGACTTTTGGCAGCTTAGGGCCACTCAGGGACTTTGCCTTTTATGGAGATTTGTGGGCATCACTAAATGCAAATCAGCTGTGCCATGCACATGCCCGGTAATTTATGGTTGCCATTTATCAAGGTACGCACGTGAATACAAAGAAATTAAGAATTTCTAAAGCTTTTTCTAAATCCAGTTGAAATTTAGTTTTGTTTGGCTAATGCAAACATTTATATACAACTTTACTAAAAGAATAATAAATGAGGCCCAGTGTTGTATAACTTGATATGATGAAGTTTTCTGTGAGGAGACCTTTATTTATCATAGCACTTGGTAACGATCAGCAGGTTTTGTGCCACAGGAGAGTCTACAGGACAGAGGTTTAAGGGGAGAGACTTGTGTCTTCAGCAAGCTCAAGAGAGAGAGAAAAAGAGAGGCTAGTGAGGGAATATGTCTATATAACAGGAACTAACTCATCTAGGGGGCAATTCATAACATTAAATGTAACTATAAACTGTTTAAAGGTGTGATGTGTGGTTCACTGCAATAGTTGCAATAGTTGGCAAATCACTGTGGTGAATAAAACGGGAATAAAACACTTTGGGACAATAGGAAAATTATCCATTTCAGGGTTGTATTGCTTGGATTATTTATCCTATAACAGCACACCTCATTATGTTTTATTCCTCACTTATTCCAGACATCCACTCATCAACAACTTCTTATTCCTTCTTAGTCTGAGGCTCTGCTCTAAGGCTCTTACTACATCTTGTATATCGCTTTACATTTATTTCTAGTAGAAACTCATGAGCTGATCCTCAAGAAAGCAAGCCAAATTTTGCAACCATTTAAAACCCTATGCTTGTCATTGTCCTCTACATGTCAAATTTTGTGTCCTATCTCCATGGGATGAAGCCAGCTGCTCTTGGCTGTCTACTATGTAATTTGTGTTCTGCTCTTTTACAACATCCATCATTTTTATCTTTGCCTTGAGTAACCCAGCATGTCTGGCATGCTAGCTTACAAGCTTACAATTAAGTAGTTCATCCACAATCATCAAGGTAGTGGCTTTCACCACTTAAACCAAGAAGCTAGTGTTGCTCAAGCCCAGGGCCTGAAAGGACATCACATCCATTGTCTTTAAGCAGAAAGCAGAGAAAGACATAAATGGAATCTAGCCTTTATTGTCGCAATATATATAAATGTGTGATATGCATAATTACTTGCATAAATAATTGCATCACAGTATGACTAATTGCTTCTTCTAATATCCCAGCTTGGAAGTTGAAATATACACCCCTGGAAGCCAGTTAAGGGCCTTGCTCAATTGTGGCAGCCTAAAAATGCTTAGACTTTTTTTTTCTCTCAAATCTCCTCAACGGCCCAAAACCTTAACCACTGAAACATCACTGCCCCTAAGCGCTTGTCCAAAGCTCCCTACATAAACCTCAGCCCCACAAGCCTAAGCTTATGAATCTTATACTCTACTAGCTCTCATACTATGACATTCTATTAAATGAATCAATAGTGCTTGGTAGATAACTTGTAACTGAAAAATACACTGATCAGCTAGAACAATAAAACCAGATCATTTAAGTCTTGTAAGATGTGAGTTGGGGCCTCCATGGATCGGACTTGTTTGTCCAGCACATCCCACAGATGATCGAACTCTTTGTCATGTTCTTCAAACCATTCTTGAACAATTTTTTGCAGTACAGCAGGGCGCATTATCCTTCTGAAAGAGGCCACTGGCATTAGAGAATACTGTTGCCATGAAAGGGTGCACTTAGTCTGCAACAATGTTTAGGTAGGTGGTACGTGTCAAAGTAACATCCACATGAATGCCAGGACCCAAAGTTTCCCAGCAGAACATTGCCCCGAACATCACACTGCCTCCCCCGGCTTGCCTTCGTCCTATATATCCTGGTGCCTGGTGTAAGTGATGTTGTAGGTGCCTTCAGCAGTGGACAGGGGTCAGCATGGGCACTCTCACTGCTCTGCGGCTACTTAGCCCCATACGCAGCAAGCTGCAATGCATTGTGTGTTCTGACATCTTTCTATCATAGCCAGCATTAACTTTTTCAGCTATTTGTTCTACATTAGCTTTTTTGTGGGATCGGAACCAGATGGGCAAGCCTTCACTTCCCACATGCATCAATGAGCCTTATGTGTCCATTGCCCGTTCGTCAGTTTTCCAGACATTAGTGCCTTCAGTTTTCCAGACATTAGTGCCTTAACTCCTGATGAGCGAGTAAGGTATCAGTTGCAGAGAAAAAAATTGTAGAATAAAGGTAGATGGAGGAAGAGACCATGGTAGGATCTCACAATGAGCAGCCATCATCCTCTGATAACTTCATGGTCATCACGTTTGGCACATATATCAGTCAATATCGTTTTCGTTATATATGTCATAAAACCGGGTTATGTAAAGTGTGTAACTTCAAAAATACCGTAAAATACTCAGGACCAGTGCAACCAACCATTCCTAATAAATGTTTGGTATTATAACATTAGGGCAAATGTAGCCAGAGATATGATCCTGCTTGCCTTCTGTGGTCGTCCAGATTAAAGCCTGGTTCATACGTTGTCAGAACTCCTTTTGAGGCAAACCCAAATTAAGCTTTGGAAAGCCCTCTTTCAAAGAAAGTAGGAGGGTTTTAACTGTCCATTAGACCAAAGGGCATGCAGTAAACAGCAGAACGTAAGATAACATAACAATGTTTTTTTGTCTATTCAAATAAAATGGTGGCGCCTTGACTGAGAAGAGGATGTTATAGTTTTTGTGATGGCCTAATTGTGAATTAGCATTGTCTAATGGCAAACATTTATTTGAAAGCATGATTAAAGGCTTTTTCAATTAAGGAGGAATGCTTGTATGACTCTTCTCTATCTTGTCCCATTTAAATTATCAGAGGTTAACCTATTTTAAAGTGTAGTTAGCATGTTAGTTACAGGATAATCTAAATCATTGATTTAAGTTGAAGTCTTTCTGGTTAAAAGCCTGCTTGCTTTAGTTATAATGTGTCATTATGAAGTACACTGGCAAATCTGTGTGACATTACTAAAGACCTACATGTGAGACTTACATTGAGAATTATTTATGGAAAACATTGGCTTCTAGACTTATATTACTTTTTAGCAACATTAGCCTGCAATGCTAAAGTACAGAAGTAAAGATTTCACACCAAACATATCTTAGCTGACTTACTACAATTTGGAAAACTATGTAATAATTGATCATTTTTAGCGGAGAGGATTGGAGAAGATTCCATACAAAATAGGAATGCTATCATACCGGGTAAGAAATGTGAAATTCAATAGACATGAGGTACTGCTTTTCATTTGTGACATGGGGACAACACAGACAAGCAAATCCTTTGTTGCCTTGCCCTTATATCTCTTTACTTCACTGGTGAAAACAATCAGCAGGGTATTGCTTTTTTTAGAATTAAATTAATGTGCCACATTGAAATGCAATTAAGGCATGCTTGTACTCATAAATAAAGACGATGTAATAATGTTATACATTGTCATTGCCACCAATAATGCTAATCTTGGCTTGCAGGTACTAAGACATGGAGCAAGTTTGGGTTGCAGTATCATATCTATCTTGAGATAGCCATATACACCTGAGGAAGAAATATTTAAAAAGTAATGTTGAGGCTGTAAGGGGTAATAAACAGATCATTTCTGCCCATAGACCAGACAGAAATAATTTCTGCAAACACAGCACTAATATTACAGAGTCATGTCTCTAGGTGGTTGAACACCTACAAAGCTAAAGACTTTGCTGTGTTTGCTAGCATTATAGCTGATGCAGGCTGCCTACAACTACTGCTGTTATTCCATCTTGCTGTGTTGGTGTTGTCCATCCCCAATTCTGCAACTTTAGCAATTATTGTGCTTGTGAGAACAGGGATTTAGGAACAGCTTAAACAGCTAAATCAGACTGCTTAACTGAACATCTTGTAGGTCAAGAAGACCCTTAGACTGTTTAATTATCCTTATTTTACAAAGTCTAACGTGGGCAATATCAATAATGCATTCAGAGAGAGTATCATTCCAGCACCGTAAGTTACTTCCCTTGATGTAGGAACACCACAGAACACCACAGTTAAAAAACAAATCAAAAACGAAACTACACTCTCTCATGGGATTCTGATTTCTGATNTTTATCTCCAACAGACAGATCGACAATATGACCCTCACCAGGCACACCGGCCATCCAAGGTCCCCAAGGACTCATACCTGGTGGAGCAAGTGTTCAGCCCCCACCATTTCCCCCCCTCTGTCAAGTCACACATGAAGGGAAGTCCTCTGTACACAGACCTGCGATTGACTGGTCTGACTGACAGCAAACGTCCACAACCCTCTTGGACCATAGAGGAATTCAAACGCAACTCAGGGGACAAGAACAAACTCAGTGTTCTGGACCTACAGGTGAGATCTTCCATTCAGACCTTGGAGCATATCTATTTTGTTTAAACCTCATTGGCCAAGCAGGTTAGTTTGAACCAATCTATATGTCCTAAGAGGTATATGTAAAAGCAGCATTTTACTATGATTGAAATGGCCGCAGACGTTGAGATACAATGGTATGAAGTCTGTAATGACATTGGAGATCCTTTTGGGCTTACTATAGAAGGTTGCACTGACCAATATCTACGACACAGACTTTCTCCTTAATGTCCCGTAGGACATCCGTCTGAACACAGTAGCTTGATTGTCTCTGTAAAAACTCCATTAAAGAAAGAGTCCAGTAGATTTCAGTTGATTCTGTATCCACTCCATCAGTAGTATCATGGTTCTCAAAGAGCGTTCTGTGAAGGTTAGTCATGGGTCCATGATATTTGAATTTTTTACAGTGCTGAAAATCACAAAACGTCATTATCAAAGTTTATATTTAGTATTAGGTGCCTGTAGTTATTAGCCTCTTTGACTGGTCACTTGAATTGAATGGGTTCAATCCAAACATCATTAACGCATACACAACTAGACCTATAAATAAAGTCAATTTGAATCTAATGAAAGTTTAATACAAACATATTCACTGAATGAAAGGTTAATGAATAAAAAAGCTCTATTGTTCCAATAAATAACTATCATATTGTTGTATGTTTGAGTATATTCAAGTAGTTGGATTATGTTAGTAAAATAAATGTGTGCTGAGGGGGTCCATTTATTTCATTTTTAACAGTAGTTCAAGAGGTTCCTGGCTGCATAAAAGTCTGAGAACCCCAACTGCCACATTTTTCTGATTACCATTAACAAGAATTTGAAACAAAACTGGAAACCTGTTTACTCACAACTGGAAGTCTAAGGGAAATCACAAATGAATTCCATCTATAAAGAATTAAAACATGCCACTATATAACAAATACTCAAAACTATGAATGCCTTTAGCTGCCCTTAGTTAGTTTTATCTGACATTCGACACTAGTGAAATGCAGTACAAAGAGTACAAAACAATTTCAGAGACTTATATTTTAGGTTTTGTGGTATACGTGAGATCAGACTCACACAAAAAGAACAATGAATGTTACAGATTAAGAGCTAAATTTACTAATTATTTTTGACCAAAAAAAATATATACATACATGTTTTGTTAATCACACACACACAGAAGGGTTCCAATGTTTCTGTCTCTGACAATATTTGTTTAGTCTCGGCCATCTTGAGAGAAGTCCTATCAGGAGAACTAAGAAAATTTAGTTTCACAGGTAAACTTACCACATTTCTTAGTCTTAATCCTAACCACACAATTCTCAAATTTTTCTATGCATAAGATGTGAATCAAGAATAATTTAATGGATTTGGATGCCCTTGTATTAGTCCAGTAAAGTCCAATACCACACACACCCAGCTTTTTTTTTATTACTAGTGTAACTCTGTGCCTTTCAGTCCCAGTGAAGGAGGTGTGTATTGTACTGCATCAAAAAAAAAAAAAAAAAAAGCTCTAAATGGCATCACATTAACAGCTATGAATCCCTTTTATCCCTCATACACTGGATAACTGATCATGTATCAAGATATGCAACGTAAATGGAAAACTACATAGCCCCAGTACTCATTCATCACTTTTTTATTGACTACTGCTCAATATTTGAGAAGGGTGAAGGCTTTCAGTGGTCAAATTAACTGCACTTGTCCTGCTTAAATTGGAATGAAGCCTGAAAAATGGTGTGAACTCAGTGACCTTGTAATTCTCAGTTAATGGGAGAAATGAAAATGCATCCTCAGCCACTGCATTGTGCTCTTGTTAGTGGGCTGGAAAGTGGGCTAACATCATAGTTGGTGTGTATTGCACTTGATTGCAAGGATTTACTTTAGAGGCTGCTATTTCTGATGCTGTCCTGTGAGAGATACTGTACAAAAATTGCCAGGCACAGCTCTGCTCAGCACAACACTTCAGTAAATTAAAAGCATACTCAGACCTCGCCTGAAGCTTTGCACTACAGAATAGGATTACATTCAAAATGCATCAAGTCATGAGGATAAAGGGCAGCTCACCTTGAATGAGTGGACATATCTAAACTCATTTGGTGTATGCCCCAGAGACAGTTTGGTGAATCTACTCTTTCATTGTTTGTGCAACTTACGACGTAACTTATTCCCCACCGATCGTACCCGATGGTACCGATTTGGGGGTATTGATATTTCAAAGTAAAAAGGCATCCATAACATATTGTTGCTGTTATGAAGTATATTAAAGCAGATTATTTTTGGAGGTACATATACGTGGCACCAAACACAGCAGCACCACCAATGACTGGAAGAAACACACAGAGAATGGTGTGAATGCAGCCTGATTGTCCAATCTAAGTAAAGATAAAAATGCACAAATGAACAGATGCCAGAACTATATTTTAGATTTTTTTGTATAAATGAAAGGGTTACAGCTTTCCTGTTTACCTTGTTTGGTACTTGGAGGAAACAGCATGAACCCATTATGGCATTATAAAGCAACAAACATAGCTGCCAATCTGTATAAGTGTGTTTTTATGTAATAGTTTGCCCCATATAATTCTTATTTTGCCATCAATGATGTAATGCATTGCTCAATCCTAATAGTTTCATTATTGAGCTGAATATAGATGTTAGATTTTAGCCCTCCCATCTAACTGATGACCAGCCATCCCTGCATTGAATAGGTTGTGTAGAAATCAATGATGTACAGCTGTATGTATTTAAAATTATCCTTATTCATTCTTGAAAGGCAACTCATAACAGTGATAATTGCCAAAACAGAAAGCAGCTTAGAGCAGACTTGCATCAGTTGTTGATGCTTTCACCCTGTAACTGTAACTATTATTTCCCAATTAACATCTATGTTTGGTCTCTAAATCCTTAGAATGAACACACTGCTTAGAAATTATAATTAAAACAACAGGCTTTCATCCTGGAATAAAAGATGCCTAACAAATACTCAATATAATGTGACTGAATTTGTAATGTGATTGCATTCATATTGTTGCCAGGAGATAGTTAGTTCACCATGATGTTGCATTATGGCCAAAAAAGCCACCTGGTGACCTTCCAAACTATTGATTGCTAATTTCCTCCAGGATGAAATTGCAGTGGGTTTTTCTAATAGAAAAAGAAATTAGATTACTCCTTATTACGAACTGCACTATTGATGCAAGATTACTCTAAGCTTACTAGAGACAAAGAGGCTAATACCCTCTGTGTGTCTGGTGGCATGGGAGAGAAAGGTTATTAGCCCAAGTGCCTTCATGGTAGAAACAACTAGATGCTATAAATTATTTTAAACCAAACAAGAAGAAAAGATAGTGGCCACATTTAGCAAATTGGAATGGAAGCTTAATTTCTTAATGTTCTTCTCAAACATCTTATGAATGTCCTCTGTAGCCATACTTATGTTTAAACATGTTTAGATCTAGATATTGGACTGAAACATGATAAGAACATCATTGACACCATCATTTATTTCAAAGGTCATTTTCTATCATAATTTTTTGCATCGTGTCTTTATCAGCAGAACAACCCTTCCTCCTCAGTCAAGTATAAAAACATTTTTTTGTGATATTTGTTGATATTTTTTATGTTTTATATTTGTGATATATAAACAGTAGACTCTTCTATTTAGTTTCTTCACATTTGTTTTACATTCACATTATAAGAACTCACAAAAAAGTGGTGGATGGAAAACCACACACTACTGAATGTAATAATTTGAAATTAACAGCTGTGCTGTTTTCTTGACATAAGGGTCAACCGTCAATACATTGGCGATAAGAAATAAATTGAAAATGAGAAGTGTGAACATTTCCTTCCTGCAAGTTTTTATGAGGCACGTTGTCAGTGGTGCCGGTGGCTGTGTATTTTCACAGTTAAATGCGAAAGGAATAATATGATTTGGTGTTTTCATTCAAAGGATTTTGTGCAAAAAGGCTTTGAAATGTTTGCCCATGTAGATGATGCAATTGGTAATATTTAACAAATCTTGATTTTTTTTTTGTTTGTTTGTTTCAGTGGAATTTGACTAGTGGAATAAATATGAGTATATGAAATGGTCTGATAAAATAGTGGGAATAATTTACCAGTAAAAATGCTGCAATTGGGCATGAATTTGGTGTCATATGACATTTTAATTATGTGCCTCTCCTAAAACAGACCAAACTAATACAAATTTATAAAATGTGTTGAAATATGTACAAGACATTATTATGTTATCATTACGTTATGTTGTGACATTCCATTTTAAGTGGAAACAAGATAATGGTTACGTCAATGGTGAACCTTTTATTGTGATCTCTTTTATTCTTCTTTTGTTGTGTCTCACAAATGTAACACGCAACCTTTGCCAATTACCTTTAAAATACCCTTGAACTCAAAAATGTTATTTTTAAATAGTCAACTCCTGTTGGATGAAGGGTTCCATTGGGTTTGGTATTTGGGTCAAGACTGTTAACAGCTGAAAGTCACATTTTTCTAATTAAACCCTGACTGTAGGAGCATTAGGTATGAGTATACTTAATAAAAAAAAGCCCAGTACCTTTGGACCAATCACATTGTACTGTATGTTAAATGATAACACAGAGCCCCGAAATCATTGCTGCAATACCTGTGTTAAGCTAGCTGATGGTAGTCAAGAACAAAATAGATTTGATTGTTATGGTATATTTTGATGAATCTGGTTATTATTGAATAAATCTGAATATGAAAATGCAAATCAAACTTAGAAACTGAAATCCCACTTATGTCTATATGTGTTAAATGCAAGCTAGTTTACTTTTAGCAATTAGCTAAGTTAGTTTACATTAGTTATAAATAATATGGGGATTTGTGCCCACTCAGCCACAAGAGCATTAGTGAAGGCAGGTGAGGAGGTCTGGCACACAATCAAAGTTCCAGTTCATCCTAAAGGGGTTCAGTAGGATTGAGATCAGGGCTCTGTGCAGGACACTTGAGATCTTCCGCTCCAACCTTGGCAAACCATGTCTTCATGGATCTCGCTTTTTGCAGAGTGGCAGTACCATGCAGGTTTGGGCTAGGCCTTTTAGTTCCAGTGAAGGGACAATGCACATACCTACAGAGACATTCTAGACAGTTGTGTGCTTCCAACTTTGTGGCAATGGTTTGAGGAATGCCCACATATGGGTGTGATTTTCAGGTGCCCACATACTTCTGGCCATATAGTGTATGTAGGACATACAAAATTTATGCATTAAGAAAAACAAATTAAACAGTTCTACATAAATTATGTGTGTAAACAGTTTAACATTTCATGCTTAGGGGTATGCCCTTAATATTCTGCTTTTGCTTAGTTAGATAAGCTAGAAAATGTATTAGATTGCTCACTCTTGTCAGGCATCTACCTACTGCATCAAAAACAGTAGGATATTTCCAGATGTAGGTGTAAAGATGAATCACAAGCATCACATGACAGTAATGTGGAACAGTAATAGTAAGTACATCTGTTAAAGCTTAGCTAGAGGGAGCAGATAATGAAAATGTGAATTTGTGGCAAATTCTTTCCCATAACGTACTTTGCAGAGACATTAACAATTAACAATGCACATTGTGCTAATATTTATGTGCTATCAGAGCAACCTCTCATTGCTGACCATGATTATGGATTTGCTAGATTACTGAATCTGCCTGTGTATTACAGCATCACACATGCCTAATAGAGAAGCCTGAGTAAAAAATATTTGCACGTACATCCTACTGCCCCTGGCTACCAAATATTATGGTTTCATTCCAAGTCCTGGCGGACAAGAGCCAGGTAATCAAAATGGTGCAGGTAGCTGCAGTGGCATTGAAAGCTGAAAACAAATTAAATTGCCTGTGCTTGGGGTCCCATGAGGATTAGATTGGGAACTATGGATGTATAGCATGGGTTTTGTTTTGTGCACTTTACTACTGTTGAATTGTTTCTTGTTCTCCTACCTTAGGAAATGCTGCACTACAGTTTAATGGCCACTAGGAAGAGTTTGTATGTATGTGTAGGTTAGACCAATACAGACCCCCTAAGGGGACATGGTGATGGAAAAAAATATGAGATGGGAAGAAAATTTCTATTTCGATGCTTTTGCATTCCCTGAGAAACTTTCTGTTCACTCGCAAATTCTTTGCGTTTTCTCACAAAGATATTTGTGGTCTCTCACACAGACATTGTGAGAGAACGCAAAAATACTGCGAGAGAATGCAGAGTTTCTTGGGGGAACGCAAAGATTCTCTGGGAAACACAGAAGCGGTGAACAGTGAAAATGAAGTCCTTGCCAATGCCCATAAATGACAAGATGTATAACACTGAAATTAACAGACACACTGATGCAAGTCCAGGTGTTCTGGTTTTATTAACCCTTTACTGCACATTGTTGCCATATGGCAACAATTTACAAACTACCCCCNTTTTTATTTCTTGAACTAATTCAAGTAATAAAAATCCATAAAAAATACATAAATAATTCATGCAGTAGAGGGTTAAAACCAATATGGCAGACAAACAAAAGGGTTAGGCAAAATTCAGAAACATGAGGCAGGCAAATGGCCATAAACTAGACAAGGCTAACAAGGTCAAGGTCAAAACACTAATCAAGCTGATTAGCAGGCATAAAGAAACCTTGGAATCAACACAAACACAACGCTGTAGCAAGACTTTGCAAAGTGTGTTCATCAGTCTGGGTTATTTAAAGAGAGTAGTGTCATTAGTGATAGTGACTGAATGGGGATAGGAGCTTGAATGGTTGTCTTGTGATGAGGTCATTGGAGTTTTTACCATTCATAAATTTTACCATTTACCATTTTACCATTCGTAAATGGTATGAAGTCCAAAGTCAACACCCTTTATTGCTTAGCTTCACTGTGGATGTGCCTCTTCTCCTGCTCCCTTGCTTTTTTGAAACCACTCATCAAAAACTGGTGTGTCTGTGGGTGTAGTGCTCTAGGTAAAGAGGTGGTTATTGGCCAAGTATGGACTGGAATGGTGTAAGCTGTGTGGTTGAATGATGCAGGGAGTATTTGGATATTCAGCCCATAAGGCAAAACATGACCACTCTGATCAGGGCTCTTACTAAAAAGTGTGAAGGATCCATCCTTGGTTTGTTGGTTGGTTTTCTCAATGTGTCCTTTAGCTTGGAGATGATAAGCAAATGTCAGACTAACAGATACTTCTAGTTGCTCCATAAATGCCCTCCAAACTTGAGTTGTGAATTGTGACACAATGTCTTTCAAAATGCTAACATAATCTTTGGAACCTGGAAAATATGAGATTGTGAAACTGAACCTACTGAAATTGATGGCCCATTGGGATTTTCTTGATGTGAGTTGTGGTGTGTTGGATGTGCTGGGATAGTTAATTCATTTGCCAATCTATCTGTGCAATCATGGATTTTTCTGAGAATGTCTCTGAGTACATTATCGATGAAGGCCTGGAGACAGAGGCGGCATTGACTTGTCCAAATGACATTATCAGATATTCATAGTGACTTGACATCATACTAAAGGTTGTCTTCCATTCCTCACCCTCTCTGATTTGAAATAGATTGTAAGAACTTTGAAGGGTGACCTTGGCGTGGCTGTTTTGAGCTGTCCTATTGAGGGTACCGGGGTAGTGGGTATCTATATATTTATTGGGTTTTAGTTCAGGCCACAGTAGAACCCTGCAGATACGGTGAAGTGGAGGCTCTGATGTAGTCTTGCTGCAAAGCTTCAGACACATATTCTTCCATGGACTTTTTTTTCTGTGGAGTTTAGCAGGTGGATGGTAGCTATTGCAAGCACTTTTGATCAAAGCCATCCAACTCTGACTAGTTGACCCTTTAACTTTAGAGTTAGATTACACAGTTTATCCAGGATAAAAAGTATAAAAGATGAGTGATATAAATATATAAAGTATGAAATACAGTGTAAAGTATAAATTCAACCAGGTTTAACCATGTATTTCATTGAATATAATGTGTGAATAAAGTACATATTTCAACTAAACAAATATAAATGTATAGTTATTGCATTGAATATATTTTGTGTAAAGTGTCAAGTGCAGGCTGTGCGTTACAGGACAGAGATACAGTACTGTGGAAAAGTCTTAGGCACCCTATTTTTTAGTACAAACTTTGTTATAGATTTTTATTTTATGACTTCTACATTACCGATTCAGTACAAAAACTTTTTAGATTTCCAAACATTAGTTTTCCAGCACAAAAATAAATGTTACAGAAAAAATTGTTGTGTTTCAGTAAAGATAGCAGCAGATTACATAAGAGACACTTTTCAGACAAAAAAAAAAACAGAATGAAGGCTGCTGGGTTTTGCTGCAAAAATAAGAAGTGACAGTCAAAGTCTCCAGAAGAACTGTGGCTGGTTCTGCAAGATGCTGAGTAAAACATACAGCTAATTTCATTATAAATCTGCACAAATTGTACCTCAGACTACTATTTTTTTAAAGGATTGTCACACCAAATATTGACTTTGTTTCATGTATTACTGTTTACTGCTCTTTATAGTGTTTTTTTTTAAGTAGAAACATTTAATTTAATTATTTTTGAAGGTATCTTTGCTCTACAGCATTTCTTTGCGTGTGCCTAAGACTTTTGCACAGTACTATATATGTGTTGAAGTTTAATGCCTGGCTATGACAGTGTGCTGCTATTGAACAGTCTTATTGCTTGTGGGGAAAAAAAACTGTCTCTGAATCTGTTCACGTAAGTAATGATGCTGCAGTTTATTGTCTGCCGGAAGGAAGTAGTGTGAGCAGATTGTGGTTCAGGTGGCTGGGATCTTGTGGGCAATTTATAGTATCTTAGCCATTCCAATTAGTGTACACATATTAATTTTAGAGCGGGTTGAAAATTTAAAAAAACTATTTTAAGTCAAATCAAAAATCAATTCCATTTGGCTACATTACTGATTTTGCATAAAGACTATAGATATATCTATATGAAGTAGACCTTGTTGCTAATTATCACACACTTCACTATCACTCCACTTCAAATAGATACAGACCATTAGCTCTATGACTTTTGTGTTTTATTCTCCCACACTTGTGCATCTTTTTTGGTTCTTGAAAATGAAAGCTAGTGAACTGACCTTCCTAAAATATGCTGGTACTATTTCTAGACTATGATAGTCAATTACCCAATTACATACTCTTCAGGTAAAAGACCCACCCCCTCTTTATCATATAAGAAGGGAGGAAATTAGTAAATGTTGCTTGAAATTAGGAAGTAGATAAATGACATAACGTGCTAGAATTGATAATATAGAAGTGAGAAGTTTTATCTGTTTGAAACTTTAGGAAATAATAAAATATATGTAATTAGTTAGATATATTTTACTCATTAGCTTTTTAAGGGTTTTTGTAGTTTTCAGAATCCATATTTTTGAGCTTTCTCTGTATTTTCTCTCTCCACCTCTGTTTTAGCCTTGCAATCTTTCATTTTCCTGTTATCCTTTCTGAACCAATCATTTGTTTTTCACTCCTAGACACATCTCTATATCCTGTTCCTTTTCTGGTCCTCTTCTGTTCCATCTCAGTTCTACCTTTCAGTTCCTCCCTTGTGCTTGCTCTATCATTCCTAATTCAATTAAACAGGCAATATTGAATATTGTCGGTTTGATGAGCAAACAGAAGCCCCATTCGTCTTCCTCAGGCTTCATTTCATACCACAGCCCTCAATAATATTAACGTTAGCTCCATACTAGCAATTTGTTCCTGTCAGAACCACTCATCATGTGTTTTTTTTTTATCTCCCAACAGACCCAGGAGTCACTCAACCCCAATAATCTGGAGTACTGGATGGAGGACATCTACACGCCAGGCTATGATTCACTGCTCAAGCGCAAAGAGGCAGAGTTTAGGAGGGCCAAAGTTTGCAAGATTGGTGCTCTGATCGCTGCAGCAGCCTGCACTGTGATATTGGTCATCGTTGTGCCCATTTGCACTATGAAGTCTTGAGGTCTTCTTCTATGTTGCCAATAAACACAAGACGACTTGTTTTGCTGATGTAGGGTTAATTTTGGTGCCTAGATCAAGTCTTATTGTTCTATGAATGTGATAGAACTTTTAATGGCAGACGCCCATTCAGAGAACTTGTATGCTCAGTTTTTGGCTTACTCCAGGATCAAGGAACTGCTTTTAGAGTCTAACTACAAATACAATTCCTTAATGAGGATTAACATTTGACGTTCGTCCTTTTTATTTCTAGTAGAAAAATTATTTGTTAACATAGACTTTTATGGAACATAGATAATGTTTTCTTGTTTTATAGCTAGTATTTAACATACTATATTAAGATATTTTAATTCTGAGGTCTTTATGTTGTTGCAATAGACACTACAAGGAAGGAAGCGTAGTATATTTTTTATTTTACTATGATTCTATGAGAATTATTTTTCAATGAATTTGCAGACAGAATGTGACGCTGTACAGCAAGGTTTATCTTTTTTGACAAATCAGGAATGTTTTATTGGGTTTGTGCAATGTTTTTTTTTTCCTAAGTGAAAATTTAGATATGATAGATGACTAGATTACTATATATAAAAGAAAACCATTTCAGAAGAAGTGAATGTATGAAAGGCCATTGTATGTATTAATTGTACGAGGATTCTAAAACGATTCCTCTCCTGATGTTTACGTGTTATTTACTTAGTGCTCAGTACAGTTAAATCAAATTTAATTCAGCAAAACAATGCTCTGACGTTTGTTTAGCATTCGTCGCCTTGCTATTTCATGATCATGATTTACTTGAAGCTCCTCTTTACATTCTTAGCAGCTCAATTGTTTTACTTTTGAATCTGTCCCAAATGGTACGATTCACATCTAATTAGTGTTCTTATGCTGCCTTCCCATGCTCAGTGGATATCCACTTTCCTATTTGCAAGGTCATAATTATGTTTTTGCATTCCAGTGCATTGTTATTGGTATTTTGGCATCATTGTAACATTTAGCCCTATTCCTCGAACGTCTCCTCTGAGTCAAATGTCAGTATCCAAATTAATCTCATGATAATTCCAATAGCACATGAGAGCAGCATAACACATTGTGTACATCAGTGTTCTGTTACTGAGAAATGGTAGTGAGTAGCAAGTTGGTTAAGCTTAAAATGGTTATGGAATGATGTCAAGGGTAAAGTTAAATGTACATTACATCTGTGGGACATATCTGTGCCATCTTACAGGCTTATCTCAACCACTAATTAGCAGAAAAGAAAACAGGCTACCTGTCTAACTAGCTACTTAGATAGGCTAGAATAGCACAAAGTGTTGACCTCTTTTCTTGCAACCCATATTACAATCCATATTTTTGACCCATTCTTGAAAACTAGTGTTTGGGATTTGCCCTATGTCTGTCTTTGCTGGGATATAGCAGAATCCATTCACTACTCTTCATAGAGGCCTTAGGACCACTGAATGCAAACTGCCAGCTATGTATTACTTTTAAATTCACCAAATATCAAGCTTGGCCAATTTAGTTTGAAATCACCAAATGTATGATTTTCATAAAATTTCCATCAAAAAACATACAACTGCTGCTGAGATGAAAAATACTGAGGGAGTTGTTTTGCTGTGCTCATTCATGTCTGCTTTGTACCATATCAGTAGGGTTGACACTGAGATAGTTGACACGTTTTATAGAAGAAAAAAAAAGATCTGCAGTGAGAAATGGTCCTTATAGAGTACATTTAGAGTACATTTCTCTCAGTAATGTAACTGGACTTATGGGAATTTCAACCCTACTTCTTGTGAAATCAGTGGCACATGGCCAACATTTTATGGTTTTCTTTCTTTGATTGTTGCTTGAATGTGTCATACCCAGACACCTTGATTAAAGGTTTGGTGCAGCGAAAAGTTAATTTACACAATTTTCCCCCTCATCTCAAATGTAGTCGATCGGCCTAGACATTGGATCTTTCTGGCCTGACAAATTTTCTGTAAATAAATCTTCATATACCTGCATCAAATGACAGCACTGTAGTGAGTAATACCATTTTAAATAAACCATTTTGTTAAATTGTCGGTATAGTCCATATTTATAAATTATACTGTAACATGCAGCTTTTATTTACAATACCTTCTTTAAGGAAATAAATAACTATTCAGGATGACTGTTCCATAACATTGCAGCATTCAAAGGAAAAGTATTTACGGAAAATATTTTGGGTGAGATTAATTTTCATTACTTGTTAGCTATGCTAATCTCATAGCTGTAATTCAAATCTGATGAAGACATTGCCAGACACTAAACGTGCTGGAAGATCGACTACATCTGAAATAAGTTGAAAATGATCAAATTGATTTTTCGGAAAACTATTCCTTTAATAACTGGCTGCTTGAACGTGACTTTTTAGTTGATGGATGATACTCTGTCGGGTGACTCTGCCTTCACCACAGGAACTGTGAGCCCTCGTACACTGTAAGACCCTGTACATAAACTTCAGGTTCAAAGTGTATAATGTAAAACAGGTGTAACTGGAATAATATTCTAATAAAACTCTTATTGTTCTGACTGTTGAAGGAATGACCCTTGAATGTGGTTAAATGTCATTTAAGTGGCTGTCTAATGAGGGTTTTTGATGGTTCTTTTATTTTGTGGTTCACCACTTTCAAGTCTTTTAAGGGTTGAAACACACAGTAAATGAAGGTAGTAAAAGGTAGTAGGCCTAGTAAAAGTCCACAAAAAAATACAAGGTCATTTTTCTACAAATTGCTCTTGCCAGCAATTCCTTAAAACCTGGCTTGGTTATAGAAGGGAGGCATAATTAAAACTGGCATTGGCCCATCCACACTGAGATCAAGAGCAGATCTAATACAGGGTGACACCGAAGACAACCGACATGCCAAAATAGCAGAGGAGATTGTGTAACTTAAAATCTATTAAAATAAGGTCTTTAAAAGCTTACTGAAATGGCTGTGTCTATCAAACCTAGTCCAGTGTAACCATATGCAGGATTCTTGCAGGATCAAATTAATACCACATAAAGTTAATACTGTATGCCTAACTTCTGTGAACATAGTGGGGCAGTAGCATTACTAGTGGTGTTAGTTGCTAATTTAAAATTCCCAATGATACCACCTTGCTAGTTTTTTTTTTTAAATCAAAAAGCTTGTAAATACTGCATGTTGAATCATTTTCTATAACAACATGGCTCTGAGAGTAGTTCAGCTACCAAGTAAATCACAGGTTTGTATTGATCCATTCATTCTGATAAATATCTAAAAAATATACAAAAAGAGAATAAAAAAGAATAAAAAGACCACAAAGCAATGATAAAGGGAATTTACATAAAAAAATACCAATCTGTTGTAATATCCAATATCAGCTGTAGGCCTGAGAGAAAAGGTAGGTTTTTAACTTAGATTTAAATTCAGACTCTGCAGAGATTAGTCTTAGGGGTAAAGGGAGACTATACCACAATTTTGGACCAATGATAGAAAAAGCTCGGTCAGCCCTTGACATAGAAATTTGAATTCAATTCTATAACGAATCAGCAGCCAGTGCAGATAATGTAATATTGGGGAAATATGATCAAATTTCCGAGCACCGGTCAAAAGCCTGGCGGCTGCATTCTGAACCATTTGAAGACGACTAATATTGGATTGACTCATCATTACAATATAAAGAGAATTACAATAGTCAAGTCTAATTGAAATGAATGTATGAATCACTCTCTCAAACTCTGCAAATGTTAAAAAACTCTTAGCCTTAGACACTAGTTTTAACTGGAAAAATTTAGATTTAAATACAGCATTTATCTGTTTGTCCAATTTAAGGGCAGAATAAAAAATAACGCACAAATTTTGTTTTACATAAGGGACCAAATCTCCCAGGTCACCATCAAAAACACCTGACACACCTGTGGTCTCAAACACAAGAACCTCAGTTTTGCTCTCGTTAAAATGAAAAAAATTTGAAGAAAACCAAGACTTACTATCAGACAAACATGCTGATAATGAGCTTAAGCGTTTTTTTGTTTTGTTTTGTTTTGTTTTTGTCATTTTTCTTTAAGGGCAAATAAAAATGAAAGGGTACCCTATGTTAAGTAAGAATAGTACCTAAAGGCAGCATATACAATGAGAACAAAATAGGGGCAAAAATTGAGCCCTGAGGGACCCCATATTCCAGAACAGAAACAGATGAAGAAAACTTCAAGACAA
>CM074955.1:8711480-8722799 GCA_037577455.1 Pangasius macronema
TCTCTGTTTTTTTGTCTCTTGCTCCTTTTTCCTCTTTTGACATTTTGAAGCAGTTCTTACAACCTGGTTATGATCCATCAGCACGAAATGCAAGTATTTGGAATGTTTCCCCTGGTCTTAAGATTTTGTTCAGGAGTGAATATAATGTGAATAACACTTGCAATATACAGTATTGTGCAAAAGTCTTATGCACTCTATTTTTTTTTAGTACAAACTTTTTTTTCAAAATTTTTATTTTATGACTTCTACATTATCGAGTCAGTGAAAAAACATTTTAGATTTCCAAACATTAGTTTATGTAAGAGACCACTTTTCAGACAAAAAGCATAATGAAGACTGCAGGGTTTTACTGCAAAAATAAGAAGCAAGCACAACAGTCAAAGTCTCCAGAAGAACTGTGGCTGGTTCTGCAAGTTGCTCAGTAAAACATACAGCTAATTTCCTATAAAACTGCACAAATTGTATCTGAGACTACTAATTTTTTAAGCAAAGGGTTGTCACACCAAATACAACCTGATCTTTGGTCAACCTGGTTTCCACTGGCAGAAGGTTAAGACTCAACTATAGATTGATCTTTCAAATGATGATGACTCCACTCGTAGGTCCAAGACAACAAATGGTTGCTAGGTTGCTAGCTAACCCTACCTTAACTGTTTAAGTTCAATATACAGTACTGTGCAAATGTCTTAGGCACATGCAAAGAAATGCTGTAAAGGAAAGATGCTTTCAAAATCATGAAATTAAATGTTTCTACATAAAAAAATGCTATAAAGAGCAGTAAACAGTAATAAACTACACAAAGTTATTGGTGTGATAACCCATTGCTTTAAAAAATACTAGTCTCGGGTATTTTTGGAGTTTTATAAGGAAATTAGCTAGTAAGCATTACTGAGTAAACATCTTCTGGAGACTTTGCCTGTTGCACTTGCTTCTGTTTTTTGCATGCAAAACCCAGCAGCCTTTATTATGTTATGTATTGTGTTAAAAAAAAAGGTCTGTAATGTAATCTGCTACATAACATTTAATGTTTTGTTGTAAAAGTAATGTTTGGAAATAAACATATATAATAATAATCTGTACTACAAAAATAGGGTGCCTAAGACTTTAGCACAGTACTGTATATAGTTTCTTTCAAGGTTTACTGTTTCGATGTGTATTCTTATAAGCATTATTGTAAAAAGAATTTTAATAAGAGTAATTTTGGTTATTGACAAAAAAAAGGTAAATTGTAAAATTGGAATGAATTGTGCAATATTTGATTTTTATAATAATGTTTGCACATATTCCAATAAATTTGAAGTCACATGTAGCTGAGACTTTTTATGATTTTATAATAATTATGCCAATATAGTGATGCTTTAAAGAATCCTGCTTCGGTGTTATACAAACAAAATGACAAAAACATGTAAGTCTTGGGGTAATAGACTTTCACTCGTTCAGTGGTGGAGCACCACCACCAGAACACTTGAGAATTAGCTACTGTGAGAGAACTTTCTTGGCCTCTAGAAAAGTGCAGTGTCAAAAGAGCAGCTGGGGAGTGAAATTGTAAGCAAGTCATCCATCTGGAGCTTCTCTTTCTGAACTAATGCACCACACGACACAAAGTGAACACAAAGAGCTTTCACTGCAGGATTTTATTGCAGTTCTTTTGGTACAAAGTTCAATGTTCGTATTTTACTATTTCACATTTTTCACATTACAAAGTGGCTTATTTCTGTACAATACTGCTGCATCCACAAAGATACCCTCTCACCCCTCTCATGGACTCTTCACGCTCCTGCCATATGGCAGAAGCTACAGGAGCATCCATACCACTACCAGCAGACTCCATAGCAGTTTCTTCCCTGAGGCAGTCAGATTACTCAACACCCTGCTGCCTCCCAATGCTCACCTGGGCTAGTCAAATATCTAAACCAGTATGACTCAAAAACATTGCACACCTGCACTTTACAAAGCTGCATCAGTCACTTTTTATTATGGAACTCCTCTTTGCTGCCAATATTGCTGCTATACTTGCTGCTTCTACATCACAAAATAGTTTACAGTTTACAGCCCATGTTCTGTGTATTTATTGTCCTGTGTAGTTATTATCATGTGTATCTCTTGTTCTGCTATGCGTACTTTATGTAGTCTTGTGTACTGTTCTCTGTTGCACCATGGTCCTGGAGAAATTACATTTTGTTCCAATGTATACAAGTTATATAGAGGAATGGCAATAAAAACCCACTTGACTTGACTCAAATAAAGATAGTGAAGCCTTGTACTGTACTGTGCATTTTATACAGTCAACAACAATGAAATCCAAAAGCAAAAAAAAAAAAAAAAGGCCACACGATTGTTATGTTGACCAAAACATTTTCGGAAGTTATTACAACCATACAACCATCACAATTGCTGTTATACCGAAGTGGATTTGACGTTACTTTAATATATATGTTAGTTTACTGTATAAGTGACAGAACCTGGTAAAGGACAAATGAAATTCAAGATTTAATTTAAAGAGAGAACAATTTAAAATGTCAGGGTTAAAATTCCCACACATTTGACAAAAACACACACTAGTCTCCCCTGTAAGTTGGTGGAAGGTGATGCAAACCCATTATCTTTGGATACTACATCTTCTATATCTATTTTTTTAAGTCACATTTATTTATTTGATGGAGACTTTTAGACAAGGGGATAAGAAACTATTTCAAGCTGAGCAATTGAAGGTTAAGGGTCTTGTTCTTGGACCCAACAGTGTCTCTGGTGGTCCTAGGATTTTAAAAATCTTCTGGCTACTAACACAGAATCTTAACTGCTGAGCTACCATACCCCATAATGACTGCCTGCATTATGTATGTCTTCCCCCTGCTTGCATTGTACTGTATAAATCCCTATTGCCTGCTGACAGGTTTATTACTTGCTAAAGCACTGACCGATTTATTGTGCATCTTGGATGGTGATGTGTGCACACGCTTGCCGTTCCATGAAAGGGCTATTTATTTTTTAATTAACATTTCAGCAATACTTGTGGCCTTTTAATATACATGACATAAATTTTTGTTTTATATGCTATGACCTTTAGAAGCAGTAGGCACTGATTTGGCAGGCAGTTGGCTGACAGATTAGAAGGTGCTACATAAGCAGTGCTGAATGTTGTGCATATGTTATGCATCCCTGCAAGACATATCTCTGCTTTCACATAGAGGGTTGCCAGAAAAACAAGAATTCCATCTGACTACTTTTATTCCAATAACAATTGTGAGAGCAATTGTGGAGATCTCCTGAAAACAATACTTTTTAAAGCTGATATCTCACTGTTACCTATTATAGTCCATATCGATGCCACTAGCTTTGCCCATTCATGAAACCGGTTCCAGTAGGCTTAACTGTACTACACATGAATCCCAGCCAACGACTGTGTAGGGTGACGAACTCCACACCCAGTTATGTGAACAATCAGAAGACTTACAGGCCAACATATACAGTATAATCAAGATTCATCAATTGTCAAGTGGTTTTTGCTCCACTGTACAAAATTCTTGCCACACAATCTCCTGTCTGATCATTCTACAAATCATGCAAATTATTGCTCATGGGCAAGGCTTTAGGCCGAGCCACTGCTGTATGGCTAACTAGCAGTGAGTTTGCGTGATCATGAACTTAATCCACAATGTCTTCAACCACCCTACTGCACTCCAAAAAGCTGACATCTTACCAAGTGAAAATATCGTGAATATAGTGAGATTTTTATAGTATTTCCTATAAGATTCAAATAAACCAAATATAAGATTATTGAACATATGTCGGGAAATTTTCGTCATTTGAATCTTTACATTTTCTTATTCTCTTGGCAGGTAATTTGGCTTTTTTCTAGAAATAAATGCTTAAAATGAGCAATATTATCTGCCCATAGAACAAGATTATTTCAAGCTTGAAATGAGTAAAAAAAATCTAGAAATACATTTAATAATCTTATATTTGGTTTATGGTAAACCTTATAACAGGAAACACCAGATAAATTTGACTAAATTCAATATATTTTCACTTGCTAATACATCTTTTTTTGCAGTATGTGGGCAAAGAGGCAGGGGAGCACTTACTAACTCTCAAATACGGACAACACAGTGAGAGACTTCACCTTGGAGTTCAGAACACTGGCTGCAGGTGGTGGCTGGAATGAGCCAGCTATAATCGGCATGTTTCTTTAATAAATCAGCCTGAAGTGATAGTCATCTCCCTGTGGATTCAGTCACTGACTTGGCAATTCATCTCAATAAACTGCTCACTTAGAGAAGAAAGTTTTCTCCTATCCACACACTGTATCCCATAGAAAAGGTAACAGATTCAAATCCTGAACCAATGTAGATCAGCAACTCCAAGTTAAGAGCTGTTGAATCTTAGAAACATCTGGAGAAGGGTCTGTGTTTCTACTGCAGAGGCTGCACGGCATCGAACAGTGCACTGTGCAACCTGCTATTGGACAAGGTCTTCTGGTATAGTGAGTGTGCTCAAATTTATTACCATTTGTCAGTCTTATTATAACTCGCAAAACAATGTGAGAGAATGAAGTGATGACATATATTAAGGCGGCTAACACAAGCTAAGTTTCATAACAGTTTATTGACTGTATGACCTTAGAGAACACTTGAAGCAGCTTGTTAAGGTTATCCAGTCACTCCACCGACAGAATAAGCGGAGCATTAAACATTTTGCAAAACACTGCACTTCTGTATTCACATGGGTAACACAATGCAGATCTCTACTGCACAGACCCTGGCTCCATTTTTCACAAGACCTCCATTTCGAAAAAAAAAAAAAGGCATCAAAGTAAATGACGCCATGTTGTCCATTCATACAGTATATACAGTAATTGTTCTAATCCCACAACACTGAGGTCTCTTGGTCAAACTCCTAGTTTGATCCCCCCTAATGGCATGAAATCAATGTAATTTATTTCTGACACCATCATCACCATAGCATCAACCTCTGTAGAAAGCCCCCAAGAGAAACAGGAAACTGAAATTCTTGCAGGCTATTCAGAATATTGAGAGGTCTTCAGTCAGCCTAAGGCATGTGCTCTCCTTCTTAACAGATCTTATGACTGTGCCATTGATCTACTGTCTAACACTGCACCCCCTAGCTCTCACATTTAACGAACATCCCTTGATGAGAACATGGCCATGGAGTATGGTGTATATAGCTGAGGCTCTCAAACTACTCTCAAAAGGTCAGCCAGATTCTTCTTTGTCCAGAAAAAGGTAGGGAGCCTCTTATCATGTATTGACTATCATAGCCTCAATATTACTGGTAAATGTTGCTTTCAATTGTCCCTTGTTTCTTTTAACTTTGAGCAACTAAAATAAGCTACCATGACTGAATGGAAAATGACATTTAGCACCACATCGGTCCACTATGCATATTTAGCAATTAACAGCCCTTTTGTGTTTCAGGCATTTGCAATTGACATCCATAGAGATATGATATGCAGATTCATCATTGAATCCATAGACAATATTTTATTAAACCCCAATTTAATAGGAGAACACAATAATTATGTATGAAAAATAAATAAATAAATAAATAAATAGATAGATAAATAAATAAATAAAAGTCCTGTGGAGACCAGTGGAAAACCAATTGTTTTCTGAAGGCTGCAGAGTGAATTCCATGATACACATTCCTAGGATACAACTAAATACTCCCTCAAAATGGAGAAGGGTGTGGCACAACCCATATTATGAGATGTTCTTCCATGAATAGCTTCGAGTAGAATTTTTCTACCATAGAGGGCAACATTCCAAAATCTCCAGCATTTGTTTGAATCATTCAACTTCAGTAACCACTTTATCCTGGTTAGGGTCACAGTGATTCAGGGCCCATCCCATGAAAATCAAATACACCATGCACTGACACATTCACACCTAGGGGGTATTAAATGTAGACAAATTCACTTACTGTTGCATTTTTGGGAGGTTGGAGGAAACTGGAAAACCCAGTAGAAACCCAAACAGACACAGGGAGAACATGCAAAACTTGGCACAGACAGTAACCTTTACTCAGGATTGAACCAAGGAACCTAGATCTGTGAGGTGGAAATACGACCCACTGTGCCTCTAAATCTTAGGCAGCTTTAAGCTATCTGTTTTCCACCTATCCTTGTGATATCTTGTGTGTTTTTGTGCATTTTTTTTCTTTGATCCTAGGCCATTGGTTTTTGTCCTATTTTCCTCTAGTGGCCTGGTTTACTGCCTCTGCTTTTTTTTCTGGTTGCTGCTCCTTTTTGTGAGCCTGATTTATAAGTACGGATTGCCCCTCAGTCTGCATGTCAACTGTGTGACCCATGCTTGAAATAACTAAGATAACTGGAATTTCATTAATATATCTATGATTCAGCACTTGCATCCTATCATACCTGCACAACTCCAGAATTGTTACAGAAAACCCCTGCTTAGTTCTTGACATCCTTCTGCTCCAACTTGAACACACCCCTAATCACCCCTGACCCTTTGTTCACACTAGCAAACAACAAAGTGGCAGACAAACATTAATTTTCTATATGTATGACAGGGAGGGGCAATTTCAGCAATAGCACAAACAACAAAGCAACAGCAAAGCAAATGACATTTGCTCAATTTGAATGTTCATTGTTAAATAGACATAGTGAATGTTTTACTGATTTTTTCTCCCATAAATATTTATTATTCAGGAGTAACTTAATTACCAAGCGCCATGCATGAAGGTGTCAGATTGACTGGTGGTGTTGCATTATAATGGCCACTGAATTATAATGACATGCTACAGCATGTTCAGCAAGAAGAGCTGATCATCAACAGCTTCTGCAATACAGCCTCAATAATATAAGCAGCTAATCAGCTCAGTTACACTGCCTGCCAAAAGTCTGAGGACACCTTGCCATTTTTTTGTAATGTTTTATTTGCAGTGATCCCAAACTTATTTATATTTGAGTCTAATGAATTGACCTACCTAGTCACCCAACCTTAAAAGGTATGGTTCAGCAATAAAATAAAATGTGCACACTTTTCCACTTAAATGTAGTCAATCAGCCAAGACTTGTACCTAACAAGTAATGGAAATCTAGCTCACCCAAAGTCCATAAACATCTGGTACATCAGCAGAGCATGTCTTCAGGAAAAAAAATCACATGTGCAGCAGTTAAAGCTCCTAAGGGAGGTATAATTTTGTGGCAGTCTGGAAAAAGCAATCGTTTGTCACTGCGGCTGAATTCTGGCAAAGTCAAAAATTGGGTTTTGATTAAAATCAGCTTCTTTGGGTTCTTCTCCTTGTGAGATATTTTTGAAAGAATATGTTTTATTTACTTTCTACTCTTGCCTAAGCTATTTTCCTCTAAAGATCATGTTGGGTAAGGAGCCAGTTTAACAAAGCAGTCAGTCTACATAAAGATGTCTAAAACCTTGCTAACTAAGTGTGATTTTTTTCACACAGTGAATGTCACACTTTGTTCAGGTTTTTAGATGGCTATGTGCCTTAGTGAAGTGGACATAAGCCTAAACAATTCAGCTTGCAAACAGATACCATCTATCAAATTGTCCATGATGCACCTGCACCATCACATCACCATTAAATCAGAGAAGAGCGCTCACACACTCTGTGCAGACCGACAGAGGACAATTAATTAAAATGTTTAAATGGCCTATGGTAATTTTACTCAACAGAAAAGAATTGGCTAAAATAATCAGAGCTTATTTTACCACCAATGTAGGTGCAATCAGTGGTCAGCTGAGTGAAGGACAACGATGCTTCTTAATAACTTTTACTTCCATTGATAAGATTTGTTTATTTTAAAAAGTCAATGCATTGTTGCCTTTGTTCACATTTAAACCTGTTCAGAATCTTTAAATGCAATTTTCTCCTTTTTCACCCCTGGGGTTAACCAGACTTTCAAATGCTGGAACTGTACTACTGTGAGATATTTCAGTTCAGGAAAAGTTGTGGAACTTCATTTCCTGACATACAACAAAAATATGTTTTGTCCTACTTTTACTCCCACTGCTGCTAGTTGTTAAACACTAAGCTATGTCGCAGAAAACCAAAGAAAGTACTCATTCATTAAAAAATTGAAAAGCTAGGTGTGACCAATGCAGTGTTTTAAAGGAAAGGTACAGTAATGTTTTTACAGTGGAATCACTGGAATCACTTTCACATTCATTCAGACTGTACATTCAAAGTAATTTGGATGATAATATAGTTCCCATTTGATTTGTATATTACAGACTTCCGCTCTTTAATGAAACACTTTATATAACTACTGTATCAAACATGTGAGGTAAGTGTTTTATGATTTGTTTGACAGTGCACAATGTGTGACACTTTTGGTATTACAATGTAGTAGTACATAGGAAAGAATATATAAATGCTTGGCACTTAATTCTCAACCTCAATCACACTGAACTGACTACAGTACTTGAATGCAGGTTATCCAGTAATATACACCAGACTAAGTGAGTCACAAATGTGAATACATCAGAAATTCATCAGCCGAACAATTTTCTCTTTTAGGATTTCTCTTTTCTCTTAAATACCTGAAAGTGCCTTAATTGAAAGCACTTATTTGGTAGTGCTGCAAATAGAGCTGCCATTTCTGCTCTCATCTTTGCAAAAGTGGGAACCCCATTGCTGCAATGTTGTGTCATTAAAGTGTGTTAGTATAATGATTTGGGAAGACAAAGCCAACTGTTTATACAATTATTCACCTGGATTTTACTAAACTGAGAAGCTATATTCCAAATGCTGTTCTATTTTAATTTTGAATTACTCTAAATAAGCCACCTGCCAATTATGTGATATACTGTGATATTTACTATTGTGCACAATATATCACTACTAATGTATTCTGTTTTCAGTTTATTTGGAGAGTCCATTTTATAGCTATTGATGTTTAGTGGATAATCTATAGACTATTAACTTATCCATGGTCCCTGGTATCGCAATTTCAAATTCAATTCCTGCAGACTCCATTGATACATTTTATGAGGTGTTGAAAGGATTAGTCAATAAGCTAGGTCATGTTTATTGATGGTTTGCAGAGTGTCTAAAACAGACTATCCAAGATCCACAACACCTCTGCAATCTGTCATCCTTGAAAAATTATATATATTTTAATGTATTTTTTGCCCAAAATTTTTTGAACAAATGTAAAGTGCAGGGTGGCATGGTGGGGCAGCAGGTAGCATTGCCACCACACAACTCAAGGGCCCTCAGTCCGTTCCTGATATTCAGAGACTGTCTGTGTGGAATTTTATATATTTACTGTCCCTGTGGTTTTCTTCCTGATTTTCCAGTTTTCTCCCACTTACAAAAACATGCATTTAGGTGGCTCCTCTAAACTAGTGCTAGGTATGAATGAGTGTGTGTGTGTGTGTGTGTGTGTGTGTGTGTGTGTGTGTGTGTGTGTGTATGTGTGTGTGTGTGTGTGTGTGTGGTGCCTTGCAACTGACTGGAATTACATCCAGGGTGTATTCCACAGAACACAGCAAGTGTTTCTGGGATAGGCTCGGGATCCATTATGACCCATTATGGCGAGAATAAAATGGTTACTGGAGAATGAATATAAAATCCCTTTGACATCTATCACCATGGGGACTTTCAACACAACTTTCAACACAAAAGAGCAGATAGTTGTCGACCTGCACAAATCTAGTAATGGATATAACAAAAAGTAAACACTTCACTGGAACTGCTGTTCAAATCAGGTGTTATGGTCAGATCAGAACAAAATTGGCTGAGCACACCAGCAGCACTGGGACTGGATACTCAAAATAAGGTGGTGAATGGAGCTTTGTTGCTGTTTTGTATTTGACCTAAAGATTGATGGCATCAATAATTCTGCTACATACCTGGATATTTTAACCCAAAGCAATGTTGCCTCTGCCAGGAGGAAGATGTAAGATGGATTGTGCATTAAAAGCAATGCAGAGATGGATGCAGGACATAAACTATGCAAAAAGTTCTGCATGAGGACTGGATCCTCTACAAGATCCTCTACAAGTGTCTCCAGCCTTTACAGAAAGAATCACAGTGCTCTTATTGTCTCCAGGGAAGGCTTCAGAAAAAACTGCATCCATAATTGTGATATGCAATAGAAAATAGAAAAAAATTCACTACTTAAGAAATATTTATGTTAAAACTTTAAATTTCCATATGTTGAATATGACTCGTTGCATTATTATTCATTTTATATTTATGACAATTACCAGTAAATTTGGCATTGAATATGTCTCTGTCTCTTTTATCCTTCCCAGAAAGGGTAGATCAGAGGTAAAGCTGCAGGACATAAAGCTGCATTAACTGTGGCCATCAACAGAAAGTCACTACAGATCTCTGTATATTGAATATTATCTTCAGTACAGCTGACTCAGGTCTCATCTTTCATCTCACAATAGATGAGAAAGCAACAATTACATGAGGAAGTTATTAAGGAGAGTAATGTTGCTCGGTTTCACCATTCCAGAAATGGAGATAGATAGAGAGAGGTTGTGGCATAAAGTGTGGTTACGTGAAGCCTTGGTCGTAGTGCTATTAATTGGAAAGGAAAGCTGTAAATGGCTCACCCATATCCTCCATACTGTTTTATCACCCCAGCATGTGACAGCTCACTCGCTGCAACCCACCCCCTGCTGATGGGATATTCAAAGGAAGCAGGGCAAAGCGTGCTCAGAATACTGACACAGCAGTGCAGAGGCATGCAAGGGCTCTAGTAATTTGGACACATGGATGGCTGTGTTCTTGCAAAGGTTTTCCAGTCGGTATAGTGAATAGGGAAATAGCGCAGGGTCCAAAAATCTGAGTCCGCTACCAAGAACTGGTTTTATTTAAATGGATATTTAAAATGAGTAAAAAAGCTGCTAACATTGCTAGAATGAAAATCATAGCATGCAAAGTGAAATAAAATTTAAACCTATCAGAATATTCTCTTCACACTTTACTTGATTTATATTTTCAAATGGTTTTGATGCCACATATTTCATTCAGAGAATAACACAGAAAAAAAACCTTTCATCTAGTTATATAACTGTAAGATTAAATCCATTAATGGATTTCAGCCCAATAATCTAATTATTTTTGGACATATATACAAGCAATCTCATATCTTATGTTTTTCCACTGTGCATGTGTGCAAACACACTATATTGCCAAAAGTTTTGGGACGTCTGCCTTTACATGCACATGAACTTTAATGACATCCTATTCTTAATCCGTAGGGTTTAATATGGAGTTTGCCCACCCTTTGCAGCTATAACAGCTTCAACTCTTCTGGGAAGGCTTTCCACAAGGTTTAGGAGTGTGTTTATGGGA
>CM074955.1:8722899-8733745 GCA_037577455.1 Pangasius macronema
ATACACCTGTGGCCATGGAAGTGATTGGAACACCTGAATTCAATGATTTGGAGGGGTGTTCCAAAACTTTTGGCAATATAGTGTAGGATAGAGAAACACTGCCTGGAGGTATTAAACAGTTGGCCATAAGTCAATATTCACCCATGAAATGGTCATAAAGGACATTTTTTGGAGAGGTGTTGAAACCACAATCACGCTTTGAAAGTACAGAAATGGTCATATTTTTTTTTTGGAAACTATAGTATGTAGGTTATTTTGTACCATGCATAATCATTGTTCTTGCTGCTTCTAGTCAATAAGAACACACTGATTGGACTAATTAATTGGACTAATTAATAATTAAAATAAAATCTGCTCTCAGTAGCTAACTCAGACTCTCAAATTCTGTTGTTTATACAATAGTATATATGTGTGAGGACAATTAATTTGCATTAAGTTTAGGGCACTACTTCATATGCACCTCATGATATATGATCCAATATGGGTATGTATCCATGGCCATGGTAGTGATCTTCTCTGTTACCCTTGCCTTTCCATTAATTATCAATCACCCCTTAATGATGGTGACCAGGCCTACAGACATCTTGCTCTATTGGCAAAATCTCAACTTTATTTGCATTCTGGTTTCATCTGGATTTATCCATGCACTCAAAAAAAAAAAACATGACCCCATTATTCAATTTGCAAGGACACTGGAAACTGATTTATGAAAGACGGGAATGACTAAGCATCACTTTGGAATGCAGTGTATCACTTTGGGAGATGGGTTCACATCTCTCTAAGCATTCACTTGTTTCTCTGCATCTTATATACTGTATGTTAAGCTACAGAGATACTTGTTAGTACACTAGATGGCACAAACAGTTGTCATGATACAACGTGGTTTCAACCCAAGGGCACAATGTATATTACCAATAAATAAAAGCTAAAATTCATCAGGGCACAAGAAAACCAAAATCAGCATCTGGTGCAAACAAATCCAAAGAACAACTAACACACAATACAACATCAGGAACCAGTCCAAATACACAAGATACAAGAAAGCAGAGCCATACATGGCTCATATATATGGCTTTTAAGATATTAAACAGTGTGTTTGTACATGAAAGACTTGTTACATTCAATAAGTAACTGTTTTATACTATACCATGTGATGCCATGACATCGCCTGATGTATGCTGCTGCACTAATGAACAGATTAAACAAAAATGACAGCAATCTAGACATGTCATGATTAATTTTCAAATAAAAGCTACAGAAGCTTCCTACATCTTCCCAACAATACCAACAGCCAGCTAGCCCACTGTAGGGCAGTGGTAGCTCACTGGTTAAGCTGTTGCACCTTTGCTTAGAAGGTCATAAGTTCAAATCCTTCTACTACTAAGCTGTCACTGCTGGACTCATGAACAAGACCCTCAACTAATCTGTTATATAAATGAGAACACCCTGGATAAGAGCATCTGTAAAACATATCATTCATTAATATTTTCACTCCAAAATAATACAGCAAGATGGAAATACCTTGAATACAGTCAAAGTTATCTAGTATCTACCAAATATAAGATCATTAAGCCTATTTCTAGCCATTTTGTACAAATTTCTAGCTTTAAATAGTCTTGGTATTTTGGCTATAATTTGCTAATTGTAGCATTTTTTTTTTTTTTTTTAGACATAAGCAAAATTATCTGCAATTAGCTTGAAATTAGTAAAAAAAAAAAAAGCATTAGGTTTAATAATCTAGAAATCTAGAAATATGTTTTATAATCATATATTTGCTTATATTTTTCTTATAATAGGAAATACTAGAAAAGACTGACTATATTTAAGATACTTTTATCACATTATTATCACTCACTAAAATGACACAACCTTTTTCCATTACATAAATCTCAATCAGAAAGGTTAGTGCAAAAGTGTGAGTGTGGAGGAGGAGGGAGGGGCCAGGCTGTGAGGATGCACGCCTGGCACTGAGTTGTCTAATCAGTGGGACAGAATGATAAAGGAATTTATCAAACGAACGTTTGTGCCGGTTTGGTGTTCAAGATATTAAACAATCCTTTTTTGGCTGTGTGACGTCACCCTCCACCCCATGTCGTTCAGATCGTATCAAATTGGTGCCTTTGTTTGTGCTCGATTTGTGCCATTAAAACAAACCCTGTAATTACTGTCCTTCCCGAGATACAACAAGAAGAATTTTGGGAGCAGTGACGTCACTCTCCACCCCATGTCGTTTAAATCACCCAAAACAGGTGGCATTCGTTTGTGCTGATTTGTGCCGTAGAAAGAAACAACGTAACTTGTTCCCATGTTTAGGCTTCACGCGGCGCTGCACAGACCGATCGGTGTATACACCAAAGCTGTGCCTTCTTTAAAACATGTCTTCTTTTGGCAACAAAAAGTCATATAGATTGTTAGAGGCCATGAGGGGAACATATGATGACAGCTGACTTTGTGCGGTTTTTAAATAGCCGAATATAAAACCTGGTTAAGCTAAAAAGCAAACCAGTTTTCAACTAACTGCTTACAAAAATTTTAAACAAAATATTTATATGCAAATTTAAAACAAAGTCCACTTTAATCTTCTCAAGCAAACGTTTGTTACAACGCAGTCACTCAGCTTCCTTAGTAGTGTACCATTTGTTTTGAATCAAATTAAAAACACGCCAGTTTGGAGCTATTTGGGGTAGAGAATGACGTAACGGCAGCTGAAGGAAGGTTAGTTGTTTATATATATAAAGAAAAAATCCTTCTAACCGCTTTTCTTTTAACAGCACAAACCAGCACAATTCGGGCACAAACGTTGTTTTGGGTGATTTAAACGACATGGGGTGGAGAGTGACGTCACTGCTCCCAAAATTCTTCTTGTTATATCTCGGGANGAGCACAAACGAAGGCACCAATTTGATCAACATGGGGTGGAGAGTGACGTCACACAGCCAAAAAAGAATGTTTAATATCCTGAACGCCAAACCGGCACAAATCAGCACAAACAAATGGTATAGTTTTGATGACAATTTATTTATATGGGGTATTACCTGACCATAGTAACATCTACAGCCATGTCTAAAATCATATAATATACATTTTGACACATGCCACTGACATGTTAAGCCACTGGCATGTGTCAGAATGTTGTGTATTAGCTGCCTGCAGTCATACCCACATCCATGTTTGAAATCACATACTTCACATGTTTTAGTGTTTTTGGCCTGCTCTACATGCTGGAAAAGATGGAACTGTAAGAAATATGGAGAACACTGCTACACAGCAGTCACAAATTAGAAGCAAAGGGTTTAGAGCAAACATTAGGGGGTTTTGGTTCTAAAAAAGTGGTGCTTGCTCCTGTCAGGGCTGTTTTGAAGCATCTCAATTGTGTGAGGTCCCTTAGTATTACATCTGAGACAATGAAAATCCAAGTACTAGGTATAGTCTAAGAATATCAATCATTCATTCATTCGTCTTAAGTAATCATTTTATCATGGTCAGGGTCATCAAACCAGAGTATATCCCAGGAGCATTGAGCGTGAGGCAGGTATGAACCGTGGATGCGATGCGACTCTTTTAGAAGGCACCGTGCACACACATATTCACACGCTTTTTCGCAACCAGGGGGAAATTAAGTTGCCAATCATCTCCTGGCATGTTTTCGGGAGCTGAGAGGAAAAACCTGGACATGGACATAGGGAGAACTCTGTGAAACTTCAAACACAGACTAACTCAAGCTGAGGATTAAACCATAGGCCCTGGAGTTGTGAAGGGCCAGTGCTACCCACTACGTCGCTGTGCCACCCATCTAAGAATATATTCAGATGTAACAAAATTTACATGATCTGAAATCACTTTTTAAAAGTATGTTCATTTAAGCTCTTGTTCTATTCCACTGATCATTACATTAGTAAAAGAAACGCTTCGCTGAGGATTAAAACAAAAAGGCATGTGATGGAGCTTTTTCACTAAAAAGCACCAGTCACCTTTATCTGTAGGCTTTTGGTTTTCTTTTAGTCATGAAAAGGTGGTCCAGCAAAGCACTCTATACCTATACCTGGACAAACATCCCAATGGTTTCTCTGTCATTTCACAAGCTTCACTCTGAAAAGATTAAATCTAGAACACCAAAGGGTTTGTCCCTTTAAATAAAACCCTAAAACAATATTTCTTTATCATAGAGGGTTCCAAATAAAAACACTTTGGTAAAATTAGAAGCCTTAACTATTTCAAGAACCATAGAACCATTTTTCTAAGAATGCACACATCAAATCAAAAGACCAAAAATAATAATGATCTCACCAGTTGCACTGTATTATTCTTCCAGTTTCCTCATACAGGAACTTTGTGGGTCAGGGTGTACATGTAGTGTCGTCCTTTCACAGAGAATTTGCCTGAATATTATAGACGCTTCAGGAAACCTTCAGCACTGTGTGAACTCATTATTAGTCATATTTAATATTTAATCATTTTCACCCCTGTCTTATAAATATTTTATCAATTACCTCAGGCAGCAAAGTGAATAGTGCATTGTGTTTTTTTCCCATCAGCATTTCATTTTGATGCTCGCTGCCATCTTCGAGCAGTTTTTATTATGCACATAACATTACACGATTTGATTTTATACGTGCTGCAGCTCTGCCTTGTTATTCTTTCATTAGCAATATCATAATGTGACCTAGTGTGGATAACAACGGCAGAGGTATTAAGTAACAAGCTAATATCTCTCTGTCAGGAATCATTAATATACCCTGCCCCAGCAAGTCTGTGCGCGCGCACACACACACACACACACACACACACACACGTAATCAAATACTCACAGGCACATACGTATCATTATCATCATGAGACGTGCTATAATAGAATCCAATAAGTCTCACTTGTGTGACTTTCTCTGAGGCTTATATAAGTGCTTGCCCTTATTTCCTACACCACAGTTAGTCACTGATGCAAAATGTCGTTAATTCACCTCGAATGTTTGTCTTTCTTTTTTGGGAGCAAGGCTAATTTATATTGTCAGTCTTTTTCCTCCTTGCTACATTAGATCACTGTATGCATTCCACTGCTCTGCTTTTTGCCTGCATTCTCCCTCCCTCATCCATCCTATAATCTCTTCTCTAGCATCTATGCCTGTTAAAGGTCTTATTCAATCTAAATGCAAGTGGCATTGAGTCACTAAGACCAGGAGATGGGAAACAATGGAGTACATCTGTATTCATATATTTTTTTTTACATGCACACGCGTATACACACACACATTTTGTGCTGTGTACAACTGAAATCTGTGAAATTATGTACACTAACAGTTTTCAGAGTTCATGCATGCTACTTCTGTTTACAATATTATGAATAAGCATGGGTGTGACCTGCAAAATCCTGTTTCATATGTGTCTCAGCCTGTTAAGGTTCAAGGTTCTTTATTTGTCACATACATATTACATACATGTGATGTATTAATGTAGTGAAATGTTTTTCTTTAGTGCCTCATCCCACAGTGCAACAATGATATATAATAAAACAGAATATAATAAAAGCAGAATATACAGAATAAACTAGAAAAATAAAATAGAATAGAATCTCTAGATGTTATATGTAAAAATATGTTTAGCAGCTTTTGGAGGAATGTAGTATGCAAAAAAATGGTCACATAGTGAAAGAGTGCAAGAGTTTTTGTTTGTCCATAGTGCAACTGTTTGTGTATATGTGTTTGTGTATGAGGTAGTTAATACGCAGACTTCTCAAGTGGTCTCATTCAGTAGCCGGATTGGCTGAGCGTTGAAACTTCTCCTGAGAATCTCTGTGTTGGTCCTCAGGATCCAGTAGCGCTTCCCTGATGGGAGCACTGAGAAGAGACTGTTTCCGGGGTGGTGAAAGTCTTTTACAATCCTCCTGGCCCTGGTCTTGCATCGCTGGTTGTAGATGTCTGGACAGTACATTCCAGGTGGTGATGCTTCTGGTGAGAAGACTTTCCACAGCCCCAGTGTAGAAAGCCTTCAGCACCCTGTGAGAGACCCTTAACCTGACCAGACGTCATAGATGGTAGAGACACTGGTGCGCTCTTGTCGGCAAGCTGTTTGTTTGTACTCCATGACAGGTCTTCTGTGAGTTGGACCCCAAAGTATTTGAAGCTGCTCATCCTCTCGACTGTGGCCTCATTGATCAACACGGGGCTGTAGTTCCTCACCTGCTTCTTCCCGTAGTCAATAATCATCTCCTTAGTCTTGGTGAAATTCAGGGAGAGACTGTTATTCCGACATCATGTGGAGAGGATATCCATTTACATTCACGACATTTGGCAGATGCCCTTATCCAGAGCGACTTACAATCGTGCTTTGAAATCTGTCAAAAATACATTCTGATATTGGCTCACTAGGTCACAAACTAGGAATACCATCAGTCCAAAACTCTGTTGGGGAGGGTGTTTTTTATTTTTATTTTTTTTGGTGTGTGTGTGTAAAAGTGGTAACTTAAGTACTTTAAGAGGTCAGTCTTTAGACGTCGTTTGAAGACTGCCAGTGACTCAGCTGTTCGGACATCTAGGGGAAGTTCATTCCACCACCTTGGTGCCAGAATAGAGAAGAGTCTGGATGCATGCCTTTCTTTGTACCCTGAGAGATGGTGGGATCAATCAAGCAGTGCTAGAGGATTGGAGGGAGCATGGTGCAGCACGAGGTGTGATAAGTGCTTTGAGTGGGTGCTGGTCTGTCTTTGTAGGTGAGCATCAGTGTTTTAAATCTGATCGGGCAGCTACAGGAAGCCAGTGGAGGGAGCGCAGCAATGGGGTGGTGTGTATTCATTTCTTCTAAGTAAGCCTTCTTGTCGTTCTTGGTGAGGCCTACAACCACAGTGTCGTTGGCGAACTTCACCAGCCTGTTGGAGCTGTGTGTGGCTGTGCAGTCACTGGTGTAGAGGGAGAACAGCAAGGAGCTGACAACGCAGCCCTGAGGAGCTCCAGTGCTGAGGGTGAGCATGGAGGAGGTTTGGTTTCCCATCCTGACCATCAAATATACCATAAGCCATATGGTTAAACCAGCAAAAAATGTAAAACAAACAAAACTGAACAAAAAAGGTAATGTCTTTATGAACTCTGCATTATAGGTCAGTTACAGTGCACCTTTAAATGGATGATTTCTCTGTGTGTGCATCTCTGCATGTGCGTAAAGGACATCCAATGACTTATTGTTATTACTTAATATTTTTCAAGCTTATTTTTCAATGTATATCACACGGAGCAATGTATTTATGATGGTTTAACTGGATATTTCCTGATGTACATGTAAGTATACAATGTTTTTTTGTGGTCTTACTACTAACCTATTTGATGTTACCACTATGCTGGTATCATTGTAAGACAGGACTCATTTGGCTTCAGTGAAAATTTATAGTATTCACTAACAATACGTGTAAACTTCCACTAAAAGATACATACTGTATGTATGATGTTACGTGGGTTTGTACATTAAATCTTCATTGTAAATTAAATCACATTGACCTCAACCCCACTGAACAGAGTGGAAGTTATTCCAACAGCAAAGGGGGGACTAAATTTGGGATGGGATGTTCAAAAAAGCACATACGAGTGTGATGGTCAGATGACCACAAACTTTTGGCCATATACTGTAACTGTGTATTGTGTTCACAATGTGTGAATCCTTGAGGGTGCACGGGTATAGAAGTGAATATTTGCAGCTGTTCTCAAGACTTCACCACAACGTTTGATATTGCCTGCCACTGGGAGTTCCTACAGAAAAAAGTCACAAACTCATTTTCATAGTTTTCAACAACTAGTCAACAACTCATTTTCAACAACTTTTGTTTTCGATTTTCTTTGATATGAACATTAACTGAAGCTCTTGATCTATCTCTGTATGATTTTATGCATTGCACTGCCTCTACATAATTGTCTAATTTGGATAATTGCATGAATGAGAAGGTGTACAGGTGTTCCTAATAAAATGTCTAGTGAGTGTACATAAATAGCTGGTTTGACTCTGTTCTGTAAATACATAAATAGTTTGTAGTGCCATGACCAAGGATGACTTCTTTCTAGATCTATTTTTTTGTAGTATGATATGTATGTTTTCATATATAATATACAGTAGAGTGAAGTGAAGTGACTTTGTGGCCAAGTATGGTGACCCATACTCGGAATTTGTGCATCCCATCCAAGTGAACACACACCCGGAGCAGTGGGCAGCCATTTTAGCTGCGGAACCCGGGGAGCAGTTGGGGGATCGGTGCCTTGCTCAAGGGTCTCACCTCAGTCATGGTATTGAAGGTGGTAGAGAGCACTGGTCATTCACTCCCCCCACCTACAATCCCTGTCGGACCCGAGACTCGAGCCCACGACCTTCGGGTTACAAGTCCGACTCTTAGCCCATTAGGCCACGACTGCCCCGTATTATCATGACATGTCAATTAATATGCAAAATAGGCCATGATGTATGTCTTCTAGTAACTTCTTGAGCATGCATTAGATACCTTCCACTATGAGAGCTAATTGGCTAGCAAATAATGAAGTTACTTTCATGATCCCAGTTTGAAAGCATAAATTAATCTGACTGAAATGAAATGAATTGTTGTTATACATTACATTGTTGTTTTACATTAACATGGATTGACGGAAATTATGTCAGACTGAAATGCTTACTGGGTAGGTTCTGGAAGTTTAAATTGATATTGACTCCATCCCTCAAGCCTCCAAAGGCTTATCTACCACTTTAACTGCCATAATAAAATATGGGAACAAACAATAGGGCCACATTTTGGACTATATCTAAAGCCTCTATGCTAATCCATTCCTCATCAACCAATTCAAGAATGGCCACAAACATGCTTATGAGTAGGGAAAAAGGTTTACAGTAAGCAGTATTTATCATTGTAATCAGGGCAGCATGGTTCAGGTCATCTCCGCTCCTTTTAATGTTGACAGAAAAGGACACAAAGCTTCTCCTGGCTGAATACTGATGCACTGTCAGCATAGACCTTCTAATTTCTTTTCAGAAGTTTCCACACTCAGCTTTAATTCAACCCAGAGGAAAAAAATGAAAAATGAGATCTCTTCAACTTCTCAAATGTTGCTCCTAGCCAGAAATGAAGTTATATGAAGGTCAAATGGAGAGCAATAAAATGTTCCTATAATGGAGTCTTGAAAGAGATTACAGCAAAACAATAAAGAGATCTCCCATGTTTCTCACAACACATTCTCTGTTTTGACTCCCTTTCTCTCAGAACTTTATCATGTCTCATTTGTGTCTACTTTTATTTCTCTTAAGAGATTTTAGGAGAAACATCTTTAGTTGATACTAAAATGAGAGATATCTGAGAATTGCCACTAAGTCTACCGAGCTTAGGAAAAGCAACCTTTGGGCAATAATTTTTCCTCTGGGAACTCCTTCTGTGACAAGGCTTGTAAATATAGGCAGATCTTATGCTTATTAAAAGGGAGCTGACAGTGTTGAGACAAGTCTGACAGCAAACTTGTACAAGCTTTTTTTAGAAAGAGTTGTATGACATGGGATGATACAAATATTGCCAAAGTGCTCAAAGGGAAGAGAACAGCATGGCAGCTTCTGAATGGCCGAATTAGTAAGATAAACTGATACGTAGTATACCTTGGTTGTTTCTGTCCGTTTCTGAAGGACTTCAAACAGTACTGACATAACACCTCAGTTATAATGTAACTTTATTTACAAAACATCTTCTACACGATTGGCATTTCTTTGTAAAAACGCACATAGTCGTCTCTCCTAACTTTGACTCACAGTTTGGCATCAGTGTCGTGTGTGATGTGCTTGCCAAGATCCATCGCAACCTTGCGACAGCTTCCTGGTCCAGCCATGAGAATGGTTTCAATATGTTCTTCTTTTGTCAAAGGTATTCTTAAATTCTATCTGAAAAAAATATATATAAAATAAGTATGAAAACTTTTGGAAGATATTTTGCTAAAAAGTAATCATTTCCCCCATATATATAGACTTTTGGGACACCCTGTATTATGAGAATTTACCTCAGGAAGCCTCCATGTGTGAGTGAGAGAGATGAATAATGTAAGCTGCTACATTTGTCTACTGGTCATTTCATGATGGTCTCATACACAATAGCCGACATTACCGTAAAAAAAAAAAAAAAACGTATGTTTTGCATTTACAGCCGATTCTAATGATGTAAGACATTTGTGGTTTCTCCCAAGTTTCTTGTCAGCTCTTGTTGCTCAACACAGTGCTGAGGTCAGTGCCTGTGGTTAATTGAAACAAATGGGACCAATTTAAGGCCTCTGCTCTGCACTGGAAAGCAGAACAGATAATTAACATGGAGGGGGGCCGGACTGTGTGGGCAGAAGATTGGACAGTTGTTAAAGCATAGATTGAAAATCACTGTGGGTATTATATATCCTACAGTGCCTTTGATTTCACACAGTGCTTCCACTGCTTACTTTCTCTCTAGTGACCTTGGCTTGTAAACGTGTCACTGCATGACACATTAGCCCCTCCTGATTGCATGTACCATTCCACTCAGCCCAATGTTTAATCCCAGCCAAGCTATATGGCATGTCATGTGGATATCCACTGCAGCTTTACAAGGTAGTGGAATAGAGACTTTATACACCACTAAAAAACAATGTAATGTCAATTATAGAGCATATTTAAATAAACAGTAGTGTTAAAAGTGATTTTTTTCCCCCATTAACTCTTATGTTGTCAATAAACCAAGACATCTTTGATGTCAGAAATCCTGGAGTTTACCACTTTAGTGTAGTGCGAATTCCATGTTGAAATCAACACATGCATGTATCCAAAGTCAGAATTTGGCTCAGTAATACCATTTGTACATAAAACAACAAAATTAGTCTGTATTT
>CM074955.1:8751321-8764185 GCA_037577455.1 Pangasius macronema
TTTTTATATATATAGATAAATATATATATAGAGATATATATATATATATATATATATATATATATATATATATATATATATATATAGTGTTATCTCTTCTGACCAAGCAGCAATGTGAGTAAAAAATATTCTTACGAATCTGTATTTTACAAAGTCTTTGGCTATCTTGAGCTGGCTCACTAATTAAGGGCAGGTAATGGTTAGTAATAATACACTCTTTTTGTCTATTGTAAAAGTATTTTATGAAAGACATTGACTCATTTGTTCTTTAATGCTAATGCTGTATGAACAATGACTGTAACAACCAGAGTGTCGGTATCCTGACATTTAGAACACAAAGGCACTATCTTGACTTTGACTTCACATTTGCTCTAACAGTGCATTCACAATATTGCTGCAATGTATTTTTCTTCTTATCTATGGAGGCAGGCAAAAATCCTGCACAGATGATTGTGGGAGACCAGGTAAGGAGAATGGAAAAAGTTGAGGTTTGTCAACTTTATCCAAATGAGAAGTGAATATCGCATCCAAAATGGAAGAGGCACAAAGTGCAGTAGAGTGGCTGAAAGTCATCAAAAGTGGCCAATGGCATGCAAAGAAAACCAATCATCTACTGATTAAAAAATAAAATTAGCTAGAATTAGTGCATTAGCCTTGAATACAAATCTATCTAGCCATTAACAGCCTTATACAAACATCCTGCAACTTGCTGCTCTAATTTCACTTTGGCGCTCAATGGTTTTTCAACCATTTGGAGAATTTCTTGCTAGACTACACTTGCTGTTTTTAAACTATGCACTTAGCATGTGTGTGTACTTATTTTGGATATTGTGAACAAACTGTGAGGAAAACATGAATAAGACATGTTTCACTGCAGTTGCAATCCTAGGATGAAAAAAGAGACACGTAAACCAAAGTAAAGCTCCTGTGACTTTAGATAACTGTACATAGCTATGCTCTGCTAGTGTTCACTATGCAATCTCAGCATTACATCTTTTTTTTCCTTCGGTGGAATTTCACTTCAGATTTGACAATACACCATCTGCAGGCTGCATCATGTGTCTCTTTGTGTGGGTCTGTTCTGGTGGAGAAGCTGGACCATCATTTTGCTCTGTTGGCAGGAGGGAATCTGCTGTATGCCAGTGTGAAGTCAGCCCATGAAAGCCCCATGCTAAGTGCCACAAAACCCACACTGGGCTTCTCTCATCACCTGGCACTGGATTCTTACCTTCTGGGCATCCATACTGGCACAGTGCAATGGTTCCTTTTTCTATGTGGCTTTAGCTTGTTAGTTTAATGCCTGCAATGTTTTCAAATCCTGGCTCAACAATCGTCTGTAATCCTCAAAGTGACTGCACAAGAGCCCAGATTGATGTAAAAGGATATGGATAGCTGTAATGCTAATTGGAATTGAGCTGTAAATGGAATGTTTATAGATTAATGTCTGCTCAACAAAGAAGATCTATGAGCATGGGCATAGCTAAGGGGTGGCCATTGCTACACTAGAATGAAGCATTATTATTATTAGTAGTAGTAGTAGTATTATTGTTATTATTATTATTATTATTATTATCATTAGCATTAGCAGTAATAGTAGTAGAAGTGGTAACTGTGGTTATCTGATGGGAAACTGAACAACTGGGTAAATTGCTGTGATAGGCTTGTTGGAATATAACACCCACTACAACATCTCTAGATCTCTTTCCAGTTTGAAAGTTTATTGTCCATATGGTCCAATGGTGGGGATTGTCAACAAGTGTAACGTCATACAGGAACAAGCAAGTTTCACTAGCTAACAGAGACACAAACTATTCCTTGGATAACTTCAATTCACTATTAGCTAATGTTAGCTAATGATATTGAATTCATAAGGCTAGCATACATAAAATATAGGCTAATGTTATGTTAGCTATGACTTTTTTGTAGCTTGCTAGATGACAAACAAATGATGCTTTTTATGTCCAAATATGTGCATTTTATGTTGGTGGTAATCTTACTCAAGCCATACAGTCGTGACCTAATGGTCTGAGAGTCGGACTTGTAACCCAAAGGCGAACCTGAAGGTCGTGGGTTCGAGTCTCGGGTCCGGCAGGGATTGTAGGTGGNACTTGGATGGGTTAAATGCAGAGCACAAATTCTGAGTATGGGTCACCATACTTGGCCACAAAGTCACTTCACTTCACACAGATAGGTGTAGACACATTGTCATTTTCTATGTATTTGGATTAGATTTATAAACTATAAAGTCACTGGCTCTAGCATGGCCACCCCATTGTAAAAGCTCTATGCCCCTGTCTATGATCCAATCCAGAACTTGTGCTTAATCGCAGCCTGGTGGCAAACAGAGTCATTAACAAGGACATGGTTGATGTGTTTCAAAATATACAGCTTGGTGATATCCTTTGGCCTGTGGTAGATGGATGGAAAAGCACAATGCCATTTGAAAGCTAGGCTGGTGCTTTATTTTACTTCTCACTGTCAACAGAATAACGGTGCCTGTTTACAAGCGACAAAACAAATTGCTATGTCAAGTGAGAGGCCATTGCCAGCGTGGTCCACAATGCCATGCAGAGCACTGTCCTGAATCCTTCATTAGTCACCTTTACAAGCACGATGCCACTTTAAACTCCAGTTATTACACTATTACTCATGGCTCTATCTAGACACACCATCGGTTTGTGTCTGTCTTTGCTGTGATGGAACTGGATTTAGTCCTGCAGGGGAATGTAGAGGGGAAGAAATAAATAAGTTGTTTAATTTTTTAATTAATTAATGGTCCCTTAATATCTTCAAGGGTTGATTTTTTCCTCATGCAAATGCACCTTTATTCTATTTTTGATGTACAGCTGCTAATACATAGAGTAAAAATGACCATATTTTGTTCATTTTTTACTGTGGACAAGATTATCATAAGACATTCTTGCAACAGGCAGAATCTGCTGTGTCCAAAAGTGCTCCAAACTTGACTTCTCTCTTCTGTAAGCCAAACTCAGATGTGTTGCCTTCCTATATACAATGTCTCGATTTTTGTTGTACATTTATTTGTGACATTCATTGTTGATGCCATTTTTGACATTCGAAAATGTCAGATTGTTTTTCTCCGTCGCTGAAAATTTCTTGAGTGCTCTCGTTCTACAGAAACACAAGTGCTGAATAGCACTCTTCATATTGGAAAATATCTTCACTTTGGCAGGCAAGAGTGCAGGAAGTGAGCAAAATACCAAGGTCACTGAACCACAAGGTGTACCCAATGGTGTAGCCAACAATTATTTCCCAAGTAGCAATAAAAATTAAAAATTAAGACCCCGCATCAAAGCCCAAGAGTCTGACCATGTTGACTTACTGACAACTCCATGGGCAATCAAAACTGAGACAATTAATAGAAAGCATCTCTTGGGGACACCTGGGAGAAAAATACAAGGCTAATTCTCAATAAAGGCTTTAGGAAGTGATAAATAAGGGGGTTATTATAGGAGAGAACTCGCCTTATGGCTGCTCAAGCGAAGCCTGCGTCATCTGGCTCCACCTGTCACATCCAGCATGCGGCAGTGCATCTCCTTATTAATGCCTTATAATGAGCGCCCGTGCTGGGAGTTGGCACCCTGAGCGGTTTTTCCTAATTAATCATTTCTAGGTTCCTACTGGTTCTGATGAAGCAAAAAAGCAGCTGAAATGATCAACGGCAGGCCGAGTGGAGGAAACCGTCTGCTGTGCTGTACCAACATTGCGTGGGAGGCAACTTAATTTGAGTCCTAATGTCTTGTTTACTCTTTTTCAAATAACAGAGGCCTAAAAATAGTCTGCATTTTAACAAGTACAATGCAAAAATGCAGTTTCTCCATTATTGCACATGTTTGTGTTTTCTGGAGTGTAAAGGACTATGTAGATGGGACAAGATTTCCGGGTATAGAGTATGTCTTTTAAGTAACATTGCCGGAGGAGGAGGAGAACATCTGTAATAATTATGATTTATTAACATGGGATATGCAACATCTGTTTAAATCAGAGAGATGGTAGTCACACCAAATGTTCCAAGCGTAATATATACACCTCATATTTTTTATGCAAACTCATTGTTTTGACCTTGTTGTAGGGCTTGCAGCTCTGTAAGTTACACTTAGCTCATTAGTAGGTTATATGCCTGTAACATCTATGTATGGACCAACTGTCCAGTTTTGGCCTCAAGGTTTGTAGTGTTTTGAGATGATTTTCTGCCCACCACGGTTATCTGAGTTACTGTTAATTTCCTATCAGCTTGAATCAGTCTAGCTGTTTTCCTCTGATCTCTCTCATCCACAAGACATTTCCACCCACAAAACTGCCACAGAACTGGATGATTTTTTGCACCATTCTGTGTGAATGCTTGTGTGAAAATCCCAATAAATCACATTTTCACACAAGATTTCCAAATTGCTGAAATACTTAAACTAGCCCCTCTGGAACCAACAAACCATACCACAGTCAAAGTCATCAAGATCATTTTTTTCTGATGTTTGATGTGAACAATAACGGAAGTGCTTAACCTGTATCTGTAGCATTTTATGCATTGTGCTGCTGCCACATGATTGGCTGATAATTGTATGAATGGGCAGGTATACAGGTGTTCCTGTTAATGTGCCAGCAGCTGTATATTATCTGGGGTTACTTCAACAGCTCCTTTTTTGTATTAGGTAAAACATAAAAAAGCATAACATCTCTTAGACAAAGGACCACATTGTCTGGAAAAAAGAGTAAGATTCATATATAACTAAAATCCTAGAGATAAACTAGCAATAATTACATTAACTCACCAACCCCATGTAAAACCATACAGTCCATACAGGGCTGAAATAATGTCCACTTTAAAAAAAAAAAAAAAAAAAAAAAAATCAGTCCAATGACCAAGCTACAATACTGTTAATTTCTGATAAAACAACTCTAAGATTTTGTTTTTTTTTAGTGCCAACTAATGGTAGTGATAGTTTACCACATGGGCGGGCAGATTACCATAATTTTCAGACTAGCATCCCTATTGTGAATATGCTAAAATGGGTATATTATAATTAGAATTTATGATATTTTTTGTTACGCTGTATAAGTGGTTTCGCATTACAGTCTGGAAAATACGATGGTATTATGTTTAACTGTTCTTTTGTCCTCTTTTGCTCATTTTTACTGGTGATGCCCTAACTGCTGGGGTCCAACACACAATGAACAAGGCCAGTGATTAAAAATCAGTCGCTTAAGAAAAGGAATCGATGCTCAATAAATGCAGATGATAACTTGTTACAAAGCGCAATCACAGTGCAGCAGCTTCCTTTTTTGGCATCAAGCATCTCAGTCAGGAAGAAGAACGGTGAAAGCAGGGAGAGGCAATGCAGCAATTTCTTCCTCGCTCCCTTCCAAAGACGAAATTAAACACAAGGCCTGAAAACTAAGGTCTGAAGCTCCTATTTGGCCGTGTGCCTGTCCAGTCTTTTGTCCTATTTTCCCTGTACAGTCTGATTTTAATTGCTTGTCTGGCGCCACTGGAAACAATCTGCATGGCTCAGAGTGCAATTACAAGCAGAACCACCCCTCTCCCTTCATTTAGCACAGACAGTGCTTAAATCACCCTTCTTATCCTTTATTTGCTTATATGAATACAGTCAGCTCCAGAATTATGTACCCTTGATAAAGATAGGAAAAAGGTAATGCATAAATGTTTGTGGCTAATATGGGAGAAATCTAACCTTTATTCATTCATTCATTCATCTTCAGTAACCACTTCAAACTATCGAACCTTTAAATGAAGTGAAATTATTGTAAGAAATTAAAAACAAAATCATGTCATAATTACTGGCATAACTGTATTAAGTCTTCTCTTATACTGCTTAATGCGAGCAAGAAATCTGAAAAACTCCTCAATACAGAATCTCTCCATATCCGCCAGGGTCCTACCTCTTAAGCTCACCCCGCAGGTTTTCAGTGTGAGTTTAGGTCAGGGAACTAAGATGTCTACATGAAAAGACTGATTCTGTGGTCACTGAACCATTTCTGATTGGATTTGGATTCATGTCCAGCTGGAAGAGCCAATCATGACCCAGTTGTAGCTTCTTGGCACAGGCAGCCAGATTTTCATTTACGAGGGTGAGTCAAATGAAAACCTTAACAGTGCACCATAAATTTGAGAAACATTAGAGTACATTAAACTTGTAGCTGCAGAAGTAAAAATGGACTACAGGTCCACTGTTCTCAGTAGCTGCTTCTGTTGCTACCTTAAATATGAACCACCTTTGTGACACCTATTTGCAATAAACAATGCAAAATATATTCTGTATATTATACAAATCGGTTTTCTTTTGAAACGCCCTCGTAAAATCTCCTGGTGTTTTCTCATGAAGGTTTAATCTCTAAACCCGGTGCTTGGAGAAATGTTTGCCCTCTAAGCATCCTCCTCATTTTGTATTGGGGCAAAATATACTTTTCCTCTTCCAGGCAGGTTCTGGTTGACATGGGCAAAACCACTGCTGGATTTATTAAGATCTAATGCAAGTGTTTTATCATAGAGGAGACAATTTATTAAAAAAAAGACAACAGCCTAAGAAACTGACAGAGTGACTCAGAGTAAATTGATATTTTAGAAAGTGTTTTTCATCAGTTTCTGCTGCATGCTATTATGCATAAAATTTTAACAGACTACACTTTCAAAAAGGGGTTATATAGCACAAGCCCATCCCTAGTTTATAGAAAATACAAAGTACTGGATGGAATAAGGGAAAATTGTCTTCTTTACACAACTGATGTTTTTGGAACAATATTACTCCGAAACGCAGACACGCAAATGTGCTTCAACATAAATCAGCCCTAAGCAGGGAGGGAGTGATGTAGTGGTGGAGGCTTAGTGATATTTGGGACAAAGCCATTGGCTTGGTTTTTACAGCAGATCTGGTGACACCCCACTAATCATACACACGGCTCTTGTGCTGTTTTGTCAAGGCTGTCATTTGTTTGGCAAGTCACAGCCTGTCTGTCACTAGAACACAATGTCTGATTAAAAAGAGGCATAAGATGCAGTAATGTTTATGGCGTTTGTGTTGTTCACTAAAAGTAGTCAAATTAAACTAAGAATTAACCCAAACAGGACTGTTTACTTTAAACACAAAGCAAGAATAATCTTCCTTTATCCCTTATGTAGTGTTAGGGCCAAAATGACTCATTTCACATTTTACCAATGCTAGAATAATTTCTCTACTTTATGTGCTCGACTCACTTTCTCTAACAATCACATTTTTAAAAGTCGTATTTAGATTTTCACATTTATATTCTGAGTTATATTTCCCCTGGAGTATAGTAGGGTGTAATCTTTGTAAATGTGAACCATAAACTTAATGTTACCATATTTCCCACATTCCTCCACTATCTCTTATTTCTATCCCACCTGTACACACACACACACACACACACACACACACACACACACGTTTGTCTTAATATCCTTGTGAGGACCTTCTACTGACATAATTATTAATGCAGCTAATTAATGCTAAGTCTACACTTAAATCTAACCCTAACCATAACCACAGTAACCAAAAGGAAACCTGTGGGCTTTTCATTTTTTATAAATTAAAAACATTTTTGTAAATAAGCAATTTTCTTTGTGGGGATCAGAAAAATGTCCCCAGAACGTTAAAACTGTCAAATATTCCCATCCTTGTGGAGACATCTGGTTACGTCCAAGACATAAACATACTGTATATGTGGACAGACGCACGCACACACACACACACACACACACACACACACACACACACACACACACACACACACACCTCTGCTGTGAGGGGGGAAAGAAGATCTATTGCATATTTTAAAATAAATGATACAACTATATTTGTACAGTGATGCCATCGGCCAAAGGGACATAATGCAACAGTAGCAATGCCTCTGGCCAGAGTATACAGTATATAGTAGCATACAAAGAAAAAGATCAGCTTTCATAAACATGTAAAGATGATTCGAGAACTCAAAATAAAGCAAAGTTAAGCTAATTCCAGAGATCACCACAAGTCTTTCACTTTGTTTTGTCACTGCTTTCTATAATGATTGCTTGTTATTTTGCTTTGACTTACTTTTTATCCACAGGATCTTTGATTATATTGAGATTTAGACTGAGAGGTAGATTTTTACACTTCACAACATATAAAACATTCCATCCGTTAATTATTCCAAATTAACCAAAAGCAGTTTCATTGCATTTGACTGAAGTCATGGAAAAATGTCTTAACCTGCTTATCTTTAGCCCTTTGTAGCTTTCCTTGAATCATACTGAGTAAACTGTTTTGATTTTGGGATTGATTTTTTTTTTTGAGAGCTTCCAACTCAAACGTCCTCATAGAGAACTTCATCAATAAGTATGTCGCTGTCGTCCACAGGAACCTGTTCACACAGCTGCTCTTTAAAGGCCAGTGCAATGGTGTAGGGTTTGCCTTTAGGATGCCTCATACAGCGCTGAAGGTACAAGTCATAGAAGCCTTTACCTCGCCCCAAACGATTGCCATTTTTATCAAAGCCCAGTCCAGGCATCAGGATCAGGTCTAAGCCACCTGTATGAGGGTTGGAGAGAAGGGAAAAAGCTTTAGCATTCATTTTCTGTAACAGCAATGTATGTAGTATGTAGATTTATGTAGGTTTATTATATTACTGGTAAGTAAATGACTTCATGTATGGTCTAGTTATTTTATATATATATTATTTTATATGATTGCTTGTTATTTTGCTTTGACTTACTTTTTATCCACAGGATCTTTGATTATATTGAGATTTAGACTGAGAGGTAGATTTTTACACTTCACAACATATAAAACATTCCATCCGTTAATTATTCCAAATTAACCAAAAGCAGTTTCATTGCATTTGACTGAAGTCATGGAAAAATGTCTTAACCTGCTTATCTTTAGCCCTTTGTAGCTTTCCTTGAATCATACTGAGTAAACTGTTTTGATTTTGGGATTGATTTTTTTTTTTGAGAGCTTCCAACTCAAACGTCCTCATAGAGAACTTCATCAATAAGTATGTCGCTGTCGTCCACAGGAACCTGTTCACACAGCTGCTCTTTAAAGGCCAGTGCAATGGTGTAGGGTTTGCCTTTAGGATGCCTCATACAGCGCTGAAGGTACAAGTCATAGAAGCCTTTACCTCGCCCCAAACGATTGCCATTTTTATCAAAGCCCAGTCCAGGCATCAGGATCAGGTCTAAGCCACCTGTATGAGGGTTGGAGAGAAGGGAAAAAGCTTTAGCATTCATTTTCTGTAACAGCAATGTATGTAGTATGTAGATTTATGTAGGTTTATTATATTACTGGTAAGTAAATGACTTCATGTATGGTCTAGTTAATGAAACAAATGCTCTTCTTTGAGCACCTAAAAACCCGAACGCTGAATATGAACTATAGGACACTATTTATTGTTGTAGCATAATAACCAAATGTCAGATACTTTTCTTAATTTTGACCTTATTGTCAAGAGAAACATTTGGAACTGTGTTTAGGAGGATGAAGAGGTACAGAAGACACCACTTCAGAGAAGAATTTTGCGATTTTTAAAGCCCTGGAAATGTATTGTGATGAGAATATTGCCATACCCCACCCCTTTTCTCCAAATGATCCTACTTATGAATAATACATTGACAAACGATAAACTAATGTCAGGAAAATATAGTGAGGTGTTTGTGGGAATAAAAGTGGGCATTTAAGTGGCCATAAGTGATTCAGGTAAAATATGAGACTTAAAACTGACTAAAAATACACTAAAACACAAAAAGACTGGACAATAATGTTATCAAGTCATTGATCAATTGTCTAGTATAAAATATGAATAAGACAATAAGTTACATATAATATAACAACTCTCCTGTAAAACCCGTCAACTGGCTTGATATTATGAAAAAAGTAAGAATAACCCTAGTGCCAAAAGTCGGTCATACATTATTTAAATTTCTATTCCACTTGAGAAATCTAATTTGATTTTAAATGGCACTTTTAATTTCACTGTTTGCTTTCAGTCTGATTTGATAACATTTCAGACAGATTTCCTGCCATGCAGCCAAGGAGTTCTGTTCTGTTCTGAGTCTGCCAATGTTTGCACATCATGAGCACGATATTAGGAGAAGTATACAAGTAAGCTGGTTGAAAGTCAACCAGAAGTTATGATACTGTGGGCTTTATTACATTTGGGCCTGAAACCACATTATGTAATAACCTGCCCATAATATAATGATTATACTTTAGGCTGTTACACCGAATTATATCCTGCCGGTAATGCAAGTTATTACATTTTGGCCTTTTGTGACCACACCAGTACGTAATAACCTGACTATAATGTGATATATACGGTACATCTGCCTATACAGGAGCACATTATCACATTGTTTTGAGGATCTATTCCACATCTGTTATGTAATAATCCATTATGGGCAGATTGTTACATTTGGAGTCCAATTGCATTTCAAGCTGTACAGAGTGTTTAAAGATCGGCTGATTATTACTGTGTAATAGATGACTATAACAACAAATATTCCTTACTGAGAAAATCTAAAAATCAGGGAGGCACCTAGTGAATTCTTCTGATGCTGGTATGCAATAAGCATGTGAATATTTGAAGGACAGCTTTGCCTACCATTTCTGATTTGCGATTTTGTCATGTAAGATATTGTGTTTTAGATGTGAGCCTGATATTGACAACATTCCATGCAATAGGTTCATACTGAGATATACAAATGGGTGACAAATTAAAGTAAAAAAAAAAACAGTGGCTCTGTTATGCTGTAGGAGCATACTGCAATGGTTTACTGCAATGGTTTACTGCAATGGTTTGTATCTACTTGTCCTAACAGACAGAAGGGCTACTGCAAATCAATACAAAGTTCTTCTGATTGATCACCTTTATCCTACGATGAAACATTTCTATCCTGAGGGTAGTGCTCTCTCAGATGATGTCCCCATCCACAAGGCACAAGGGTCCACTGAATGGATTGATGAGGATAAATTATTTTAGAAAAATCACGTTACAGCTTTCAGACTCACCAGGTCTCAAACCAAACGAACACCTATGGGAGATTCTGGACAAAAGTATTAAGACAGCTCTCTCCAGCACCATCATCAAACATCTGAGAGAATATACTTTGGAAGAATGATGTTCATCCCTCCAGTACAGTCCCAGAGATTTTTTTTTTTTGCCAAGGTGTATAGAAGCTGTTCTGGTGGCTCATGGTGGCCCAACACATTATTAATACACTTTATGTTGGGTTTCACTTAAACTTTGTAGATAAACACAAAAACTATGTCCTGCATTCCTATGTAGCAGTGTTTTGGGGACACATTTGTCCAAAAAGGGGACATAAGGAAGACAGCATGAGGACAGACATCCTTTAAAGCTCTTTATTTGGGAATCATTTATATGAGCACTGCATTGTGTCCATCTCAGAGAAGACAATCCCACAATTTTGTTCACCGGATAATCAGTAAAGTTTGTGGGGAAAAAATGGCATGCCATGATGAAGTGTGTAGTGTTTCTGTTTAAGTAATGTATTCTAAAATGATATATCAAAAGTTGTGTTAACATAATAAATGATAAAAGGTTAGGCAATTTAATATCTTTGACACTTTAATGACAATTTAATATCTGTGTTTTCTGAAATGCATATATTCTGAGAACATTTGACTGAACGCATTCATTTGTACTCACATGGCTGAAAGTCACTAACTGTCCCCATACCCTGACAATAACAAATGCTAGGCAACATAATTCACCTTGCAGTCAGACTAATTCAACGGTTACCATCAAACAGGAAGCTGACATATAAATATGAGTCAAGATTTCAAAGCAACACAACCTCATTAAATATTGATAAACATCAAAAAAGCAGTGCAATAATGATCAGCAGATTCCCTCACTGGCCCCTCAGTGTAATAATACGCTCCTCTGTGACATTCATTTATAATGTATACACAGTGGAGGCGGAAGCAAGAAGTATACATTTTTCCCCAGTAACATGAATAACATGAACATGAACAAGTATATGCAGTTAGGGGACTACAGAAAGTTCCTTGCTAAACATAGACTGAGCACTGAAATTACTTATAAGGCATGCTATCAAATATTCTGAGTTTAATATACGCTATAGGGGAAATGGGAGAATGCAGAGATGGTAATAGTTCTGCCTTGATCTGAACTAGGCAAAAAGGGATGTGCATATTCCATCCATTTTCTGTACCACTTATCCTACACAGGGTCACGAGGAGCCTGAAGAAGGATGTACTATTACTCCTAGCTCGACAGCGAAAGACCTGGGCGTAATACTAGACAGCAGCTTGTCTTTTGAAAATCATATTTCCAATATTACTAAAACAGCCTTTTTCCACCTTAGAAACATTGCCAAGCTTAAGAACATTTTATCTGTATCTGATGCAGAAAAGCTAGTTCATGCATTCATGACCTCCAGACTGGACTATTGTAATGCATNATTCCCAAGCTTAGGAACATTTTATCTGTATCTGATGCAGAAAAGCTAGTTCATGCATTCATGACCTCCAGACTGGACTCTTGTAATGAACTGCTAGGTGGTTGTCCTGCGTCTTCAATAAACGAGCTTAAGTTTAGCTCCCACGTATCTAGCCAGTCTCCTAACACATCACAATCCACCTCGTGCCTTAAGATCTCAAACCTCCGGACTTCTGGTAGTTCCCAGAATTTCAAAGTCTACAAAAGGGGTAGAGCATTTTCGTATTTAGCTCCTAAACTCTGGAACAGCCTTCCTGACAGTGTTCAGGGTTCAGACACAGTCTCCCAGTTCAAGTGTAGGTTAAAGACATATATCTTTAGCCAGGCATACAATTAATACATACA
>CM074955.1:8791218-8812692 GCA_037577455.1 Pangasius macronema
TGGCAAAGCATCTCCAGGGAGGAAACTCAGAATTTGAGTTTTGAGAACATGGTCTCCAGACTTCAGGCAGTCATTGACTGCAAAGGATTTTCATCCCAGTATTAAAATTTGGTTATATTTACAATTATGTCACTTTGTCCAAATATCTTTGAGCCCCTGAAAATGGAAGTACTTTGTTGAAAAAGCCCCACATCTATCAACACAACTAATTTATTTATTAGCTTACAGTAACAGTAAACAGTTGTTATTCCATAAAATGAAATCCATACAATGAAACAGATGTTTCTGGGCCAAACTGCACAGAGCGTAGGGTTCCCCCCCATCATCCTGTCGTTTTAAGTGTTAAGAATTATTTAAGTGTATTACTAATCATTAGACATGTATGTATTTATCACAAATTCCCCCTTTCTGCATGTGGCATGCTCCTGTTTTGAGTTCCTGTCAATGTTCTTTTTTTTTTTTCCCCTCTCCCCATATTGCCCTGTGTTCCTTGCTTTCATTCCCTTCTTGTATCTGCCCCTGCCATGTCACTGGTTTATCTCTCTGTTGTCATGATTGTGCCGACCTGTACCCTGTTTAGTTCACGAATAGTTTCTCTATTTATACTCTCCAGTGTCTTTGTTTCATTGTAAAGACTCGTCATTGTATACGAGCATTTCTAAGCCTTTGTTTCCAGTTGCTTCCCCTGTTTCCTAATTACTTCCTGGTTTTGACCTTTGCTCTACTTTGCGGCTCTGATCATCGATTACTCTGGGTTGTTGTTGTCTGCATGTGTTTTGACCCCTGCTATGGACCTGGACAATGATTTATGGATTGCTTTTAATAAACAGCATGCTGATATCACACACACATGTACTGCCTCTCATCACCACATGTTACAACAGCAACTGAATTCCACTGATGCAAAGCCTGGCTTACTTACTATCTCAGTAAAGGCATGCAGAGTAATAATTTACAATAAAAAATATATATATTATTATTATCAAGTTTAAATAATGAAATATTAAGTCAAAATAATGACTTTTTTTATTTTCACAACTTGAAGTTTAGGGCTTCTGTGTTTTGGGAAAATGTCTAACTTTTATTTGAGAGCTGTGTCGACCTCAGTTTAAAAAATTCAAACATCCTTGCAGCTTTGAGCGTGTGCGTGTGTGTGTGCGTGCGTGCGAATTGTGTTTGCATATTTTCCCTGCTGTGACAAAATGTCACCCTGCTGTGTATCATACCCAGGAAAAGTGCTACTCTTTTTGGTGTTATTTACATGCCCCCGAGTCCTTTCGCAGTCATTTGATGTAGACAGAGCAAAGTTATGGAGTGTTGCAGGAACAAAGGTTACTGAACTAATTTAGGTCTGTCTTGAGTCTCAGCACCCACTGTGGCACCCTCAGGGGCCAGTAAACCTGCCACAGTGTTTTCTAAAAGTGCAATGTTTCATTAGGAAGGAAAAAGGCAAAGTGTTTCTCAGTATGTCAGTAGCTATTTGTTCTTTTTGTGTACATGCTTTTGCACTAGCCAAGTTCAGTCAAGTACCACAAGTGTTCTTGATACTTCAGCATAGCAGTGACAGATGGGACAAGTCCATGCTATGTTTTCAGTTCTAATTTTAGCTGCATGATGCTTTATACCAGAAAATGCATAATACAGTCATCACTGTACAATTGCACAATTGTTACAAGCAATGCCTAACTGCCATTTATTCTTATATGTTTATTTTATATTAGGTTACCTAGCTATAAAGAGGTAGTAATAACCTGCTATAGAAGATTTAGCTAGCTAACCAAGTTAGCACTGACATATTAGTGCTCATGGTTCATGTAGCTGGAAATTGCTAGAGCTTAAAGCAAATACAGATAATATCTCATACTCTTACTTTCTCTTCTTGAGTCCTTGTGAGTTTGTTCTTACAAGGTAACTTGCAATAATCTGCAATCACTGATTACACCTGTAATAATTTTTGTCTTCTGATAATCTGCGGACATCCACTCTTCCCTGCATTGTAGATAGTGTTCTTACAAAACCTGACAAACCCCTAGAGCCTTAGACAAAACCTGGACTCTGTGAGACTGGCACAATATTTGCTGCTTGCTAACTTTAAGAGAAAGATGCTAACAGGTGGAGGAAGAACAGGTTATTGGAGTGCATTGCTCTGTTTCTTGAACTATTAAATGGACAGATAATGAATGTGTTGCTTAAAATAGCAGGATGGATGGATGGATGGATGGATGGATGGATGGATGGAGTGATGCTGTTTCTGCTCCTCAGGCTGAGGCTGCCGGTTGGCTATCATGGCCGAGCTTCATCTGTGGTCATCTCAGGAACTCCAATCAGAAGACCTCAAGGCCAGATGAGGCCAGACCCAGGTAATCACACAGACACACACACACACACACACACACACACACACACACACACACACACACACACACACGACATGCTGCCCAGTTTTACCACAATTTGGTAATACTATGAAATTGAAGAAAGGTTGTAGTCTTCTCAAGAGATCTGTGTTTTCCAGTGATTTCACTGGTTTCACTCTGCCATTTTAACGAAACCTATGGATAACTACAGAAACCAGTCTTCAAACATCTCAATCACCTGCAACTGGTCCAAACAACCAGGCTGATCTTTTATCATGAACATAAAAAGAATCACAACGTGTATCACAACGTGTCACAGTCAGGGATGTAGTAGTGTGGACTGAATAAACCTACGACGTACAGAACGAAACCTGTTTCTTCATCATTTTAAAGCAGTATTGTGATCCAGTCACCTGAGTGGCTGTTAAACAGCTTTATATCTGAAATGTATTATGAAGATTTAATTGCCAATCATCTGGATAAAATGAGGTGCTAATGTATAAAGGTGATTCGTATTGGATTTTAGCTTCTCCAATGCAGCATGGTCGAGCAGCAGCCACATCATTAGGCTTTCATTGCAATTATCTCAGTATTATCGTTCTGCAGCCCTGAGACATGGACTCATTGCAAAAGTCAAAAGGAAATTTGCTCCTATCACTTCCCTCAGGAAGGTTTCTGAGGGTATTTCACTCATTACATAATACTTGCCTTTGATCAGCTTTTATTATGTGGTCCATTGTGCTGAGCATTAGAGGAGTCCGGACACTTCAGTGTGATTGAAAGGAGCGCCGAGTTCCAGAGATGAATGTTAATGTATAGGACATCTACTGTCTGCTCAACCAAACTAACCTAAATAACACAAATGTTGTTTTTCCACTCTCTTTCTATTTTTCTTGTCTGTTTTTCAGCCAAGCCTCCCGTGTTCGGGCCATCAAAGCAGCTGGATATTGAGCTGGAAATGGTGAGAGTGCTTTTGCGTCAGCTGTTGAGAGTTTGACTTGGGTACTTAAAAATACTTTTAGTCTGATTGGCTGTAAGAATGATACTCATACACTGTATATGTGTGTGTGTTTTGTAGGCTTTCCTTGTGGGTCCAGGGAACAGGCTGGGAGAGCCGATTCCCATAGAGAAAGCACATGAACACATCTTCGGTATGGTGCTGATGAACGACTGGAGCGGTGAGTAGCATTTTCCTCCTCTTCCTTTCCATGAAGTCATGGCCAGGTTATTAGGTCCACCTACCCTGTAGCTACCCACCAAATCATCCAAGTAAGATTTGGCCAGACTTGGTCCTGAAGTCCTTTTCCATTGAATTGTAACATTGGATTAGTAACAGATAGGCTACAATCAGTCATTGTATACATACACAGTGACCTACATTGCAACTTTACCTGGTTAAATGACCAGTAACTACAAGGTAGCATACACCCTGTATACTAGAGAAGTCAGAAGAGAATGGTCAGACTGGCTCAAGCTGGCAGGAAGGCCACAGTAACTCAAATAACCACTCTTTACAACCGTGGTGAGCAGAAAAGCAGGAGTGGAACCTGATGTGGTGTACAGGTGTTCCTGTTAAAGTGGCCAGTGAGTGTATACATTGCGTAAACCGAAATGTACTGTATGTTTATTCATGCCAGAGTAGTATTTTGTTTTTGCCTTCACCAATCTTTTTGTCTGAAGGTGAACCACACAGAAGGAGAAACCGGACGTCGCCTCACACTGGCATCTGAAATATAGACACAACCTCCTTCTCTTATAAAAGTTTAGAGAGGCCGTCTGAGACGGCACAGACATGGGCTTGATTTAGCAGTGTTTCCCGGTCATGGCAAAATGGCCATCTAGAGTAAACACTGCTATCACTTTCCTTTATTATTCTGTCACACTGCTAGCCTCTGAGTCGACAGTAGGACCTTCCACAGCATACTGCGACCCAAACTGCTTTTGGAGCATTCATACAATGTTAGTGGACGTATGGGTGCTCTAATTTTTTTTTTTTTAAACTTATTTTTGAGGCTATTTACAGTCTTGCTCCATTAGTCTCCTTGCATTTCACATTGTAGCGTATTTCCTGCTTTAACACACCTCACTCGATTCATTTCATTCTAGGATACTCTTCATACTCTTCAACATTAGATACTAGTGGCCTAAGAATTTTCTAGGAATTTCATCAGGACTAACTTCTTGTTTGTCCTCATTTAAGTGTTATAGGACATCCAGTGTTTAGTGAAGACTACAGTTGTCTGTCAGTTTTGAGTGTTAGAAGTTGTCTGACATGGGAAAGTCTTCAGGAGGAGGGCTTTGCAGCTTTTTAGTGACATGACAAACGTCAATTTTTTTTGTCTTATTAACCTCGAGAGATAAAAGAGACTGGTGAGGGAGTGACTCTTAATAGCTAGCGATAATAGGAATGAGCTTGTTTCATGAACACTGTAGAACATTAAATGTAACTATAAATGAATTAAAAGTATGACTTCTTGTTGGTTAATAAATAAAGAATTGTTAGCATTGGCATTTGTGCTGGTATAAGAGGAATAAAACACCTTGAGAAATGCTGTGATAGGAAAATAATCACCAGCCCTTAATCTGGGAATAACAAGGATTTAGGTTATAAAATTAACCAAGGCTGTAATTCAGGATTCTACTTCCTCCACTTTGTTCACTGAGTTGTACATTCTTCTTCTTTTTTACTTCCTTACCTTCCTGCTTCTTCAATCCTTCTTTTCTTCTGTTTCCACCTCTCCCTCCCTCCCTCCCTCCCTCTGTGACTTTTTCCCCTCCTAATTTCCTTCCTTCTTTGTCTCCTGCTGTCCATTCATCTCTCTGTATCCCTCACTTTTCTTTCTTCCTTCTTGTCTTCCTTCTATCTAACTATCTTCATGCTTCCACTGTTCATCCATCCCTCTGTTGTTGCCTTGCGGTTTTCCTTTTTCATGTTTCTTTCCCTTCTTTATTCTGCCAGTCATTTGTCCATCCATCCATATCTCCCTTTCCCTTCCCCTCCCTCTTTCTGCTTTCTTAATTCTTTCTATCCAGCTGTCTGTCTTCCCCACTCACACTCATTCCCTTTCTTTCAATCCTTCCCTCCTTGCTGCTTTACACCCTACCAATCAGCCATTCATCCCTTCATCGCCCTTCCCCCTTTTCTTATTTATTTTCCGCCTGTATTTCCTTCCTTCCATCTATCCATCAGTTCACTCCCTCCCTCACTGGCTCCATGCTTCCTTACTTAATTTCTTCTTAAGGCCCTTTCATTCTTAACTTTCTTCCTTGCTTCCACCATTCTGTCCGTTCACACATCCCTCCCTCCTATGCTCCTTTTTCTTCCTTCTGTGCTTATGTCCATCTGCCTTTCCATATCTCTGTTCTTCCCTTTTTTTCTCTTTTTCCTGTCTTCCATCCATGTTGGTCTTCCAACATTCTTTTCCTACTCCTTTTTTCTTTCCTCGAGTCCATTTTTCCTGCCTTCCTTCTGTCCGTTTGTCCATTCATCTATCTATCTCTCTCCTTTCTTTCCCCCCTCCATTTCCTTCCTACCTCTTTCCTTGCCTTCTTACTGCCTTCTGTTTGATTTCCTCCTTATCCTTTCATGTATAATTGACTCCCTAATTTCCTCCTAGTGGATCACATGTAGACTGACTGTCTCTTGCTCTCTCTCTCTCTCTCTCTCTCTCTCTCCACAGCAAGGGATATCCAGGCATGGGAGTATGTGCCATTAGGTCCGTTTCTGGGGAAAAATTTCGGGACCACCATCTCGCCCTGGGTCGTTCCTATGGAGGCTCTGATGCCCTTTGTGGAGCCTAACACAGTGCAGGTACGTGGGATTGAGCTGAATGTGTTTAGTCATATGCTGCTTGTGTTCACATTTTTTCAGTTTCAGTTCATGTAGCTTGTACCATAAAATTACCTTCATCCATTTCCGACAGACAGCTGACATGATCAGTGGGAAAGTGTTTTAAACATGTGGGGATGTGAGCGGTTTACTGAGTATGTCATGATGTCTGGTTCAGGGGCAATGAGATGAGATTTTTCTTAATGTCACAATATTATTTTTTTCTTTTTGGTCCTTTTAGTCCTTTTAGGCAGTATATATAATTTTCATATGTTAGGACAGACTCAGTTCCTCAGCAATATGGCTCAAAGAATTCTTCATACTGTTTAATGATTTGAAGACAGTCAAAGTTATACCACTCCAGTATTTTTTTTGCCTTCCCTAACAGGTTTACAGCAGGTATATATGAACACAAGAAACTCATGTAACTGAAACACACCTGTCTTAGGCAAGCTTCAGCTGTCCGCGTAACATACAGATCTGTAGTTATGTCTGAGGTGTAAGTACTGATGTGCTGAATTTCCTCACTACACACGCCTAACTCAACTTTGAATTTGGCCCTAAAACCTTTTGCGGTCTTATGGTTGCTGTCATTGGCGGCATCTTAAATTCTATACTATGACCTCACATTTAAAAGTATTTACTAGGGCTGTGAATCTCCTTTAAAATGATACAAAGCACACCTTTTCAACTCTCAGAAGTGCTGAGAAGTTTCCGTGCATCTTGTTTTTCCTAAATCATTTGTGATTTGGTATGATTGTGCTGTATCTCACTGTGGTACATTCTCTTGATTTAGGACCCAGAGCCACTACCATACCTGCGCCACCAGGACCCATATACATTCAACATCAACCTCTTTGTCTCCATTAAAGGTGGGCAATAAAAGTTCATTCAGCACTATAAACCAGTCAAGCTAATAAAGTTGGTCAGGTAATGTTTCCCTAACTAAATTTTACTAAGCTGTTTCACCTTCCATCAGGCGAAGACATGAGTGAGCCCACCACCATCTGCAAGTCTAACTTTAAGGTAAGACCCTGATTTGTATCACATACCACTTTTAACATTTGAGCTCTTGTCCCTCTAGCTGATTTTTCTACAGCATCCTCCAAGAGGGTGATGAATCAGCAGAGACTGGGAAATGAGTCCTCCATTTGGTGTCACAAAGCCCATTCAGATCTCCATTTTTACACATGCTTGGCACAGCTGGAGTGATACATTCCCCACTGTCCAAAAGTCTGAGATCACCAGTGAAAATGCTTCTATTTTGTATTCTCTTCTAATTCAATACAACAATTTTCATTACAAATTATATTATTGACAATGACTTTCTTGCTTTAATGACAGTGTGCACTCGAGCTGGCATGGACTCCATGAGTTTGTGCAAAAACCGATGATCCATTTTAGATCAAATCCATCGGGGTGTCGTCTGAACAGGTGTTTCAGTAAAAGAGATTAGGCATGAGGAAAATCTGACCTTTTGTCCAAAGCAGTTAATATGGTCAATATCACAAATTTGCTTACATTTAAATATGGACCTAGAAATAGTGCAGAAAAAACAAAATCCCAGATTTTCATTGTGGTCTCGGACTTTTGGGCCCTTGGACTTTTGCACTGAGAACATAGCGGCTCAAAGTTAGCTAGGCTTCCCTTTATATTGAGTAGGCTGTACATATCAGTGCCAGGGTCCCCCATTCATGAGTTTGTCTACATGTTCTCCCTGTGTCCATGTGGCTTTCCACTTCCAAATAACATGCAAGTAGGTGGACTGGCTAAGAAGAATTACCCCTAGGTAGGAATGAGTGTGTGAATGTGTGTGTGCATGGTGCCCTGCAGTGACTTGGTGTCCCATCCACTGTGTATTCCTACCTCACGCCCAGTGTTCCTGGGAGCCACCGCAGCCCTGTCCAGGATATAGCAGTTATTGAAAATGAGTATGTGAGAGAGAGAGAGAGAGAGAGAGAGAGAGAGAGAGAGAGGAAATGTCCATTTTATGTATGAGACATGCTTTGGGCCAAGGAAAAAAGCATTAAGAATCTTAAAGATATATTTGTATATCAACTCTGTCAAGTGCTTTTTCTCGATCCAGAGAAACAGATGCAAAATTAAGATCTTGTGCATATGAAAGCAAGCTGCTAATTACAAAACTTCAAAAATGGAGCAGCCTGGAATGCAGTAGGACTGATCAGCAATGGTTAACATTTGCCAAGACCATTTTCAAGCAGTTTGTCAGCACTGAAACTGGATGCCAGTCTGTCAAACATCCCAGATCTCCCCAGAGCCACCACTGCCCTCTAGCAGTTAAGGTGGAAAAAAAAAAATACAGAGTATAGATCTGGTCCAATTAAGGGCAAGAAGGCTTTGTAAAACTCGCTGTCAGTCCCTTCAGTCCTGGTGATTTACCAAGAGACTGCTGTTGAGCTGGGGTAGTGAGTTCATTAAAGGATATACAACTCTCTAGTTCAGTTGGTAGATCTTACAGTAGATGGTCTGTTGTTGCCTTGTCAGGATGTTCTGCTGTATAAAGTCTTTTATTTAAAAAAATGTGACAATGCATGTGATATAATTTCTTGTTTGTCTGAAGTCTTTCTGCCATCTGAGAGATTTAAATTGACTAAAAATCAATTTCAACACTATAAACTATATTAAATCTTGAACAAACCAAATAATAAGAGCAAAAAAGGACAGAGAACGTTTAATTTTGTGAAAAACTACCTTCTCCCACCACTGCACTTCCACACACACACACACACACACACACACACACACACACACACACACACACACACACACACACACACAGAGAGAGAGAGAGAGACCGACCGACCGACCTGTGAGTGTTGGAAACAGGGCTGCACTTCCTAACACACTGCCCCAAATACACTTCAATTAGAAATTCTCCCAGATAATATACAGGAGAATGGCTGGATTTTAGGAGTTCACTGACACTGATAAACTTCCATATACATACAGTGGGGAACAAATGTGAAGTAATTCTACAAGCAGCCAAATTTGTGGAATCCTGGCCATTTATGATCAATAACTATATTTTCAACCTTGTTACATTAACCTATTATTAACCTTCAACTTGCCTGTGATATTTGCTTTAGAAATAATGTAATCTAAGATTTGTGCCAATAAAGCATTGTGGAACTGATCTGAGAGAGAGAGAGAGATGAGCTCACCAAGCTGGCGAAAGAGAGAAAGAGAGAAAGAGATGAGCACACTGGCAAAGTAGGTGCACTGCACATGAAAGAAGAAACAAGGAAAAACAAACAGACACTGTAAATGCACCCGTAGTGTCTTATGTCACAGCACACCAGAGTCCAAAAAACACAATTTTAATCTCATCAGAACCAGATCATGTTCCATTCCGGCACTAAAAAGATCCAAACAAATCATTTTAGGTCAGCAAAACATTTTTGAAGTTTTTTTTTTTTTTTTTGGTTCTAGGAACTTTCAGTCAAGTTTTCCCAGTGTTCAGAGAATACGTTTATGTAACAAATTTAAACGTTCCTAAAATGTTGATGCAACGTTTGCAGTTGTAGGCAAGTTAACGCTAATGTGTGCATAATGTTATATTTTGTCTATAACAAATGATTATTATTATGATTAAGAACATTGGGCCTCAATTACCAATCTCTTGGGTTGTTTATGAACATATCTGTGTATATGCTGTGTATAGACTTTGGATGGTAAAATATTTCCTCAAAGCCAGAAGTAAAGCTTGTCTATCTACTATGATCAAACTCCCACATGTTGATTACATAATGGCTTAGCTTTCAAACAATGTGGGCAGGTTCTTAAAAAGTTTCCTGGGTGAAAAAGTGGTATCTGTAATTCAGCTTTGTCATCCTGGTTATTACTCTACCCTTTCTGCTGAATCCTCTGGGAATAATAAAGTTCTTTGAATCTTGAACAGTGTGTGTTACAGCTCAGTTTGACCTTGGAGTGTGTGCTATTATCTGTTTTCTGTGGTGACCGCCATCTTATTGTACCACTCTGTAACAGACTTCATTTAATGTAGCAGAGCATCGAGTACAATCAGTTTCCATGTCAATTAGCTTCTGTTATTTAGCTAAATAAAACAGTATGACTGCTGTCAGAGATTGTTTGGTCAAGGAGCTGCCAAGCAAAATGACGTGTACTTACAAACCTCATTTTGTACCTGTCCTGGTGAAGGAGGTGTGGCCTCTGTGTCTGTCAGTCCTGGTGAAGGAGGTGTGGTCTCTGTGTCTGTCGGTCCTGGTGAAGGAGGTGTGGTCTCTGTGTCTGTCGGTCCTGGTGAAGGAGGTGTGGCCTCTGTGTCTGTCGGTCCTGGTGAAGGAGGTGTGGTCTCTGTGCGTCAGTGCTGCAGGGATGACGTATTTTTGTAGACCAACCCAGAAATTATCATCACCATGGTTCCCTTGACAAAAAGCCAATAGGATTTTTCCATTGGCTTTTGGATTACTGCAGGAATTAAGCTCTGTGGCCAGCAAAAGTTTATGATTCTTACACATTTTGTTCACCAAGATAATCTTCACAAATGAACACAACTTTTATTAGTTTTGAAGACGAAATACAATCGCCAGAAGTAAAAAGTTAAAGTTAGGCTATAAATGAACTACACCACGGTCATCACTTAAACGTCACCACCACTAACCTTCCGACAACTCTTTATTTCAAAAACATGTTCCCTGATAAGGATCCACTGTGCTCTTTTTGTGGATGAATCTGCCCCCCCTCCCAACTTTTTTGGGAATGTGTCCATGTTGCGTTATTTTGGAAAAAATTGGTTTATCCATTGGTTTATATCTGTAGTAAATATAAGTAAAGAAGTAGAGATTTCCTGTTCGGTGTGATGCCGTTTAATGTCCCCAACAACCTCTGTAGTCCCATTTAACCACTTGTTAGCAACCGCCTTTTTCAAGACACGTAAAAGCTTAAAAAAAAAATCATGAGTGGGGTATTACCGATGTATTTTATTTTATAGACTAAAACGTGAAAATATCTTGAGCTTGTGTTAACCACAGACCTTATTTCAGGCATTTAATCAAAAACCCTTTAAAAAAAAACACTGATTTTGGAAGGAGGCTTGGCTTCTTTGTCAGGCCCAGTAAAGGTGGCGTGATCTTTCTGCCCTGGCAAAGGAGGTGAGGTGTGGCCATTGTGCCTGTCAGTCCCAGCAGGCATGGCCTCTATGCTACATCAAACTGAACATACTGAACCATGCTGTACATTGTAATGCATCTTAAAATGGTATGATGTTCAAGTACTAGCTGCTTCAAAGGTTTGTTTTTCCAAATACAGTTTGACAGTATTGAGATGTGTCTTTAAAAAACGATAGAGATTTTTTAAAATGCTTTCTCCAAGGTATAAATCTTAAGTTGTATACATGTGAACAACAAATAAAGATGATTGTTAGTCTGTGCAATTCACAATCTGGGTATCAGAATTTCATTCCTGCAGTTTCAGAATTAACTGTTAAACATCTGCAGTGGCCTGTAAGTGCAAAACGCATTAACAGACCCCCCAAAAAACACAACAGCTAAACAAAGGTTAAGTAATTATTGAACATCACATACGTATTCCTGATGCACTGTGTGTCAGTCTGAGAGACTGCAGTAAACAGAGAAACTGAGGATGTTTACGAGGATATATGAGTGTTAGATGAATCTACCGATGCTTTTATCTGTGCTTATTTTTTTTAAGGGCATTCATAGTCAACTTTGCATGCCGTTCATGCGAGTATGAGAATGCAATTCCGCCTAAAGGAAGAGAGGATATTCATAAGAAATAATGACTCCTCACTGTAAACATACAAGTAAATTCTCAGTAAGTCGTCTTCACTAGGCTAAATAGATAACAGACTGAAACAAGGCCAGTCTCTTTCTTTGTGATAGTCATCGCCAATGTGATAGTCAGCATTTTATGTTTGAAAAAATATCGCATTGAAATAAAATGCTAGAGCATCCTCATCTGTTTAAAGTCACTATGTATTGTTTATCTCCTCAGTACATGTACTGGACCATGAAGCAGCAGTTAGCGCATCACACAGTGAACGGCTGTAACGTCAGACCAGGAGACCTGCTGGCATCGGGCACCATCAGCGGACCGGTCAGTGTGTGTGTGTGTGTGTGTGTGTGTGTGTGTGTGTGTGTGTGTTAGTGTTAGTGTTAGTGTTAGATTAGATATTATTCATAAAAGTGAATTGTGCAGTTCTGTGATTTCCTGTCCAGTAGAAGATTCTGGAAATGAGTAAAAGAGGACATCATTTAAAGAATGAAGAGTCAAACAAACACTGTGAAAGGCTTCATCTAAAACCATGCACAGTACAACAGAATGACAATAATCTGCCTGTTTAGTTTAGTTTAACCTGGAGATGTAACCTAGCTAGTTAACTAATTCACCATGGCATATTCGAGTATGTGGTGTAATATTAGTACACCTGTTGTACATAATTCTACCTGTGGTAAGGCAGAAAGTGCTATGGTATCAAATCATTTATGGGCAACTGTTAGATCAGGAGCTTGTATTTGCAATATTTCTCACAGCACATTAAGGAAACATTGTGGAACTTGTGTCTTTGTGTTTTTTGGACGCATCTGTGTAGTAATCCATTTTCAGAGCATTGCGAGATGGGCTACACACCTGCTTAACTGAATATGACCCACTTCACAGCAGTTCTTGTGTTTCTAGGATCCTGAAAGTTTTGGCTCAATGTTGGAGCTCTCATGGAGAGGGTCAAAGGTCGTTGAGCTGGGCGGAGGAGAGACGAGGACGTTCCTTAAGGATGGAGACGAGGTCATCCTCACAGGTGGGACTGAAGAGTGTGTGTTCAGTGTATTTGGATATGTTTTTAGCTCTCTATGTGGACTCCATAGCCACATAATGATAAGAATATGTTACGTACACTATATGGCCAAAAGTATGCGGACACCTGACCATCAGCATTAAGATTTTAATTCACTGGAACTAAGAGGCCCAAACGTGTTCCAGAATGACAATACCATGAAGGCACTAATGAATTGCTTTTTGAGCTAACCATCTCACTTTCTGTCTTCTTCTTTCCTTCTTTTTCCTCTCTCCAGGTTACTGTGAGGGTCAGGGATACCGTGTTGGTTTCGGATCATGCCAGGGGAAGATCATTCCTGCCCTACAGCAGTGATGTTCTCCATTCTTCTCCCTCAATCTGTCCGTCCATCCCAAAACCCAGCTGGACTCTTCACGCACCAAATAATGCCTTATCAGTCATGTTTAATTATTCATGACCTTTTCAGTGACATTGAATGGAGTGCATATGAGTTGTTATTATTAGCTCATTGGAGTTTCACTTACCCAAAGCTCTTCTGTGGGCAGAAAGGATTATGATTGATTATGTGTGACAGCCAGGGAAATTGGGAGGAGATTGAATTAAGCACATTGACTTCTGTTTAATAATAAGAGCCGGTCCAGAAACATTCCATTGGCTTTTTTGTTTAAATACTCTAAAAATGAATATAGCAAGATAGCAAGATATTCATGTTTGATGTATGGCTTCTTAAAATGATGCATGTTAAATGTACTTTGGTTTATTACAGGGAGGCAAATTCGGGAAATTCATATCCATGAGCCAGTGTCGAAATGAATTCAGTTTTGAGTCTGTTTGAGTGTTATCTCCCCTAGCAATGTGCTCATGTGTTGTCAGTGCACTAGACAATCGCTTAATTTTCACAGGAATGCAGTACCAACCAACAACTTAGCACTAGAATCACTAAGCACATTTTATATCATCATATTTAATGAGTTTCTGGGTGGACTTTTGCTCTAAGTAGTTAATTAGTGACTAAAATAAAAGGTCAAGGAGTTAGCTATGGAAGACAGGAATGCAGTACAAGCTAGCTATGTAAACACTAAAACACTGAACTGTAAAGAAAAAAAAAGTACAGGCCAGCTGGATTTGTAGCTAAATACCATTCTTTTATTTGCAGTGATCAGTAACACTGTACATTTCAGCAGGCTGTAGTAGAAGCTAAAAGGTGAAGTTTTTTGATTAATATCTGAGAGCACAGCTATAATCTGCCACCTTTCTATTTTCTTTAGTTCCATCATGTATCAATAATGAACCAGATAACACACAAACTGGCACGACGTGTGCAACAACCTCATTTGCTAATTGGGAAGATATCAACACAGCTTTATTTTAATGATCATCTGCTTCTTTCCACCATCCTCAGAGTATAATGGTTGATTTAAATCAGTCAGTGTTGTAAGGCAGCACTCTGTCTTGCTGATTATTTATTTAATCTCCACACCTTCACCCCATGATAGCAGTTTCAGTTCAAGTTCTCTCGATGCAAATTTTTCCCATGATTAATCGACCAGATGGCAAAGAATTTCTACCATCTTGATCAGCTCAGCCTGTGTTTTGGAAACGGGTGGCTAGTCAGACTAAGCTGGATTTTTCAGCATGTCAGTAACACATGATTGAATACAATCAGCAACTGAATAAATATTCCAATTTCCACCACCTTGTACACACGTTGGCTAAACATGCGTGTGCTCACTGGTCATACCTTTTCTGCCTTTAGAAAAAGTTTGATTAAGTCAAACTCCTAAGCTTTTTAAAAGCCTCTGGTGCATACGTTCTTTAAAGGTTCAATTTTGCAAAGGCACTACTTATTTCTCAATGTGAAGTCTAATTACCAAAGGCAGTGTTATGTTTATTTCTGTTTGTCACCCACAAATTTGGTAATTAAAGTTACTGATGTCTGTTAACTCCGCATGCGTGTGTTTAATCCATCAGCATGCACTGTGTAAAAGGGCTGTGTCATTTGATTAATTACCCTGTCTGCTCTCTAAATTCACCTGCTGTGGTTTAATGACTTGTAATGATCTAGCAATCACTGTTTCATCTTAGTGCTGGGCTGCATTTAAACACACCATAATCTCATTCCTCTCATTACAACATCTATTACTGTGATTCACTTTCTGCTCTTACTGCCCAGATGTCATTCAGATTAGAAATCTGTCCTTTCTAAGGAATTAAAGAGAGCGGTGCTGGCTAGTATTAGCATGTTGGACATGCATATCATTATAGAGCCCTATAGTTTGATGACATAGACATGGTCCACCTTGGCTATGCATCATTTTCCACCATCGTCTTTTTTTTAGCGTGTTACCCATGTCAACATATCGTAGATGAAAATGAATTGGTTCCATTAGTCGATCACCTGAAGGTGGGGAAGGGTTGTTTTTGGTGGCATACAGCAAATCACAGGTATCAACAAAGGATTTCTTTAGTTTACTTTCTTTTCTCTACCCTAAAGCACTAGTCCATTACATTCACACTAGCAAGTTATTCGTGTCGCTAGCTGGCGTGCACGCTCCAGGGTTTTTTTAAAGTTCTGAAGGCAAACGGTAGTAGCTTTACTGTATATAGCTTCTAAAGCAAACTAGTTACCCACCAATGTACACATTAGTGTGAAATTGATTTTACATTATATGCTAGCCTTCACAGTAGCTTTGTTGTCAGGTTGGCAAAGCAAGCTAACTCTACTAGCTACATACACTCAATAGTGGCACCAACATCATGCATCATAGGATCGGTCAGAGGAATCATTCAAATCATTTGGATTTGTCGCTTTACTGCATCATACCTAAATCGCACAGAATTGAGAAAATCTGTATTTTTTTTTCTTTAAATGTTGCTTGTTGTGCTGTTGCTTGTTGCTGTAACTAAAATTACAGCTCAATGTCATGTACGTACATATAAAAAAATATTTTCACCAGTCACATTGCTATTTTCTAGTATAGACTAACAGGCTAATACTTAATAATAATAATAATAATAATAATAATAATAATAACAACAATAATAAGTGGTAAACCATTTTTATGGGTTTAAGAAACGAGTCATCTTCACGTTAATAAGAGAATTTTTATGTCGAAGTTTAAGAAGTAATAAGTGAAAGTAGAAAAATATAAACTCTTAAATTTACTTCAAAGTATTAAAGTAAGAGTGCAAGAAAGATTCACAAAATAAAAAGATGCCTGCTTCAAATCACACACTGATTGTTTAGTTGCTGAGAAATGAATGCCTCTTTCACCACTGATCCAAAGAACATGGGTAAACATCAGCTGAAGTTAACTAGCAACAGCTTTATTATTAATCTCTCAGATGATAGCTAGAATGGTAATAACTGATAATAACTTACATAAATACAAAGTAAGTAAAATATAGTAAAATATACATTCCAGTGAAAGGTCTAATTCTGATTTAGATCAAATCCTTGAGGCTGTCTGATGGTAACAAGTCACCATATGATTTTACAAACACTGTATATTTGTATAGAGATTATATAGAGAAATACTGATGTAGTGTTTGGAAATGTAGTAAGGAGAAAGTAGAGATTCTTCTTTTTAAATGTAGTAAAAGTCAAAGAAATTAGGTGCACGACAAACTAAAGATTTCTTATCTATGAATTTTTGGTCTGAATTCATGTGATTCATTATATCACAATATTATATCATAAAATAATGAAGGTATCTCTGTAATACAAAAGGTGTCCAATGGGTAGAGCTCCTAAAATGAAGTACAGGCAAATAAAATAAACTAAACTTAAGAACCTTCAAGACAAATTTTCATTATTAGCCCACAGCTGATATGGAAATTTGACTCATGTACAGTATTTTCAGTCTTAAAGTCTTTAAGATTTTTTTTAAGTGTTTGAGTGTTTTACCATTAGATGTATCTGCTTCTCTTTCTTGCAGCAGTTTTGTTGATTTCTGCTGTTTAAATATTGGAACTTCAACATCCAATGGCTTCAAACTGAGCTTTTCCAAATGTATGTTTTGTCTGGAATACAACGAGTTCCCATTTTTTGGCTACAGCTTTTATTTAAACTTCAACTGAAGGCCTTTTTTTGGTGATGTGATAATACTGGCACAATATAAGTTACAAATACACTGTAAAAGACCAAAATGATGATTAGGTCGTAGGTTTTTCCTATTTTGCTTTTTTCTTTTCGTCAAGGGCCTAATAGGTGTTTGACTTGTCACTTTTCTTTTTTTTTCACCCTTTTTTCACCTCTGAGTTAAAGGTTATAGTTTGTAAAGCTGTGTACATTTATATCGTATAGTTTTGCGTGTCACTGCTGACTGTGAGGTCTTGGTAGGGGCTCGGCCTTTAATATGGGCAACAGATGGTACTGAACTTGAGGTGGTGAGGCTCTAAGGTCATGGGGGGTAGTGTGGTTGCGCTCTCTCTCTCTCTCTCTCTCTCTCTCTCTGTCTATCGCTCTTTGAGAGCCAGCACATGCGGCAAGCTCACAGTGGGTTTAACCTTAACAGAGAAGGACGAAGTGAAGGATGAACTACAAGCAATAGTGGAACACACATACAGTATGCACACTGATATGCATTCATGCAACATACAATATGTGTGAAAAAAAAATACTGGAATGCCATGATGTCCACAGCAGTGCATTTCGGATATGAGTTTGATGGTATATTGTGGTAAGGCAACATAAAATTAATTTACATGTGCAGATTGGTCAAAGGGCAAGCATTGTAATTCCAGTGCTAAGAAATGTCACTAGAAATTCTAATGTAATATTGAACATTGTGACAGGAAAGGTTTATTCATTAATTCATCTCCAGTTACCTCCTGAGTCAGTACTGCCTTTGATTGCAATTACAGCTGCAAGTTTTCTGGGATATATCTCTTTCAACTTTGCACATCTGGATCCTGATATATTTGCCTATGCTTCTTGGCAAAATTGTTCAAGCTCTGTCAGATTGGAAGGAGACCAGTGTTGAACACCATTCATCCAGAAGATATTCCCTCAATCTGTGTTAAATTAGTTGTTATGAGAAGTGTTTAGACACTGTGGAAACTCTAAGAAAGTCCTCCACAAAAATGACAGAATTGTATTAGCTTGGGCCAAACAGCATTCAAAATATAATGATCATTCTTTCATACTAGATTTCATCTTCTATTAGCTATGTTAAAGGGTTAAGGCATTTTTTTTATGTCACTTTGGTGTAAAAAATGCTGGCACAGTAACGCTTGCGTGATGTTTTACTATAAATAAAATTAACACCATGAGGCCAACAGCCTTTCTGCCTTGTTTAGAGTTATTGATTGAAAACCTCGAGCTGTGTATTGTGTAGCACACAGCGTGCAAAATTGAAGCCAGTGTGCTTTCTGAAACCCTGCTAATGAATTATGTAGTTCAGATGACAAATTTCATTAGTTTTATACCAAAAGGCATGAAATAAATCCATAGGTGTACACAGCCCTGAGCATGGATGAGGAATTGCTGATGCAGGCTTAAGGCTTAATTAATAAAGAATCTATTCTAATTAATATAAGCAGATCTACAGTCGAATTAAAGGGAAAAATATATACATATACAAGTGTTTTAGAAATGTGTTGGGCCACTATGAGCTTCCAGAACAAGTTCAATGCGCTATAGTATATTCAATTAGTTGGAGAGTTGGGGACGGTGAAGGCCATAGCATATGATTTACATCATTTTCATCTTCATCAAATTGTTCAGTGAGCCCTAGTGCCCTGTGGATTGGGACGGGGTCATCCTGAAAGACATCACTTCCATCAGGATAGAAATGCTTTACAGTAGGGCAAACTTTGTATTGATTTGCAGTGACTTCTTTCCCCTTTAATTTGTCACCCACCTGTACTTCTTCATAAAGCTACGTCTAATACAGGAAATGAAATATTGTCTTCAGAAAGCAAGACTTTCTTGGATATGTTTGATAAAGAATTCTATTAAAAAGGAGACTTCGAGTGAATTATTTACTGATATTAATATGAATCATTGCACCTCTGATACTTCAGTCTTTCATGAGTAACCACCTTTTGAAGAAATAATTCTGATTCGCCCAAAAGTCTTTCTTCATTTTTTTTTCCTGGTACACATTACTGCTACATGTGACCATTGGTCATTTTTAGACCCATTTGGGAATATTACCTCTTAAAGAAAAAATCTGATCAAGGCAGTTATTTTAAAAATGACAGCAAAAGATGGAGTGCAAAAAAGCATATGTTTTCCAACAAGACTCTGAAACACAATTTATAGTCTAAACAAACCATCTGCCAAGAAAATGAGTGGCACCTAAATGAATTTAACAGAAAATGAAAAACTGAAGCCCTCTTAACTTGATTAACCGCTGGACTGAGCAGGACACGTGTAAACTCATTGATAGAGAGGCAGCTGGCAAAAAAATTTGACACAGGTGCACCGGGACACACACACGGATTATTATATTAGTGTTTTTTCTTTAAACCTAAGTAAAATGACGCAGAGTTGAAGCCTTGAGTAATACTGTGATTTCGGTAAAGTCAGTACAAGTTCAGGAGGTTTATGGGAGTGTTATTGGGTTTTTTTTAATGAAAGACAAAAAGAGAGAAGGTCCATGCATTTGGAAGGTACCTCCAAAGGTACATTATGGTAGGTCTTTGGTAGGGAATAAAATTGTAAGGAATTTGTTGGCAGGATTTCAGCTGCTGGATGGAGCAGGTTGCATTTCACCAATTGTAGTGCTGTTGCTTTGACACGGAGAACTCCTGGTATCATGGATTTCTGTATATATACCTTCATATTTTCAGAATATATGAAATTCAGTGCTGTATAACATTGCAGCAGCAGTATTAGGTGTTCATTAAGGGAACTATTATAGTGTTCAGAATGTGCTCATACCAAACATCCTTTCAACATACTTCGTATTAGTTGTAGTAGTCTCACAAGGTGACTTGTGTAGATTTCCTTTCGAGTCTGGTTCTTCTCAAGGTTTCTTCCTCATGTTGTCTCAGAGGTTTTTTTTTTCTTGTTACTGTCGCTACGGGATCTAAATCTTTCAATTCAATTTCAATTTGATTTATTTCTGGAGCACATTTAAAACAGCCGAACAGCAGAATCTTCATCTGTTTTTCTCCAAAGCTGCTTTGTGACAATGTCTATTATTAAAAGTGCTCTGCAATTAAAACTGAATTGTTACATTATATTTTCAAGATGACATGTTTGGGATCACAGCTCGAGTAGCCTTTAAGGAGCACTCAGTCAAGTCACTTGAATAAGAAAGAGAAATGGTAAAGACCATCAACTAATAAAAATGAGGCATGGTTGAAATGGATCCATTTGCAAGTGGGACCTTCAAGTAGTAAGATGTGAACAAGAGAGTGTGCTGTTTCAAATGCAGAAATTGGGGAACGGATGACTTTTTTAAATGGTGACTTGCCTCATAGTTATAATGCACTGGAGATTAACAAGAGAGCAGGCTTATAGATCAAAGGTACACAGGTGCGTCCTAGATAGAATTATTATTTATTTTAGTACATAGTGTAAGCCTACTTTCTACTTCCCCCAAAACACAATCCATTTTAGAAAGAACCACATTAATAATTAATTTATTAATAAATTAATTACAAAGTAACAATAAGTAGAAATAATAAAATTGAATAAAAAGCTTAATTAAATGTACCAATTTTCACCAAAATTAATATGATGTTTATTTAGTGTTTAATTACACAGTATTGGGTGTATGGTGATCACTAATACTCAGTTATTGGTAAAGCAGCTGTGCTACACATAATCTGTAAGTGATATCATTGGTGAAGGGCTGATGTTTAGTGAGTAAAGATGCCTTATCTGGCAAATACGTTTGTCAGTGATGAATAGTACGCTTCGTTCCCTACATAACCACATACAGGGCCACGGACAATCACCTGATTTTTATTCCAGTCAAGAAAATGCAAAGCATGTGATGTAAGTGATGTAATAACTGCTTTATACTTTTTCATAATATACAGGCCCCTGCAAAAGTATTGGAACGGCAATGCCAATTCTAGTGGTTTGCTGCACACTGGAAACATTTGAATTTGCGATCAAAAGACAAATATGAGACAATAGATTTATGTTTTCATTTCCTGATATTATCTAGATGTGTTAAACAACTTATAACATGGCACCTTTTGTTTGAAACAACCTATTTTTCAAGTGATTGAAATTATTGGAACATGTGACTAAAAGGTGTTTCTTGTTGCCCAGGTGTGCCCTGTCTGCCCTGTACCAGCGCCACTGCAAAAGCATTGGGCATAACCAAGACAACAATTTTGGAATCTCCTGAAAAAGAAGGAAACCACTGGTGTACTATCAACCAGACATCAAACAAGGAAAGCCAAGGAAAACAACAGCAGTTGATGACAGAAACATTGTGAGAGCTGTGAAGAAAAACCCAAAAACAACAGCCAGTGCCATCACCAACAACCTCCACAGGGCAGGGATGAAGGTATTACAATCCACATTT
>CM074955.1:8842392-8852712 GCA_037577455.1 Pangasius macronema
AGCAACTTTCATACATTAAAATGCAGGTCAAAGTGCTTGACAATGAAAATGGAAAATAAAAGCCAGCATTAAAAAAAATAATAAAATACAGAAGATAAAAGCATTTGAAAAAGGAGATAAAAATTAAAATGTTAAAAAAAAATCTAAAAATAATTTTAAAATATTAATAATTAAATACATATGTACTGAAATTAAGATATAATAGTAATAATGAATTGAGTAAAGCAAGTTTATTTTAATAATTTTATTTTAAATTATATTACAATATAAAACTAGAGGACAAACTAAAGTAAAAAAGAAAAGAAAATGCCTATGGAGTTGCACAGTTTGGGAGCGAATACAATAAAAACACTTATTTTGTGTTCTTGGATCAGAAAATAATCCTGTTTATGATGATCTTAGACATTGTTATGAAGCAAGAAGATGCTAGTCCATTTATAGCTTTAAAAACAAACAAAAAGGACTTTAAAAGTATTCTATATTCAACAGGAGGGCAATGTGCTGCCAGTACTGCCGTAATGTGCTCATTCTTCCATGTTCAGGTAAGGACAAAGCATTCTGTGCAAACTGTAATTTGTCTATAGCCAGTGAACAATGCATTACAATTTTCCAAACGGGAGTTAACTTCTTAGCATTATGCAGGGTGAGATAGTGCCTGACTTTGGCAATATTTCTAAGATGAAAAAAAAAATGTTGTTTTAGTTATCAGTGTGATACTTAAAAGTGAGGTCAGTATCATAGATGACATCCAGGTCTCACACTTTAAAGGCAAAACATACACTACGTGTGTGTGAATGTCAGTAGTACCTATTACCCCTAAGTGAGTGTATTAGCAGCAGCGGAGTGTGGTTCAGTCTAATGAGGTGTGTGTAATCCACTGAGTGATGCACTGAGCTGTGCCCAGTAAAAACCTAACCACAAAAAGCCACTAAAGGCTCCTACTCCATTCTGTGCACAATCAACCCTACAAAACCATCCAAATGTCAACACTAGCATGCAACACTGTTACATTAATTCCCAAAGTTAATTCAGATTTGTTCAAATCAGTGATGATCTTTTTTTCTGTCAACTCCTAAATTTAGTTTAAAAAGTACTACATATTGTGCACTGAAATTAGATATGAAGTTCTAGAGAACGTCTTTGTGTCTATATATTTCTACATTATTTCCTTGATTATTCAAAGGTTAATGGTATACTTTAGTAGCTGCAATGCTATTAAAGAGTTAATAATTAGTTAAGACTAATCAACTAGTCGTCTTTTCCATTCCATAGGCAAAGCAAAACTGATTCAGGACATAGCTATAACATAGGTTATTCTATGAGTGCAGTTTAATGCTAATCACATTGCACTAATTAAGGACACACTAATATGGACAAGCTTGCTGTTCAGATGAAATCGTTGATTCTGGAACTGAGAGCAAGCAGCATGGAAGCTCGTGTCTGTCAACAGAGTCCACTTTATAGCTTAAAGACCAGACTTTCTTTGATGGAGGATTTACATTTATGGCATTTGCCCTTATCCAGAGCGACTTACAGAAGTGAAAGACATTTTGCATTGTAGGTTTAAGGGCCTTGCTCAAACGCCCAACTGTGATAGCATGACATTTCTGAGATTTGAACTTACAACCTTTCCAGAAGTAGCCCTAAACCTTAGCCACTGAGCTACCACTGCCCTAGGATATGCTTTCTTTTCCCAGTTTTCCCAGCTTAGTCTTACACAGTGTCTTACACAATGGGCAGTTGACTATAGAATTACTTCATTTAATCTGAAATCTTTTCAGAATATGTACTTTTGCCTGCTTTCTTGACCATCTGCCTGCATTTCTTTCCTCTCTGCCTCATTATTTTTTTCCCATCACGTCGCCTGGTCATCATTGAAACAGCAGTGATTAATGAATGAGCTATACTGGCTGCGTTAGCAATAGAAGCATGTCCTGTTTCTGTCGTGTCAAGCTGTATGACCAATTTACCAGCAATAAGATAATTATAACTTTTATTGGTGTGAAAAATGCAAAAGCTCGGCTTATTATGCTATAAAGCTCTAAATGAAGAGTGTCACCCACAGGTCAGAATGAGAAATCAGAAGGTTTGAATTATTTCAGTTTCATGATCTTACCGCAGGCCTGGAACAAACAGCAGCGTGTGTAATAAGCACTCATTATTTGCTCTTTTGAGTTGTTGTGGTAGGTGGGTTGGTCAGAGAAACATTTCAACTATATGCGTTCAGGGTTCGGTTGCCCGCAGAACCTTCTTTTTTATTGATGTGGCCAACAAAAGATGTAGACGCTCTGTTAAACTTAACTAAAAACAGAGTTTGAAAGCCAGTGGATTTCAGATAATGACCTGAATAAGGGTCTATTCGTGGAATGCGTTTGATTGGTTCAAAGCAGCAGGTTAATAAGGATGGCTCAGTGGAAATACTGCTTAAATTGGCTTTGATCTCATGTCCTTGGCCTTCTAACACAAGATCATTTTTACAGAATTTATTCTTTTAAGCCTTACAAAAGACCATGAATAAATGTTGAGCCTAAAGAGATGTCTAAAGCTCCTCACTTTTAGTTTATAATATTAATCACTGTCATCAATGTGTTTTACTCTATATAGAATTTGCAGACTGTACGCTTATGCTTTCTGTTTAGGGCAGGTTCGGGTGTTTTTTTTTTTCCATCAAGTATTTCTAAAATGTATTCATAATTTAATTCATGCAAACATGATTCTGTAAAGTAGCTCAGCTGACACCAGTTTGGCCTTGAAATTATAAGACAGCATTAAATATATTTATGTCACAGCACTGAGGAATGCATGATTCTGATTGGTCAGAATGTGTTGATTAATTTTCTATAACATCAGCTCTGACAGTAGTTCCTGCTGTATGGTTTATATGAATTCTCACGTTCTAAGATCTGATTGTTTCTATAAAGACAAATTACCCAGGGGCTTGTATGGTGTCACAGAAATGGATAAAAAAACTGTAATTGTTAATATGGTAAAGTTTTCTGGAAGGAGAAGTTTATTCAACATTTACAGAAGGAGTCTGCAGTGTCAGCATCGGGCCAAACCACAGCACTCCATCATTGATTAATTTCCTCGAACAGCATGCCCAATCCCTTATTTAATCTCAGGTCTCACTTATATGCGTGCAAGATCAAAAATGAAAAGTTTTCTTATTTGATATTAACTTTTGGAGTGTTAAATTATGCTGTGTGTGTGTTTTTTTTTAAGGACTAGCTAAATATAACCTAAATATATAATTAAATCTAAGGTTACTGAGTGTTAATAGGTTAACACAATTTTAATACACTTACTAGAAAGCACTATATAGTAGAAAAGTATACAGAACACAGCCCCCATTTCCCCTCAGTGTTGTGCGTCACTCTGTACCTCTGCCCCTTTCTACGACTCACTTCACTGTGTCGATTCCTTCAGACCAGCCTACAAGGTTCATTTGAATTGAACTATGTGACGTTTCAATGTTTTGATTCACCCAGATAACATTGTATAGAGTACAGCTGTACTTTATTTATGTACTATTTATGGCTTTCATGCTACACTTACAATTCTGTCATGTCATATTAACTTATTTAAAAAAATATTTAGATGTGAAAATAACCTGATAATAATAATCAGACATTGTCTTAAGGTCAAATGTATTCATTGCTTATTTAATTTTAAATAATAAATTTTATTATTATTATTTTTTTTTTAAGTATTCAATTCCTCCTAGTCATAGTCCTGTCATAGTACGCTGCTTTCATGGATGGATTGGTCAAACACATTAATGGAGCAGATAATGTGTTCTAAACAGATATACATACTGTATCTGTATAAGCAGGACACATACAGCAAGACATAACAAAAAGTCACATGAGCTGGAGGTTTTTACTTTCATGCTGCTCATCCTTAGTAACACCCTGGTCAGGGTCTTGGTGGTTCAAATTAGACTGCTTTGAAAAACAGAACCAACCCAATTTGCCAGAAAATATTGTACAAACAAAAATAATAACTGTGTGAGTTGTTATTGTGCACATCTTGTGCACATCTCTTGAGTGTTATAGCTGAGTTGGGGAACTGTCAGAGCCAGAATTCACAGACTATGCTGACAGGACTGGCGTTTCTGCCTCTGGGATTTTACCCAGTGTTTCAGCAGTAGCGTTTATAATTTATTTAAAATTAAATGTAATTATTTCTGCTTTAGGCTACACCCACTTTGTGTTTAAATCCAAGTTCAGATATGAATTTTTAAAGCACTAAACAGACACAGATACAGATTAGAGGCATTGCATTACAGCCCTAATCCAGAGAGAGATAAGTGTTACCGTTATCAGTTTCATTACACCAGTGTTGCTAATTTCATCAAGGATCACAATACTGCATTTATGGAAATTCTATTATATGCCAGAACTTGTTGCTGGATTAGGATTGGTCCATTAAACATGGTCAGGGGGTCTGTGATGACAATAATAATAATAATATTATACACATTTAAATAGTGATTCTAATGTTTAAACTGTTGGATTATTTGTAATGAAATTAATCTGTGCTGAGGGGTAACATGGATTTGATATGATAGGTAAAGGGGCTAAAAGTTTGAGAACCCCTGCTCTAAACACATGGCATATCACATTTTAAATAGATAGATAGATAGATAGATAGATAGATAGATAGATAGATAGATAATTACATAGCTAGCTAGATAAATAGACATTAATACTAATATAACAAATACTCATTTATTATATTAATATTAATAAGTGTTTCATAAGTCAATATTAGATATTTAATTAGATGTTACTGCTTGACTCCAGTGTCTCTGGTAAGCCAAAACCAGTGTCAAGACAGTGGAGAAAATGAAAAGAGGCAGTAAATGCCAAAGCTTGTGTTTGATTCGTGGGTGAGAATCAATTCGCCTGAATCGACTCTCGAATGTGAGTCGTTCAAAAAGAAAACGGTTCGTGCGCGATTCGCTCATCCTTGGTGTCGTTTTTGTTTTTCCTACAGAGGCGATATGGCAACACCCGCCGCTGTTAATCCGTCCGGTAAGTCCCAATTTCGGTGCGTTATTGTGTCAGTGAGGTTAGCGACTGAGCAGAAGAGAGTTCAGTTCAGGCATTTGACGTGTTTTGAAAGAAAAACGAGCAAAGCCGCGGCGTTCTCCGGCTCGGAGAGCCAGCATCCCCCTTCCCCCTTCCCCCACGGAGCCTTTCCAGCACCGGACCATGTTTTAGCCTTCAGACTCATGTTGTGTTTCTCTTATTGCTAGTATAGCATGTGTAAAACCTGATCTCTGTACTGGGCATGTTTATATACAGCACGCACTAGGCTTCATTCATGCTTTGCTTCATTTTGTTGATGTAAATGAGATGCTGGATTGATTTGCACGCGAGGCGGCGCGTGCTGGGATTTCACTCCGTCCTCTTTGTATCAATGCAACCAAACTTAGTGTTACACTGATCTGATTTTCACTCTTATTACTCCTAAAGCTCAGGGTTTGACTTGTGCACGGCAGACATTTACAGGCTTGCTTATTGTTTTGCCTGTTGATTGCATCTTGAACACAGAAAAGCTGTATGTAACGCACACCATGGCTGAACCGGAGAAGCCAGGGTTGCCAGATTGCAGCCTAATGGTTTAAAACTCCCCTTCCATGACTCCCCATGACCAATAAAAATAATCAAATGATATATAAAATAATTATATTTCAAACTTATTATGTCTACTCTTGTAATGCTACTGACCATGATATAGACCAGTCACATTTTGTAACTATTACCTCAACACTCTCAATCTGGCAACCCTACCAGAGAATGCCTTATGGCATCAGTTGAGCCTGATGGCATAAACATCTCTATGCTGTAGTTAATTAAACTCAATAATAGGTGACAGGAAGGTTGTGAGTTTAAATTCTAGGATGTGAGAAAGCCTTATCCCTCATCTGCTCTGCTCCTCAACAGCCTCAGTTGGAAAGAACATGACCCTGTACTGTACAAGAAATTTCATTTCTACATTTATTGCATAAATAATATGTATAGTAGTGCGGTCAGAACACATGCAATTTGAGTTAGCATAATATTTGCCTATTTAAATATACAAAAGTGTGCTTTGGAATGTTTATGATCCTGTACAGGGGTGGACAGATGATAAATTCATTAGCTACCTCATTGGGTAAGTGTTTAACAATACTTTCATTAAATGAAAATGATAAAAAAAAAGTAATTAAAATGATAAAGTGTTAACATGAGCTGATAGTGATATGTCAGGAAAGTAGAGCTGCTCCTCACCAGCTTGATCCTGAGCTCGTGTTCCTGTCTGTCTGGAGTTTCACATGTTCTTCCTGTGTCCATGTGGGTTTCCTCTGGGTTCCCCAGTTTCCTCCCAGCTTTCAAAACATGCCAGTAGGTGGGCAGGCTATGCTAAAGAGTCCCTATGTGTGAATAAGTATATGAATGTGTGTGTGTGCTCATGTTACTCTGCAATGCACTGGCAACCCATCCAACATGTATTCCTCTGGACCACTGAGACCTTGACCAGGACAATAGTGTTCAGGAAAGTAGATGGATGAATGAATGAATGAATAGAGTTGATGTATTATGTCGGTGTATTGCCCAGCTCTAGTGTGAAGATGCATGTAAAAATGATGTTGAAAAAGGTGGGTTTTTATATGGATTCTGAATCATCAAGTCAAGATGAATATCACCAACAACAAAAAAACAACAGTTATATTCCTCTCATACCACAGCAATTTGCCAGTGCGTACAGTTAAAAAAAAAAAAATTTATTAAAGAATGCCACGTCATACTTTCTAACAGTTTACAGTTACGTTTAATGTTGCGGAAGGCCCACTTATTTAATGGAAGCTATAAACAGTTGTTCCTTTACCAGCCTCGCTTTTTTTTTTCTCTCTCTTGAAGATAAGATAGAAAAAATGCAGAGAAAGCCCGAAGTCCTCTGTCCTGAAGACTTTCCCATGGCGGAAAACTTGAGCCTCCTTCTAAGAAATTAAATAAACACCCCCTTACAGAAAGCTTCACCATATCAATGCTGAAACATTTTACTTTCTTACAAATGCTATTTATAATCTGCATATTATTAGGCTTAGACTATGTGGCGTGACATATTGGATCAAGCATGTTGATATAAAATTGAATTAAAGACAGAACTATTGTCAGAGCTGCTGTTGTAGGACATTAATCAACACCATCTGACCAATCAGTTTGATAATTATAACAGTGCTGTGATGTAACAGTTTATAAATACAGCGCTGAGTTGAAATCCCATCACATCCAGAGAGCCACTGCTGGGCCTTTGAGCAAATCCTCAACTGCTCAGCTCAGCTCTGCTCTTGGCTTGGATTCTGTCTGAGTTGTAAGTCTGCCAAATGAATAAATGTAAATACGTTCACAGTGTAGTCCTCCTTGGAGGTCTACATTGTGAATGTAATGTGCCATATGTTGGTGAAAAGTCTTATTTACTTAGAAATATAGGTTGGGTAAAACCTACATGTCATGCACATGCTGTCTTCTCACTAAATAGTTCCTTGGAGCCTTTAGAGAATTGTTCAACGGTAACGATTGTGTATCTGGCAGCTTTCTGGGTTGAGATGCGGTGGTGTGGCAGAGTGCCTCATGTCTGGATTTATGAAGAAAGGAAGCTCTGTTGGCCACAATTCAGCTAACACATTACCACACCTGATTCAGCTCACAGTGGATGAATTGTTGAGAATGTGTGAGAACAGCGGAGAATCTGAAGTAAAGTCTGCCTGCTAGGCTGTAGGGTTGTTTGTTGAAATCCCAGGAGAGCCAATTTTATTCCATTTGAATGGAAATGAATAGAGAGAATTTGGTGTAATAAAATGAAAATCCGTCTTTTGGCGGCTTGTGGCTCTGACCTATTCAAGCAGTTAGCATGCTGTATGTCACTGATAGTCACGATGATGGAGGCGGCTGTGTAGGCCAGTCCTATTTTAGTCCAACACAGAGATCTGGTAGTGATATAACAACTGAAGGATCCAAAACAGGATCCCATGTTGGTTTAAGATGATATTTTTTTAGAAATCAGTTTTGTGTGATTGGTATTATATGTTAAAACAAAAAAAAAGGAAAAACGGTCCCAATTTCCCTCCTACACACCCGCAAACGTAAGCTCTAACACAGATAATAGTGTACATTACACAGATTAGTTACCAATTCAGGACACTATCTGTGTACAGGGAAGGTAAATGAGGTGTGACCAATAATTTAAAAATAGTAGTCGACTAGTCATCGGTATTTAAGCCGGGGAGGACAAAGTATTCAGAAACTGTACTTTAGTGAAAAAAATATTCAAATGAAAGTAAAAAAGTTGCTGCTTTTAAATGTTCTCAGGTAAATATTTATAACTGATGTCATGTTTTCATGTGAAAAGTAACTCTTATCTAAAACTCTTAGAAGATGATTTATTTCTATATCAACGGTTTCATTGCCTGAAAACATCATTCAGTCTCTGTAAATCTGCAATATTTACCATGAGCCGGAATTTGACTCACTGCCTAGCCACTGTTAGCTACTGGAATCGATTCTAGTCTAATCTGGCATTAGCAACGAAAACAGGCTAAGTCAATTATATCCAGTTAACATCAGCTGAAAATTACTGAAACTTGAAAATTACTGATGCTTTTTCAAATTAGATGGAGTTCATGCCTTCTACAGAGGCAAATGAGACACCACATTTTATACAAGTCTTTGCTTAATCTAGCATTTTGAAACATTTTAGCGAGTTAGAGCCAGGGATGCATATGCTCAGGTTCCTCAGGTGGATTTTCCATCTTCAAGCACACACATAGCTGTAGTGTTAACTACATTGTATAGCTTGAGTGTAGCATGATCACGGTGGTGAATTGGCACGATTCTTGCTGGTTTTTTTCTACATTGATGAACTTGATTGGATACTACATTGGAATCATTGGATGCAAAACAAAGAACATTCTATTGATGTATAGTGCACAGTTCATCCATCCATTTTCTGTACCGCTTGTCCAATACACGGACACGGGGAGTCTGGAGCCTATCCCAGGGGACTCGGAGCATAAGGCGGGGACACCCTGGGCACAATCGCACATAAATTCACACACCCATTCACTCATTACTGACAATTTAGAGATGCCAATCAGGCTACAACACATGTCTTTGGAATGGGGAGGAAACCCCCGAAGAAGATGGGAAGAACATGCTTCATGCACACAGGGCAGAGGTGAGAATCAAACCCCACAACCCTGGAGGTGCAAGGTCCATGTGTTAACCACTAAGCCACTGTGCCCCCCATAGTGTACAGTCATTGACTGGATTAGATTAGAAGAGACCTTTGGAATTTGTAATGAATACTTTGAAAGTCTAAATGAAAATATAAGGAGTAAGAGTAAGGTATTTTTTTTAATGTAACTTTCCTTTTGGAAATGATTACAAGTATTCAATTTCATTAATACTCAAGTAAAGTATAAATATTCCAAAATAATACATAGTTTTAGTAATGAAGTACAATTATAGTCAAAAACAGCAGTATACTGTAGTCTTTTTTTGCACTATTACCATGTGCAAACCCATTGCAAAATGGGACTTGTCTTTATTGTTATCCATATTGTATATTTAATGTATTTTTTCTAAATTCATGTTTCTTGGCTTTTCCTTGACATTTGATCAGCAGTTTGAATGAAGCCTTCAGATACAATACAGATATAGAATCGATATAGAAATTGTTTTTGGGTTGTAGTCACTTTTTTTTTTATTTGCTCAAATTATCTTAAAGGTTCTTAATTTCATCTATAGACCGCAGAATGCCATTCTACACCACCATGAAACCTGGTACTCATGCCCAAGCCTTAAAGCAAACCCCAGATCACCATTTTTATGAGCTTGGAGATTGGTTGCCTGGACAGCACCCGGATTTAAAGCAGCCTTCACACTTGACCGACCTCTGGGTGCAAATGGCTTTGGGTCTGTAGAAAAGTGCAAAAGTGTGAGAACTTTTTAACTGGAGTGTGTGAACGCAATCTAAGACAAATACAGAAGTGCTAAGCGTTCTGGAGCTGTCTTGTTCACGTTTTGCCAGCCAGGCTGATTGCAATGCGTCCAAGCTAATCAGGATGAGCCGTGTGTTGACCCGGGACAGTGACGCGGTTCACTGCTTGCTGCCTATTCCTGCTGATGAGCATTTACTCCAGCTTTTAGAATCAACACTGACACTGCTGTCCAATTGTGAATCAATTCGTTCATTCTTTGTTTTGCGTCTTGCTTTAGTCGCGTAATGAGTCTTCACTGCCAGTGCTCTTTAAAGACTTAAAAGACTTAA
>CM074955.1:8855682-8866111 GCA_037577455.1 Pangasius macronema
CTCTCCCCTACAGCAACAAACAGCCGATCTTAAGCGATTCAAGTCTTGTAGCGTGAAACGGTCAGCGATTCTGAAATTTCTAAATTCACGCAGTGTGCACTCGGCGTAAACGAACCGAACCGAAAAAGGAAATGGTATCATGGAACCTTGGTGCTAATCAGAATGAGCCGTGTGTTGACCCGGGACAGTGACGAGGTTCACTGCTTGCTGCCTGTTTCTGCCCATGAGCATTTCCTCCAGCTTTTAGAATCAACACTGACACCGCTGTCCAATTCCGAATCCTAAATAATTCATTTATTCTTTGTTTTGCGTCTTGCTTTATTTGTGTAATGAGTCTTCGCTGCCAGTGCTCTTTAATACAAACCCCGAAAAGACTTAATAAATAAAAATGGCACAAGATTTCTTTCCATTTAGTAACATGAAGCCCAATCTAACATTGACAAAACTGTGAAAATATAACAAGTGGAGGAACAGAAACAAACCCCAGGTGAGAGGATGAAGTCCTTTATTTAGATTGTATTTATTTAAACTCTCACTATTTAAAGTTTTAAAAAAATCCATTCTACGCACAAAACACCAACATGCTAATAACATACTGATGTAAGAGCATGTAAAAGTACCAGGCGGTGCAAATTGCTTGGAAAATCATCTGTTTGCATATAAACAGAGTTTTAATATGTTTTCATCAGACATATGCTGATAAATCTTTATACAATATGTATGGAATAATCCGAACCAAAAAAGGAAACGGCATCATGGAACCTTGGTGCTTTTTTTTTTCATGGCAAACGCTTTTCTGTTTCTGTTATTCAGCACCGGGCCTGTGTTCACCATGCTCGTGTGATTTTTCAGATTTCTGCTTGGCAAAGGCGAGTTCAGCTTTTTCTGTTCCTATATTTTTGACCAATAGATTTCATGAATAGGTTTTCAGCCCTACATACCCCTCAACCAACATTCGTTTTGCTTTTTGGTTTGTGTAATTATGTGCGGTGTGAAACCAAAATCCAAATCAGCAAACAAACCAAAAGAATCAATGTAGCTTGGATTTAAACCTCGGTAGATGTACTAATAGGTGAACGCACCCTAAGAGAGTGTAAATGGCTCTGCTGTTTATGTGGCATTACTCACTCCTTTAGCACTCTCCTGCTAGGTTTATGAGCAGTGATCTAAAAAACTGCAGTGGTTGTGTTCATGTCTCGAAGAAGAAGCATGTGTTGGCCTTCGTCCTCTCAGGCTCGGAGCTTCTGTGTGAATGAGTAAATTAGTTAGAGGGTGGGAATTGGCCGAAATTGGGAGACAAGTGTGGGTATAAAAACATATTCTAAAATACAGTAGAAACAGCATGTGTTACTCCATTTACGCTCAATAAAAGGACTTTGTATTCCGTAGCATGAATGATATTGGAACTTGGCAGAAAAATAAAGGTCAGTGATGTGTGAAAATGAATTTCAGATTTCAGTCGATAAGTGTAATAATTATAAAAATACCTCATAGCAGAAGTAGCAATGAAATGGTGAGTAAGAATAAGAATGGTGTTAGAATTGTAATGTGAACCATTATTCTGTTGCATTTAATTTGTAATTTTCTCCTTTGTGAGAAAAAAGGAGCAAAGAAACAAGCATGACAGTCATATACTATTTATGCAAAGTATGCAAATGTTCTTTGGTCAAGAAAATTGTATTTGTACCATGTAGATGTGTATAGTATGAGGCAGGAGGATATTTCCACTTTAAATCCCTCACCATTTTATTTTTCTGTATAAAGATATCAAGGGGGAAAAAGCACAAAAAACAGGGTTGGGGGGGAAACGTGATTAGAGAGCATCCTCTGTTTTACCCGTTTTGCTGAAACCATTAACGCAGTGAGTTTTTTCCCGCACCGGCTCATTGGAAATGCAAATGATGTGCGATGAATAAAGAAAGCGAGTCTTCTTAGCACCTGGCCGAGGCCCCGAGCCAGCGAGCATGATTAGGAATGCGCAGGAGCATTCTGGGTAGAGTCGGCCGTCGACAGGGGGACTGAAGGGCACTGTGTTTAAAAGTCAGCCAGCTCACGTCGGCTTGGCTTGAGCAATCCGGAGACCTCAGCACACGCAATCTCAAACATTAAGCGCGTGTGGTCCTGATGTGAATATTGCGCCCAGGCTGTGGTTTGAGATTATAGATATTATAAATTCGTTACTGTTTGCTGACTGTCTGAAGCTTTCTTTCTGAAAGGCTTGGCAGCTTGCGTAAGGTTATAGATACAAAAGACAAGGCGTGTCCCAGGATTTGCACTCTTTCCCCAAAGGCCTGAGAGTGTTTGAAAAGAATTCTTATTAGAATTAATTTGAACAAATAACAGCTGTTAAGAAAAATGGAAAAATAAAAGAGTGTCCTTTGGGACAGTATTGTAACATGTTCATTAAATAGCTATACGATTATTCGCTGTTTAGCTAATTAGCTAGTTAGAAATATTACAGGTTGGACAGGATTAGGATTAGGAACGAGTACATCAGAGGGACAGNGGCCAAAGAGGAGGTATATGGAGGTAATAAATGAGGAGATGAAGCTCGTGGGTGCAAGTGTTGAGGATGCAGAAGATCTGGATAGGTGGAGAGTGATGATTCGCTGTGGTGACCCCTGAAGGCAAAAGCCAGAAGAAGAAGAAGAAGAAGAAGAAGAAGAAGAAATATTACAGTCTGGATGATTCACCCTTAACTAAACCCTGCCAGAAGTGATAGCAACTCTAACGGAATCTGACCAAAAGTTGTGCTTGCGATTAAGTTAGACTTTCCCATGTCAGAAAACTCACCAAGAGGACTAGTTCTACCTCTTCTGACACTGGAGACTCCTTCCAAAAATGCTAAATAAATGTCTCCTCACTGAAAACTTCACTAAATCAAAAATGGCGTACGAGCCTCTGTGTAAATGATGAAATATAGAGACGATAGTGTGTTAGAATGAGCGCAGGAATAAACCTGTGAGTGCAGGTGTAACTACTGTCAGAGCTGTGCAGTTACAGAACAACAAAAAGCATAACTGCACGAGTGCGATTTAAGAAAAACTGCCCCTCACCAGTATAGAAAAAAAAAATCAGGTTTAGGCCACGCCCACTTTGTGTTTATATCGGAATACAGATAGAGATGTGGATATTTGGAGCATGAAACAGATACAGATTCAGATCATGACTAAAGACGTTATCACATTTGTTATGTTGTTTCCAGACCGGTTTGTTCTGAGAGCTCGGTAAGTTTTCTCGAGTGTGAAAACTGTTTTGTACCCTAGTTTGGTCTTGAGGAATGAATTTCTATTCCACCTAAAAACCTATAAACAGTGCTCTAGGGTGGACGTGGGCAGTGCCGCTAAAAATAGATCATATCACGATGCTTGAAGACATTTCTACAATACATGATGTATCATGATATTTAGGTTTGCTTACAAAACTAAATATTAGGGTTAGGGTTAAACGGCCACAGACGCTGTACATGAGTAAAACAAACATATTCAACATGCAGAAGATTCACTTAAGGTTAACCTGCTTAACATCATAGGTAGATAGATAGAAGGGGTTCAGCTGATAAAAATGTTTGGAACTTCTGCAATCAAGGAACGGTGAATGATGATAAGATCTACTGATGCCTTCAGCAAACAAGCTACACGTGATGATGTTAAGACGTAAATTTGCTGACGTTTGGATCCTACTTTATTGGCTGTAAGCAAGAAAGGCTTCATGTGAACCACTGATCAATGTTGTGCAACTGGAGGAAAGCAAGTATAATTAAGTAAATAATATATAAGCTATAATAGATGATGTCCTCCACCCGAGCTTACGACTGATTCTGGACACTTGAGTAATTATGCCTGATGTGAAAACGCCTTGACACAGCATTGATTTGGCTCGCGTGTTGGTACTTGATGGGACACTCTATTCCCAAAGCAGTTTTTTTTTATATAATGAAGCTGTGATCATTAGCGATTCACAGAGGAGAGAGAGAGAGAGAGAGAGAGAGAGAGAGAGTACCGTGCATTTTGATTTCGTTGGGAATATTGTCATGGACTGCCGCCGGGGTTCACGTTTCACTCAGCATGAACAATCACCCTGATCTGCTGGAGAAGACCTGAGGGAGCTCATATGGCGCTCCGTTCTGGCTCTGTGGAGAACAGGACAAGGTCTTGGGGTACTGTAATTGCTAGAGGGATGGAGGGGGGGTTGGAGAGTCAGGGCAGAGGTGAATGAAAAGGAAACAGGAAGCCGTCCACACTTTCAGTCTTGCAAGACGGATTAATGAGTTTGACCTGTCTCGGGGAGGTCAGGGAGATGTGGATCGTGTTTAGCATAGTTGGCGGACTGTACTGTGTGATATGCTTTTGAAGGGAGTGTTAGCGGTTCAGCAAACAGCAAGTGTTAGCTAATATTAGCTAGCTAGGTATGTTTTAGCTTTGGGTATGGTTTTTGTAGCGTTGCCAGCCACATTATTGCATATCTGTTGTATCTTTAAAATAGCATAAAATTTGTACAGAATTTGTTTTATTCTTCCTTATTTGACTCATTCATTTAATAAACTGTTATTATGAATTTTATTTATTATAAATTATAAGTTGTAAATATGAAATCATAAATTTTCTAGATGTTTTTCCACATGTTCTTTTAAATGTAACACTAGTGTTTAGCAGCTTGTTAGCAAACTTATATATACAGTGCATATCTTAGTCTATAGCATGTATCAAAGATATCTCTTCATGTTATGTGAAGACGCCTCTAAATGCTACAGCAGTAGCTCTCTGTCAATCTTCAAACAGATCTTCAAATCTCCTTAAGACTGGAATCTGAAATTGTTTTTAATCCAGTGAATATATCTTGCTTTTAATACTCTCGGCTCTGGTCTGTCAGTCTGTTACACACTTTTCTGGCCACAAGCTTCAGAACGTTGGAACTTGTGTGTACCAGTTTCAGATGCGACGACAAACTTGTGAACTGGCAACACAGTGAGCTTTTTAGAGTAAGACATAGTCACTGGTTTGAAAAAAAAAAGTTACTTAAGAGTCTTGTTTGAAACAGTTAGCGGCGTGTAAATGAGAAAGTTACTTAAGAGTCTTGTTTGAAACAGTTAGCGGCGTGTAAATGAGATTCTTGCATGTTTGTTGACGCGCTCTGGAAAAGATCAGTGGTTGCTTAATTTCAGTGTGGGTCAGATGACCTCTTCTCCTTCTCTGTGAAAGTAGGCAAATCTTGGCCACATTTACTGAAGAAACATACCAGACTCTCTAGAGAAAGCTTGTGAGACTGTTACTTCATTCAACTAGAGGTTGTAACTTGTAATTCCCAAAATCCGACCAGAAAAACAAAAAACAAAGAAGACCTCAACTCCTCAGGATGGTGTGAGTTCCTCTGAGTTCAGCAAGTGACGATGAATCAACGTGGCTGTTCACAGCAACAGCAGTAAACGAAGTAGCACTTCTTACCTTTAAATGAGTTATACTGTTTATCCAAGTATTTGCTTTACATCAATCAACATATTAGCTTGTTAAATCTACACCATTAACTATAAATGTTCACTGTTTTGAGGAGGAAAATATCCATCACTGATAACGGTTTGCCAGCAAAAGTCGAACATGGACGTGTTTTTTTCCCAACTTTGTAGCTTGAAAAAATAACGTTGAAAATAACAGTCGAAAAATAACGTCGTTCCTACTTCCAACTTTTGAGGTAAGTCAAATGCTGCATTATTTTTGAAAAGCTCATTCGCTCTTAGTCATCAAATTTACACATGACTGTATGAATGAAATGAAATTATACACAAAGTCCAACGTCAGTTCCTTTTTCGGCAATTTCATCTTTGTGGTATCTGTATAATCAAACGTGCAACTGACCGGACTGCGTGTAAATTTGACCATAACATTTAACAACATGAAAAAAAAGCAGTTAAATATCAATAATAATTAAATAATAATAAATTTAAATAAATTTTAATAATAATATTTAATATTATCAGTATCAAAAATAATAGCAAGTAGGCTGTAGTTTTTTATCACAACTTTAAGGAATTAAAATGTTTACTTGTGCCTTGTAATTGTGTATGAATGTGTACATTTTTGTTGGGGGCAGTCGTGGCCTAATGGTCTGAGAGTCGGACTTGTAACCCGAAGGTGAACCTGAAGGTCGTGGGTTTNTGCAGAGCACAAATTCCGAGTATGGGTCACCACACTTGGCCACAAAGTCACTTCACTTCACTTCACTTCACTTCACTATAGCTTGTTTGCTTTTCCTTCTCGAGCCAAGATGAGCACACTTACACAGAATTTAGTTTGTTTGAATTGAACCCTGGTGCGTTTTACCCCCTCTTTTAATTACGTGCAGTGTTAGCCCAAACCACATGAAGAGAAAGTACCAGTTTCACTCTAATTCAGACTCTGCAAACGGTCTAGTGTGAAAGAGACCTAAAAATGAACAAAGTCTCTGTAAAAACTTTGTAAGTGATTTTTAGTATTTGTTGGCTGTCTTAGGTGCAGCTGGTTAGGCACAAAGTGAGTGATTGTTCACATGAAACCTGAAATTTTAAAATGAAGTGTCGATACAAGTCTGCTCGTGCCTGTGTATATATTATGAGAGTCTGGAAAATTCAGATACACACCACATAAAATATTAATGGGAATGTTGTACATTTGGAGGCGAGTGGTAGACTTTGTTGGCCTCATTAGTTGCTTTTGACCTGAGGCAGTGCAGTGTGAGCTTTTTATGACTTCCGCATGTGTGTGTTAGGTTAGAGCTGTCAGTATTTCACCAGAACAGTAGTTTAGTCAGTGATCAGTGTGTCTGAGCATGCACTACGTAAGGGAACGGTGGTGTTACGGTGGTGTTAATGTTGTTTGGAGCGGGGTGGGGTATGGATGGAGGGGAAAGGGTGCCTCCAGCTAGCATATTGAATGAGCGCACATGCTTGTTGCAGATCGTTTTGAATACTCTACTGAATGCTATAATGAGTATTCAGTTATCCTGTAATGGCTTTGTGTTAAGTACTCTTGAACAGCACTGTGTATAAGACCTTCTCGGTAGTTAAGTTCCTGCTCATTCATGGTAGTTTATACACAGTTCCCTCTGAACTCAGTGAAATGATATTCATTTTACCAGCGTGCCTGAAATTGTTTGTTTCTGTAGTATTGCCGTGTCCACCAATCTCGGCAACGGTAATGCAATCCTGTAGCATTTCAGCCAGAAATCTGTCAAAAAGCTAAACACCAGGGCCATTCAGACATTTCCTACCCCTCATTGCTAGCTAGCACGCTCTTATTTACCTGCATTCATTTCCAGAGAATTGGAAATACTTTGCAAATATACTACATGACTGTTTAAAGCTGTGTCTTTAACACCATTTTGTTGTTTTCTTCTTTAGAGATGGGCACAGAGCTGCCTGGGCCAGTAACCATGGCAGGTGCTGTTGTGGGTGCAGGGCAGGTGAGAATGGCGGGCAACATGCCAGGACGTGGGGGCAAGAGAAGATCGACAGGGTAAGTAACCTGTCTCTTACTTTTTGAGCTCATTACCAACGATGTCATGATGCGTGTTGAACTGATTAGACATCCATGATTTAGAATCAGTGTGCTGTAATTATATTATATCTTGATCGTTTTATTTCAGGCAAATCAATTGGCTTTTAAGTTTCTACTGGAAGGCCTTTCTGTCAACTGTCATATTATATTGATCATCCCATTATTTAATAATTCCTATATGTATAAGTACAGGTCCTGAGAGTGCTTATAGGTCTAATATCATGCCAGCTATTGACCATACCTGTGGTCTGTGTGGCGTCTGAGATAAATCCTGTGCTCTTGGCACGAATTTTATTTTACACGGTTTGTTCAGTGATTTGCAGTAAATCTACATTGTTAAAGAGCGCAGCGATTTTCTCCAGTTCTACTAGCTCTTGACACCAGAAAGCAACCTTCCACTTTGTTTAACAACCTTAATTGAATCAGAGTGAGCTGCCCCCGGTTGTTGGATCTCAGTGGCTGTAAATCTCATCAGCACCAGCTAGAGCGAAACACTTCATTCCTTTAACTTGACAAGTAGTGTGTCCTAAGCATAAGCTATTTAGTTATAGCCAATTTCTACCTGCTGTCCAAGTTTCTCTTATTGTATGACAGCTACCAGTCCAAGAGGATGAGGACTTGCATGTGCTTCCTTTGACGCACATGTAGAGAGCCACTGCTCTTTCTGAATTGCTCTCTGTATATAAGCTATCAGATGCCTGCATAGTGATTGGATAGCATTTTATAGAGATTGTAGCATTGGGCAATAAACTTGATTTGTATCAGTGCAAAGTTGTCCTTAGGGGATTCAGCTGAAATAAAACTTTATGTCTGTTTTAACACCTAACTTGCACTGAAATAGCCAACAGATGCAGCCAGATCAGGCAGCATGTAAGTTTTGCATAAATCCAGCCAATCAGGCTACACGTTGCTGAATTGCAGGCGCACATGGAGGAATGTCAACAATGAAAATATGCCGAGTGATGACAGGCCTGAGAGTACTATTTTAAGTGTGACCAAGCGAGTGCTTTTATGTGAGTTTGGTATATAGCAGAGTAAAGTAAATGTAAAAAATTGCCTTCCCCAATTTTTTAGTTGCCTAAGGTTTTACCAATATCAGTGGGAAAGTGTGTGACGCCCAAACTTGCTGTTAGGATTAGTGTTGTGTACTTGTGAGGGAAGTACATAAAGCAGGGGACATCAACTGGTGGACTGAGGTATGCATGTCAGTGGACTGTGCCAAAACCTGAGCAGAGTGGATAAACAAATTGCTGTAGTTCAGTTACTCTAGTTTTCTAAACAATGAATGAATGAGCTCTGCTTCTGTGGCAGATCCTCTGTTTGTGGCTTATCCAGTCACATGCAGTTCTGTAAAAGATCACACCAGAGAGATGATACATGGCTAAGACATTAGCTCAGAACATCTTATGACAAAAGTTCAGTCTTTGAATTAGGTTTTCATATTGTATTTGGGAATTGTATTTGTGACTGTAGTGAAATTATTTTTTTTTGAATGAATATATCGTATTCTTGATCTTTAATGTGGTGCCATTACTTTAAGTAACTGGTGTTATTAATTGTAATTAGTGTCATAAGCACAGGCTGTTACATCGGTGACAAATTTCTATTAAAGATGTATATTCCAAAATGGCATCAAAAGCATCTCTAGCACACAAAGATGTAACTCCAAAGACACCCCTTAACTTATCCAGAAAAAAAAAATGTAATTTACAAGGAAGTGAATGACATATAGTGTGTGAAAGCAAACTCTGCTGGTGCTGGCTGAAATGAACATTACGAATGGACTTCGTAATGTTTCCAGCAGCCTCTAATGCAGTACAACTGTTTTGCAGGACAAGCAATTTTTCAGCATAAAGCAAAGAACAAAAAGTACATGGTAACAAAGAGTTTTTATTGCTTAGGAGCCCTTAAAGTTATATAGTGATGTATGTTACGTGGGACTTCTTGAATTTTTTTAAACTATATCATAACTTTATAATTTAATGGAGAGGTAGGTCACCATATTCTGAGAGTGATTCGTTTCTCATCTGTTCTCATCAGAGTCCATGGCACTAGTCATCAGTGGTAACATAAAGCACCACTGCGAAACAAAACATAACCACTTTAAACCATCTTAAATATAGCCATAACCTAATTATTAATGAACAAGCATTAAAAGGTAACGTTTGTCACCATTCAGCTGCTCTCCAGTTGGTTTATGGTGTATGATCGCATGTCAGCGTTCACCATACACAATCATTTCCACTGAAATAAACAGGCATGTATCAATCTGATCCTGAACTGTCGTATCAGGAGTAGGACTAGCCTGAGATACTGGATCAGTATCTTACTGGATGTGCAGCCTGGTTCTCAGAATAGGGTCCATGGACCTCCAGGGGTCTGTGAAGCAGAACCAGGGGGTCCATGATTTTTTAATTCAGTTCCAGTGTTGGAAATCAGTTTATTTGATTTATTATTGAGTTCTTATAACTATTGGATTCTTTGACTGGTCCCTTGAATTGAATGGGTTTTAATCCTCAATAACTCAAAAACAAGAAGACCTATAAATCTAAATAATGTCAATTTGCATCTAATGTTCTGTCTGACAGAAGTTTGGGATTAGAAAGCTCTATTTCTCCAATAAAACTACATAAAAAATATACATTTTAAATAATGTTTGTGTGGTAAATCTATACAGAGGGAGTTTGTGGAATTTAGTTTACAGTTAAAGGGCTCCCTAGATGCAGAAAGTTTGAGAACTCCTCTTTTATGCAGTCAAAATATGTGATACAGTGCTTTTTAAATTAGACTTTATTTAAAAAATGTTCAATATATTACAATTATCATATATACAGTCGTGGCCAAAAGTTTTGAGAATGACACAAATATTGGAAATTGGAAAAGTTGCTGCTTAAGTTTTT
>CM074955.1:8867445-8892912 GCA_037577455.1 Pangasius macronema
AGTTTCTTGTGCAACCCACAGCCCCTAGATTTGGAACTTCTGCTATACCACGTCTTTCTGCCCTGTACACATCGGCCAAGGCACAATCTGGCTGAACTGTTAGAACAGTTTTCACACACTTGTACGTGGAGAAAAGAATACATGCGTCCTCTGAGCATCAGGTTTTTGCATGTTTGGAGACTGTACGTGATGGGGGCAGTCGTGGCCTAATGGTCTGAGAGTCGGACTTGTAACCCGAAGGTGAACCTGAAGGTCGTGTGTTGGAGTCTCGGGTCCGGCAGGGATTGTAGGTGGGGGGAGAGAATGTCCAGCGCTCTCTGCCACCCTCAATACCACGACTGAGGTGAGACCCTTGAGCAAGGCACTGATCCCCCAACTNAATGCAGAGCACAAATTCCGAGTATGGCTCACCACACTTGGCCACAAAGTCACTTCACTTCACTTCACTTCACTTCAACACAGCGAACAAAGCAGGCGTAGCATCACAGTGCCGTCTATCAGACAAAAAATAAGGTTAATAAAAATGTGTCTTGATGAGCCAGTGGGCTTGGCGAAAACACTTCCCTGGCTGAATCTGGCCTGCAGGCCGTAGTGTGCACAGCTCTGTAATAGAGGCATGACCTCTGTTTCTGCCAGCCCCAGTGATAGAAGCCTGACTTAAAAAATCTACATTTAAAACTTGAGCACATTATTTGAAAGAGAAGTAGCAACATATCTGAATTATAGCACACCGGTAAAAAATGTGTGTGTGTCCATTACATGCCGTACACCTATTCATTCAGAAATCAGAAATGCTGGAGGACTGCGTGCTGTGAAGTGGTTTAGTGTAACACTGATATGATAAATTGTTACACAATACACTGAGATTCTGAGCTATTGAGGTGTCACAACTTTTTACGTTTTTTTAAGTAACTAATACATTTGAAGCATCTCATTTAATGTCATAGTGAATCTTTAAAATTGAAAAATTCCCGCAGCACTCCTTGCCCGTGATCTTCGTAGACATTTAATAAAAGGTTGTTTAGTAGAAATGAAGACTGGATGTCTTTTGTACTTTTGTACTGATAAAATATGTTCACAGTTTTATTTCTTGCCCTGCAGGATGGACTTTGACGATGAAGATGGAGAAGGGCCGAGCAAATTTTCAAGGTAGAAACCTTACGATAGATCTTTTTTTTAGACTTTACGTCACATTTTAATGACTTTATTACAGCAGTAGTGGAATTTATTTAGATTTGTTTCTATAAATGAACGAAACACTATGAAAACATTTTTTTAAGAATCCTCAGCACCAGCATCACATACCATGAATCATGTCTTGTCTTTATTCTTTTGCATCCATGTCGTTAAATCATATTTTATTTGACTTTTTCACAGTGTGTCTCTCAGCCATGCCGCAGCTTGACTTTGTACCATTTTTACATCATTTAATCATTTTTTTGTTTGTTTGTTTGCCTGAACATGTTGTTTCTTTCCAGTCCATGTTCTCTTTAAAGGACGTGTATCCGTAATTCCCCGGAGTGGAGACACTGCCCTCTGCTGGCCACGCTGCAGCTAATCTCGACACTGTTCCTCTCTTACAGTATCACTGCTATAACCCCATCACAGCCATGCAGCCTCGAGCACTACTATAGCAGCTCGATCTGCACAGAGCATTTGATAAGCCATTAGACAAAATGTGCCAGTATAAAATTTGCGAATTTTAATATCACAATAATTGCCTTGTCATAATAATCATGATTGTTCCTGAAAAAAAAAAACATGAAATACTTGTGTCTGTTCTCATCAGTCAGTTTTAATTTGACTGTTAATCAGATATGATTGCTAATCAAAAAAAAAAAAAAGTGATAATTATATGTTTGCCTAATCCAAGAAGAATATATGGTGGTTGGTTAAAAGTGTCCAAAATAAGGGACCACAAAAGACCACTGTCCTATACTTAGTCCCTTATTTAGGACTAAGTAACATCACATTTGTCCATTTTACTGCCTCCGTCACAGGACTGCATCGTCTCAGACGGAATGCAGAGCTAGTGCTGAAATATATAGATACACTCTACCATATCACGTGAAATAGGGAAACAGCCATTTTAAATTGATTTATGTTTTTGGTTTTGTGTCTTTTGATTCATTTATGGCATCTTCAATCCATTTTTTGTTGAATGCATAAATACATACATGCTTACATATATATATATACACACGCTAATGTTAAGATACTCTCTAATTTGTCGTATTTTACGCATCTGCAGTGTGTAACTCTGTCAAATCCTTTCTGCTGTTATTGCTTATTCCCTGTTCCCTCTCTTTCTGTTTGCAGGTATGATGATGATCAAATGCCCGCTGATAAGGAACGGTATGCCAGGTAGGGCGACGTGGCACTAGAATTCTGTCACTGAGACAGAGGCTCTTCTGTTGAGCCCAGCCATCACCTCTGTCCTGGCAGGAAGCCCTGAAAATGAACGAGTGATCCAAGAAACTTTAGATTGATAAACATATTTAAGATCGCATTTATTAGCATGAACTGGAGTGCTGCAGCTGAGGTTGAGGGACTGTTACAGCCAGAATTCACACACTGTGCTGACAATGCTGGCGTTTCTACCTCGTGTGTTTTTGTAGTGTTTCTGGGGTCATAGTGGTAGGGTTCATATAAAGTGTGTATAGGATTAAAATAATAATAATAATAGTAATAGTAAAGAAAGAAAATTTAAAAACACTGTCAGTTTTAGGCCACACCCACTTTCAATTTTAAATCCGAATACAGATATGGATATTTGGAGCAAAAGATTGATACAAATACACTTATTGGCATTGTTTTACACCCCTCATTTGTGGATTCATTGCAATTCTGCAGTGCATTTGTCTTGTCTAGTGAACTGCAAGGCATCCTGATGCCACTCTGAGTGCCAGAGAGCCACTTCATTGCTTGAGTTGGGTTTAAACTGATCCCTCTCAAACCTGTGATTATTATTTTTGACAGCCGCCATGTGGGAGTGCCACATGTGGGAGATGTAAGCTCAAAATTCTGCACATCCTAAGTAAAGTAGAGGCATAAAATCAACTTCACTTGAACAGAAAGGATGTGAGAGACAAAAGTAATTATTTTTATTTTATAGTTAATTGCACTTCCTGCCAAATACTTATCTAGTTAAACAGGGTTTTTTTCAGTTATGTAATTTTTTTTTTTTTTTTGCTTTTTGTCTTTATGCAACCAGCTGTGTCTGTCTAAGCTACAGTCTCTAATTATCTCCCAGTGCTGCGTACATCTTTGTCGCGTCGAGCAATGACACTCAGATGACTAATACATCAGATTTATAATACTGCTTGCTCTATTGGAGTTCACTTTATGATTCAACTTTAAAGGATTAAAAAAGACTATGTAGTCTTTAATGAATATCTGAGCTGAACAGTGACGAGGGATAATAAGCGTTATAAGGGTAGATACATGGTGATTGATTGTCCAACTTAACAAGGTGATTTCAAACTAGTGCCAAGATCTAAGACGTGCACAGCATTTTCAATACCCTAGTACTAATCAGAGTGATTGTAAACAGTGGATCAGCACTTACTTCTACGGCAGGGGTGTCCAATCTTATCCACATTTTCATTCCAATCAACCAGGAGCCACACCTGATTCCACCTGTTTAATCAGTTGATCTTGGCTTTCAGTAGACTCAGGTATGGCTTCTGCTTGGTTGGAATGAAAACCTGCACCCACACTGGCCCTTTCCGGATAAGATTGGACACCCCTAAGTAACAGGTACTATTCTCATTTTTATTCATATAGCGCTTTTAACAGTATATTTTGTCACAACACAGCTTTATAGAAATCCAGATGTAGATTTTAATCTCTAATGAGCAAGCCAAAGGTGAAAAACTCTCTCATATGACACGAGGAAGAAACCTTGAGAAGAACAAGACTTTAAAGGGATCCCATCCTCTGGGTGACACCGGATAGTGAGACTATAAATCATTACAGTATACAGACATAACCAAAAACTGCTATGAAATGGCTAACTTTACTGTCTTCCTGTGATGGTGATCATGCGCAATGCTTTGTCACATGTACAATAAATTTAAATGGTTAATTATTAACCATTAACTGTTAATAGTAAACTTCTTTATGTTTAACTAGTTAGCTTAAGGTTGGATTCAATTTGTCTGCCTGCTAATATATGGTAATGCTAGTAAGCTACTGTTAACCAACAAAATAGCTTTTAGTCTGTTTTCTAAAGCTTTAAACATTGTCGTTATTAGCTACTAGAGTAGACTATATAGCCGTCAAACACAGTGCAAGCTGATGGTATGGTCGGAAAATCAGGTCTTAGAGATATGTCTAAGATATGTACTTATACACGTTGTGAGGTAACTAAAACTCCAACAGCCAGAATAACACAGGTATCAAAACACATGAATGACATTAAAAATCCCAGAAATCTGTTTGCTTGCTCTGTTACATAAAGCTAACTCAATCTATAAGTGGCTCTTCATAAATTCTGTAGAAAACAAACCTTTGCTCTTTATACATGCTCCACAAGTCAAGTCACATTAATATCGGATTTAATTTATTTTATTTATGGTTGCACTGCCTCTAAAGTCCTTATTGGTATTTAGTTTAGTCTTGGGCTGTAAGTGTGATTGTTACGTGCTGTATTGAAGAAGAAAGGAAGAAGAAATCCGGGTCAGCCATGACACAATGCTCCTGGAGAAGGGAGTGTTACGGGCCTTGCTCAAGGGCCTGGCAGTTGCAGATTGTCCGTGCCAGGGCTTGAACTCATGACATCCTGGCCAGTAGCCCAGAGCCATAACCACTGAGCTGTATAGTTCTGTCAGTTAACAATACATTTTTGTAGTGCTTATTTCTTCCAGAGTGGCTTTGCAATTTTGTTGTTATGTTAAGCCCAAGGTAATGCTAGTATTTACTGTAACTGCTGCACATATTGCAAATCAGCTATGATATATAAATGATATAAAATATATGCCATGCTTTCTCCTTTCGCCCAACAGTTCCCTTGGCAACAAGCAACATATTGTTTTTTGTTTTGGTTTCTGTCTTGGTCCTGTCGCTGTCCCCTGTCCTGACATTGCTTTGTTACCTGATTGTGGTCACCTGTTATGTGTTACCCCTTGATTAGGTTGTCTACGTATACCCTGCTTTTTCTTTGTTTTGTTGAGAAGTCTTGCTTTTTGTGTTCCTGATTTTTCTGAGTTCTGTGTCTAATAGTACTTCCTGGTTTTGATCTTTGCTTTTTTAAAGTTATATAACCCTGTCTGTCTGTGCTTTGACCCATGCTAAGGACTATGACAGTGACAGCCCCGTTAAAATACTATTCGAGTCTTGTTAGCTTGTTTAGGTGTAAAACAGCGTTCAACACACAACGTTTTTATTTGTATTTGTATTCAACTGATTAAATACAAACAACATTAAGTCAAGGGGCTAATTCTAATCAACATGAGCACAGTTTGCCAGTCAGTTATAGATTTTCTTGTACTCCAGATTGTATAAAATAAATATGTAATAAATTATGAGTTCACCGTTTCTTTAACACACTCAGGACAATCAGACTTTTTTCCCAGAACTTGTTCACTGGTTATAGTTCTTAATTAATCTTTAATTTCATGCACATAAAGCACTAGCTTTTTCCTGTTTCTCTGTGCAGAGAGAACCACAGCGAGATCGAACGACGCCGGCGTAATAAAATGACGCAGTACATCACTGAGCTGTCGGACATGGTGCCCACTTGCAGTGCGCTGGCCAGGAAACCCGACAAGCTCACCATCCTGCGTATGGCCGTGTCACACATGAAGTCTATGAGAGGAACTGGCAACACGTCCACTGATGGAGCCTACAAACCCTCCTTCCTCACTGAGCAGGTGGGCAGCATGACTTCACCACCACACAAATTGCATTTAGTTTGTTTTACTTTTTTATGGCCACGGATACTTTATTTTTAACAAATTATATACTGATTTGGGATGAAGTATGCTTTAAAGAAAAAAATTTAATTAGGTGAAAGCAAACAAAAAAAAATCAAATTAATAAACTTCTGATTCAAAACTCATCATATATTCTACTGATATGATTTAAACTGCAGACAGAAATTATGAAACTTAGAGAGAGGTAAAAATGCTGTGGGCTGCTGTTAGGAGTTGCAGAGGAAGCATGGTTGATTCGTTTGGTTATTAATTTTATAATATCATGTATTTATATATTTAGGCTCTGCATGTACCAATCAGCACAAACTCACCTTAAAAGACATTGTTTGGCTTAGCAATAATATCTTATATTAGCAGAGGTGGTAAAAGTTGAAGTATTTCAAAATAGCTTGAAAAAAAAAAGGGTTCCTCTTTAGGTTTCCCCAAAAATATTAGCTAAGGCAGCAGCTTTATCCCTAATTTCTCAAAAGTTTTTTTTTCAAAATGTAGTAGTTAGAAGTCACAAGTATTAGATAGAAGCAAAACTCTACTAAAGTATAGATGCTTAAAAGCCAGACAATGAATAGTAATCTGAATGGTAGTAAGAAACAGTTTCATAACATAGAACATAAGCCAATATTAAAAAATGTAATAGGCAAATTAATTTTCAATCTGTAATTCTTACACTAAATTAGCTTAAATTTAGCTCCAGAGCAACTATAAAGACACATCTTTGAGACATTAATCATAATTGACATTTGGAGTAAGAGCCAGATTGTGCAAATGTAATTTTTTTCACTGAATAACTTCAAGGTGCTAAAAATCATAGTGGATTCTGCCAAACAGACAAGATGGGGTTCTTCAGCATGATTATACTCATCAAACTCACATGTTTTCCATCTGCAGATGCTTTCATACAAAACACCGTGCAGTTGATGTTGAACAGGTGCAGCTCGAGGGTGCCAGGATGTGAATGAACAACCTTCTAATTGGAACTTTAGCTAGAGAAGCATCACTGCAAATTGAGCAGTTCAGACAGTATGTTAGGCAAACCGTAGCATGCTAATGCTTCTTGGTTTGTGTCATAGTGCATGGTGTGTTTTGTTCTGCAGGAGCTGAAGCACCTGATCCTGGAGGCGGCTGATGGTTTCCTGTTTGTGGTGGCGGCTGAGACGGGGCGTGTGATCTACGTTTCGGACTCGGTGACCCCTGTGCTGAACCAGCCTCAGTCCGAGTGGTTCGGCAGCACTCTGTACGAGCAGGTCCACCCTGATGATGTGGAGAAACTCCGCGAGCAGCTCAGCACCTCCGAGAACTCCATGACTGGTGAGATACTTAAAAGTGGGAAAAAAAAAACGCACCTAAAATAGGCAAACATGTCTAGTTAAGATAGATACCTAGGAGATTACCTAGTAAAATGAACCAAGTTAGGACTAGTAAACATATCAGTGGCAAAAACGAGTGCTTTAAATTTGTTGCCAAGGTGCCAAACATAGGATAGGAAAACTGCTATTACTGTTAGCACTCATTCATCCATGCCAGTGTTTGTATTTTTCAGTAACTGAATTGATGGATTATTATCTCCAGTAACTACTATGAACTATTATGTAACTACAGTGAAGTTTATAGGTAAGGTATGTAGTTATTAGTGTGAGGAATGTAAGTATGGACCTGCTGATGGATTCTGGGAGTTTAAGGGCCTTAAAGAAGCAGCTTTGGCTTATTGTTGGACTGTGAAGGTCTGTGATTCATTTATTTTCATGCAGGCTAATATTTGAAATATGTATGGAATAAAACACAACCGGCATGCTGTTATAGGAAAATAATCAACAGTAGGGTAGTGTTGATTATTTTTCCTTTTATTCCCCATATAATAAAATAAATATTAAAAGTTAATTATACTATTTTCAATTAATCTCTTTAAGGTAATTAATTAACTTTTCTTTGTTAAATAGCAATTTTTTTTTTTTATGATCCAATATAATTAAGTTTAGATCATGTTGCACGTCTGCCATGCAAGTCCCTGTGAATGAGCTGTTATATAAACGATAACATAAGCACATTAATATTATGTGATTTGTCTTGAACTATGAACTTCCGCATTAGTACACATTAAAAACATTACTCGTGGTGGCTTTTCTAACAATGAACCGATTCCATATACTCAACACCTGCATCAGTCAGTGTTACTCCTGTCAATGACCAGCATGAACAGCAACTTATGTAATGTTTCTGGTTGTAAACTGACAAAATTCTGAACTCTGGGTGAATAACAGTTTTCATTATTTAACAATAGAGAGACCTAGAGTTCATTTACATCTCAACATTTAGTAACTTAATGTAATTATTTATTTACTTGGTACTTTCTCACGTACTGTTTATTAATGCTGAGGTTTATCATTTGTTAGTGCAGTAAAGACAGGTGTTGCATCTTAATAAGAAGAATTGATTTTCTATACACAAATAAACTTTGTTGTAGTTTGACGATGCAGAACTGATCCAAATGCAAATGAAAGATGTGGTTTTGTTACAGCATGCAACTAAATTTACTGAACTGTCTGTGGAAGTGTAATTGTTGCTCCTTCTTGGCAGTTGTGGTCAATGAATGGTCCAATCTGAGGTCTTTTGTTAATAATGATTTCTAAGAGCTTGGACTAACAGCTGTGAATATGGCAAATAATGCATTGCACTGTAAGCTTTCCTCAAACAGCTGTATTTCAGTTTTATGAAGTTGCTACATGTGCTGTTCGTGTTATTTTTGAACAGCTAGGACCCCTAGTGTGTTGTTTGAGAAAGTTGCCTGTAGGATATTTGCAGGCAAGCATCATTCTGACACATTTCAGTGCCTGGAAGCGTAAATCATGCTGACTGCTTCAAGATTCATCTCTCTCCTCCAGGAAATCTCATATATTACACATTTTCTCGCCAGAGGGCACTCTAAACTCGCACATCTCGCATTTCTCTCTCCTCCTCGCTTCCCGCCTGCAGCATCCTCTCTCGTTTTGCCATTTTGAAGAATAGTTCACTCTGCTAACAAGCAAGATAAATTCCATTAGCCCTAACTTGCGTTATGCAAATGAGATCGTTCTTATTGACTCTGAGAAAAAAATTCATGCACTACTATTAATGTAGCGTATTTTTCTAATTTACTGTATGCATGTAAATGACAATTTGAGTGTGTCTGTTTGAGCTCGTCTGTCATCGTACTCATCAGTTACACTGCTTTATATTTGTATCTATTATTACATCTTATGTATGAGTGCAGTTTTGACAGCCAAAATAACCACAAATGAAAAAAGTGCTACAAAACACAAGGTGTATTTCAAATTGTGTCCCAACACTGACAATAGAGGAGGATGATACATTATTTGCTGCAGGGAGATCCATAAAAATACACTTTCAGAGTTTATTCGTGCGCTGTGAAATCAATACAAGTGACTGTTAACTGCACCAAAGTACTTAAAAATAATTTGTCCAGAAAATTTATCTTAACTTAATCTGACAATGGAGAGAAAGTTCGCATTGGTGTAATATAGTCAATAACAGGGATAGGGGTTGCATTGATTAGTTGACTAATACTAGTACCGGCCAAATTCTGACCCCGCCCACTCCTGTAGTTAATTTTGTAATCTGTTAGAGCTAAATAAAATTTGAATAAAGTTTTTGGGCACTGGCATAGTTAATTCTGTTATGGCCAGTGCCGTGTGAAAGTGCTGTGGTTTGCATTTCACTTTCCAGTCCTATTCAAGCCACTTTCATGCTACTGAGGCTGGAGTTGAACTTGATTGTTCAACTACCAGGTCATTATCAGCTTGGAAAAATCTCTAACACACTGCTGTAGACATGGCATCATCCATCTAAGGAAGGTCTCTCATTGAGCTATAAGGCAGACTTTGATGATGAGCCTCCATGCTGCAGCCATTTTAGCTGATTCTGATACTGAAAGAGCTGAGAGACTCAAGTCTTTCACATGACTATATTTTAAGAAATAGTATATAATAGTATATAATAGAAATAGTGCTTAAATAGTATAATTTGATACACAGATTTGAAATGGGTAATGTGGGCCTGTTAATTGTTATTTGGCATTTAACTGGAACAATCTACTCAACTTTTTTGGCTTTACCCATTCTCTCATACACTAAAAATGCCTGAATATTCCCTTAAATATTTATATGTAAAGCTAATATTGCATTGTGCAAACTTGTTCTTTAAGATTAAAGCATGTTAGCTGTGAGAGCCGTTCCAGTTCAGTTTACTCAAACTGGAAAGAACTGTATAGCTGACACGGAGACTGACTGACTTCGGTTAGATTTGAGCTGAACATTTCTGAAAGCACATTTTTCATCATTGATGTCAGCATGTTGTCAAGGCCAACTTTTTATATCCTCTCTGTTATATGGTCATATTAAATTATATTCGCTGGTGATTGTATTTGTTTTGGTCGCAGTGCGACGTGGAGATAAATGTCCCAGTGCATTGTGGGCAATGATCATTTGCATCTCTTCTGAGACAACAACAATGTGTGAGTTAATGTGTAACTAATGAGCTGAGGTATGAAAGATATGTTTAAAACAGCCAATGTTCCAGGGTTCCAGTTTAGAGCAGTTTCTGACTAATATCATAATTAGGAATTGTGCAAGTAGTTACCAAAAATGCGTTGTAATAAAATGAGTTGAGGAATGGGATGCTGTTTTCATTCCCCATGACTAACCAGCACCTTCATTTGGACTGGCAGACAAAGAGAAACCTGGAGAAAAGGAGACATATGAGAAAGAAAAATGTCAAAGGAAACTGGTTTGGTAATGTTTTTAATTAAAATGTTGCAAAAATTGTGATCATAATGCCTTTTTTATGATGCACAATGCATATCACTATATTTAGGTGTGCTCACAGAGTGTCACTAGAACAGCAGTGTTACAGTTAAAAATTGAAAAACTGATTTTTCATTTAATGGTGTTTTGAACATATTTCAGTTCAGTTTTCGAAACTTTACATAGTAGATAATGTAAAAATCTCACTAGGCGAAGGGCTTTCCCAGGCTGCTACACACTTAAGATGCAAAAATGGAGGTAACAAGAAACTTTTTACCGTGATTAGGCAACAATCCACTTAGACATGTATAAATATTGATAATATCTGCTATTCTGATGATAACAGAGACCTTGAAAGCAAAATTGGCCATGTTCTCTGGGACGGATGACACATTCCCTCCCCTGTCAATCAGAGCAACACTAAGCAATCATGGAGTGTGTCATGTATTCCTACACGTGTGTGCCGCTGCCCGGCGACGCAGCATTAGCATCAGTTCGAAAAGATGTGCTGGTTGGCTTCATGTGTCTTGGAGGAAACACCTGTCAGCCTTTTCCCGCTCCGGTTGGTAGCTCGTGTATGATAGGAGAGAGCTGGCTAGTGGGTGGAAGAAGACAGACAGGGAAAATGCAGTTAAATAGTTCTTTTCTTTTCTTAAAAAAAGAAAAGAGAAGAATATTGTGACATTTTGCATCACAATGTCCATTTCATTACACTGTCCAGCCTGAGTACACATGTAATAAAAGGAACTGCGTGTGGTGTCAGGCTTTATAGAGAGAGAGAGAGAGAGAGAGAGAGAGAGAGAGACGCCAGGATTCATTCAGTCGCTCTCATCTCTCAACTTTTGCACGTTACACACGGTTTTGAATCACTGCGGCATATCATAAATATTGAGATTAATTTCCGGCAATAGAACTATCTCTAAAACTATCCATCATTGCTTACAGACAGAGCGGTAAATTTCACAAACATCCCAGCTGAAGTGTGTGTATTAGTTGATGGACATTGAAGAATTCCCTTTCATGTCTAGGGAAAAAAAATAATTCTGTTCGCCTCCATCTTTCTAATGTTCTTGTAGCCAGTCCAGCTAAAATATTGAAAAGCTCCTGATGGGGTTTTGATAAGCTCATATTTTTCAATGATAAAGCAAGCAGCTAAGAGATTTTTCTCTCCTTCCTCTCTCCCACTAATGTGCCTTTCAAAGGTGAACTGTTATGTATTGGTCTTGCATGCATAATTGAATTGTGCAATCTGCTGATTAACGCTTGATTTTGTCTGGAGTGAGAAATGATGGTGGAGCATTCGGTGGAGGTTCAGCGATCATCAATCAAGCCAAATATCAGCACGTGATGATGTAACACATCTCATGTTCGTTCCTGGTATGTCGGCTCCAGGCTGAGCATGGTGCAGGAAGCCTGATTACAACACTGCCTTGTCTTCAACGCTTGAAATATAATTAATCAGAAAAATAACCCTTAAACTGATTTACACATTTCAGTGATGTGTCATTTTTAATCCAATTCGATTATGCAGTTGTTTTGTTGAATTATGATGTAATTAAATAACGCAAGAATAACAAGAATTGCACAAATACTAGGCCTTAAAATCGATTTGGTTTATGAAATTAGTTCATGTCCGTTTTAAAATTAGTCAGATGTATGCTCTTACTTGTAAGCACATTTTGTTTAAACAGTTGCGAAATAATTAGAAGAATGATTGTTTTGCTTTTACAAAATTGAGGCAGAAGATCATTTTATACTTAACAATAATTTGTCACCATGGAAATGCTTGTGTTTAACTGACAGACTGTGACCTAGCTGAAATTTATTTTTCACATGATCTTGAGAAAGGAAAGCTTGTTTTATGAAAATAACAAAGAAGCTGATTGATTTGGTTTGTATCACATATGAGTACTTTTTTTTTTTTTTTTTTGCTTTGTTTTCTTCTTCCTTTCAGATTGTGTATGTCAGTTGTGCATGGTGTCTTGCATTGGACTGGTGTCCTGTCCAGGGTTTGTTCCTGCCTTGCGTTCAGTGTTCCCAGGATAGACTCCAGACCTACCGTGACACTGACCAGGATGAAACAGTTATTGAAGAAGAATGGTTTAAAAAATAAAGCAAAAAATACTACCCAATGTGACAGATAACAGATACTTGTTAGCAATGTAGCCATAATATGTATTAAGCCAAATCCAGAAAGCCAACAGGCATGGGTCAAACACAAGGCTCAGGAATGCATAGTAACACTGATTTCGCAAAGACACAACAGGGACAAAATAGACAAAATAATCAGGGGCCATAACAAAACAGGTGAATACAAACAAGTGATAAGCCAATGGCAGGTTGTGTGGCGGAGAGGGGACCAAAACAAACATGAATGAGTGGTCGTTGTCACCATGGGAACCACAACACAGTATAATGTCAGTGTCAGTATTGTGCTGCGTGATGCAACAAAACAGGTGAATACAAGAAGGTAATAAGCCAATGGCAGGTTGTGGGGCAGAGATGAGACCAAAACAAACATGAATGAATGGTCCTTGTCACCAAGGGAACCACAACACAACTGATAAACCCATACCAGCACCACACACGATACAATGTCAGTGTCAGTATCGTGCTGAGAATGATCCTCCATCCAAGTAATATCTACTTTCTGGTGGTTCTGTGATGGTTCTTGTGTATTCATGAATGGGGTACACAGTAGTGATGTGTCATTTGAAAATGCCTTGGCTCTTTTGGTTGAAAGTTGAGAGCTATTTTTTTTGTAGACGTAGGCAATTAAGATATCCCATTTATCAGGATAAGTGGAAATTAATTTTCTTAATGACGCACAGACACAGCAGGGGAAACTAACATTAATGTGGGGATGCTTACTCTATTTGTGGTGCTTTGCTGATTTTGCAATTATTTAAATAGATTTTATAAAATGTAATGCTCAGTAACGTTGTTTTGTTAATTTTAAGTTAGGGTAAGTTTTCTTGAAACAATTCCAGACATAGCTAGGCAAAGAAGAGCAATCAATGTTATTGTAGATATCGTAAACTTTTCTGGCTTAGGGACAAAAAGGCAGCGAGCCGTTTGGAAGAAGAAAGAGTCGCCCCTTATTGGGGAGCTGATCTAAATGTCTGTTGGTATGTACAATGTGTCAAATCCTGTCTACTGCTGATTAGAATTTGGGCTCAGTAAGAACTCTTTTGGCTCCCAAAGGGCTAATTGCCTTTTTTGAAGCTGGACTAAGTTTATGGTGTTTATGGTAGTGTTTTCTTTTACTAACTATGACTGAAATTATTTCATGAAGCCTTACTCAACCTTCTAATTAACAAAACACAATTATCTTTATAATCGACTGCGTGTAACAAAACCTATTTCGGTAATTGCAATTGAAAATAGCCAGAATTCCAATTGTACGTCTCCTTAATGTGCACAAATTTATTCAGCTCTCATAATTACAGATGTGCTTTGTTATTATCTCTGTGGTTCTGGTTCCCAAAGTCTTTTCCCAAACTAATTAAATTTAAAAACTTTATTCTTTCTCACAAGACAATCTGGGTTCGCTTTCACCAAATATTAGTTTGTGGATGAAAAGAAATATTTTGTACATTGCTCGTTTTGCAGTTGAAGGACCCCATTATGCTTTGCTGTATTTCCCACCCTTTTATCTGCTCCACACGTGTAGAAGATGAGTGCTGCCTAAATATTTACCCTGGCTGTCTTTAATGCCATGGGATGATTGCTGTTTGTTGCTTCAACCTATCTCAGGAAAGTGAGAACAGCTTGTCCATGGAACTGCACAGCAAAGCCAAGCGGAGGTAATGTAGAATGTGTGTTAGCCATGACCTGCTTGTCAGTTTATCCCAAACATGTCCCCTGGCACATGAGGCTGAACAAGTTCGTGTGGTTGTTAAAGGAGATGCTTCCTCGAGTGGAAGGGATTCATCGCTCTTCCCTAAACAATTTGTATTTTGCTTGGTCTTTGTTCCTATGCCATCTGGGCCAATCTGGCACCCATTTCCTCTCAATTTCAGATTAAATCATGCCATTTTAATGATCAGAGCCCATGACTAGAGGAGCTGAACCGGTCATGGGTCACAAGAGGTCACAAATTTTAGCTGTGGTTTTTTTCTCTCTCTCTCGTTCCCCTCTGTTTTTTCCCCTTCCTTTCCTGCCAGGATCTTCACTCCAAAGTAAACTTCACCTGCTGCGCCCCTTTGCTGGGAAAAGTGGAAGCTGTTTGGACCCACACTGCACCATAAAACAAAAAAAACGACAATGTTAAACACTAGCGTTGCTTACTCATCCCACTCCAAACAGACATGGGTCACAAATGACGTTCAGACAGATTTACCGTAACCACCATCGTCGTGTTATTTCTTTCTTTTTTTTTTTAAAGTGTGTGAGTGAGAAAACTTGTAAATGATTAAAAGCTTGTATTATTTATCTGAGGCTATTCAAGTTAGCAAAATAGCAGTTTGTTTATGCTCGCCGTCTCATTCATTTAGAGAATTTATCTCAAACATAAGTCTCCCATTTTCTCTTACAGTGAACCACACAACTTATATTCTGCTGCCGCTCCTTTTCAGATATTTATCTCTCGCCTCTGTTCTCCCAGAATAGCACATTTATGTGTAATCTGGATGGAGGCTTTCTCTAGAGCATCCTGCGATGAACTTGTTTTATGATAAACTCATATTTTCATGCCATTTGCACTCCATAGCAAGTCCTCATCTGACTGCTGTAAGTTGTTAAAGTCAAAGTAAGTTTCCACGTAACCAGAGTTAAGAGGTCAGAGTTGTTGGACAGGTTACACGAGGTGTGTCTGAAATTCTGGGCCGCAGATTTTGTGGAAAATTCCCTTTAAGCTTTGGGCTGAAAATGTGGCCGGGTCTCGGCTTCCTGCGAACTGCACTGTAACACCCCCTTTCTCTATCTGTATACCATTTAGTGCCTGCACACACTCTTCAAAATAGGTCTTCATTGAGGCTTGGAACATAGTAGTTATCATTAAAACATTTAATGTATTAGTTTTCAGAGATGTTACTCCCTTGTTGCTTCCTTCCTTGTTATTTCCTAAAATATGAAAAAAAAAACAAAACAAAATGATATCAGTCCAAAAGATTGTATTTCCCAATCTGCTTCTAAGAGGGCGTGGCCAATCTGTGCTCATTATTTTCGATTATTGCTCATTTTAACTTACTGGAATTCTGTATTTTGGACATTCATTCATCTTCAGTAGCGCTTTATCTTGGTCAGGGTCTGTAGCCTATCCCGGGTTTGCTGAGCACTAGGCAGAGGTACACCATGGATTGCTACCTGCAAAGCCAACATGCCGCCCCTAGTAGGCCAGTCGAGAAAGTAATCCAATTCTGAAACATAACATGGTAAAGATATTAATAGTTAAAAAAAAAAAAATCAGTCCATGGTGTTCTCTATTCTGATGAGGTTTACAGATGACTTTTACAGTTACACTTCTTTGTTATTTACACAATACAATAGACATGAAATAATCCGTTTACGTATTAATATGCTTCTTCTGATATATTACATAGGGTTTCTATATAAACAACTTACACAGTGTCAGAGCTTTTTAACAGTCAGTGGTAACGCTGTTTCTTCTTCTAAATAGCTGTAAGTCTTTAGGACTGAGGCCTTTGCGGTTTCTCAGTAACATCACAAGCTCCTTTTTATTTTTTATTAATATATATTTTATTTCAGGAGAGAAAAAAAGAGAGACTGGTGAATGACTGTTTATAGCTATTACAGCATAAGTAGCGTACACTAAATGTGAGTGGATGTATCTATAAATGGATAAAATGCATGATGTGACAACAAGCCTGCTGTGATTTGTACTTATTAGGCTAGGAATACTATTCTTCTGCAGAAATGGTGAAGAAGTTGGGTAAAAACCAGAAATTATAAGGACCATATGCACATTGCTGTTTGTTGTTATTAGAAGTATACATTGAAACAATTAGTGGAAATTGCTTCTTTTTTTAGCTTTATTTGCCTTTGTTATTTGTGGAGGAATGCTAATAGCTGAATCACTTTCAGAGGATTTGGCATCATCACGTCAGTGTGGAAAGACTGCTGGGGGTGAGCTCTGCTCCGGAGGAGTTCTAACAGCTGTCAGCTGCTTGTTTTTTTAGTAACTTCTCTTTTTACCAGGTTTTCTATAATTTGTTTATGGAAAGGGCTTTAGGCTTAGATCATTGACGCTCTCCTATCCTGCAGCTATGACTTTGTTATGGAATAATTAAAGCACATGAATCATTGAGTGCTGTGTTTGACCAGGAGGCATGATTGTATGCTTTGGTTCTCGGCGATGTTGCTCTATTAGCTGTACCGAAAGGAACACACATTCAGGGAGTTATTTGCTTGCAAAGCTTCCAGTGAAGAACTCTAAAATAGAAGATGCCTCAGACAGTACTGTGATAACAGAGATGTTATTCTGTTATAGTACTTCCTGTTTGTTTCATTCTGTGTGTATATGTGTGTGTTGCAGGCCGGATCCTGGACCTGAAGACAGGGACAGTGAAGAAGGAGGGACAGCAGTCCTCAATGAGGATGTGTATGGGCTCTAGACGCTCCTTTATCTGCAGAATGAGGTATAAAATTCAAACTTGGGAGCTTTCAGAACCTCTTTTGTAAGAACTTTCAGAACCACTTTCATAGCAACTTTGAGAGCCACCATCAAAAGAACTTTCAGAACCACCGTCATAGAAACTTTCAGATTCACCGTCATAGAAACTTTCAGATCCACTGTCATAGAAACTTTAGGAACCACCATCACAGGAACATTCAGAGCCAATTTCTTAGGAACTCTCAGAACCACTTTCTCAGGAGCTTTCAGAGCCACTTTTTTGGAACTTTCAGAACTTTNTAGGAACTTTCAGAACCACTTTCATAGGAACTTTGAGAGCCACGCTCAAAAGAACTTTCAGAACAACTTACTTAGGAACTTTCAGAACCACTATCATGGGAATTTTCAGAGCCACTTTCCTAAGAACTTTCAGAGCCACCTTTTAGGAACTTTCAGAACCACTTTTATAGGAATTTTCAGAACAATTTTCATAGGAACTTTGAGACCTACATTCACAGGCACTTTATGGACCACTTTTATGGGAACTTTCATAAGTGACACCTACCGGTTTGAATCTCAGTCATGGCTTTCAGGGCCATAAAAGTAAGGCCACTGTGAGACCAGTTTGGTATTTCCCTCCTGCTATTACACACATTGGCTAATCCAGGGGTTCTTAAACTTTTTTAAGGGAACCCTTTAACTGCAAATTAAATTACATGGACCCCCTCAGTACAGACCTATTTCATAAACATTATTCAAATGTGTATATTTAGATAGTTTGCCTATTTATTAGAACCATATATGTTTTTTTCTACTCGAACTTTACACTGACAGAACACATTAGGTCCAAGCTTACATTATTTATGAGCCTACTTGTTTTAAAATTGACTAGCCAAATAGGTTAAGGGCTATAGGAGCTATATTAATATAAGAACTTTTATAATGGTGTGTTATGATCACCACCATCAAATAAATAGGTTATATAAATATTCTACAAAAATAGGTAAAATCTGGCTTCTTCATGTCTTTACAGCTTCTGTGGGTGTAAACAGAAACCAATTTGTATCAGAAAATTGGTCCAACAGTCTTCAATACAGCTGCATTGGTTTATAAACCTACAGTAGATCCAGTGTCTAGTTTCTGTGAGCTAGTGCCCACTGTAGCCATGGATTCCTTTTTTTGGCTGACATGACTGGAACCCCATGTGGTTTGCAGTTGTAGCCCATCTGCCTTAGTGTTGTGCATTCTGGGGTGCTTTTCTGCTCACCACAGTTGTAAAGAGTAGTTATTTATGATGTTCTGTCAGCTTGAACCAGTCTGGCCATTCTCCTCTGACCTCGTTCATCAGGCTTTTCCACCTGCAGAACTGCTCCTCACTCTGTGTTTTTTTTTATGCACCATTCTGTGTAAACTCCAGAGATTTTGTCTGTAGAAGTCCCAGAAGATCATCAGTTTCAGAAATAACTCAAACCAGCACGTCTGGTACCAACAATCATACCACGATTAAAGTCACTGAGGTCAATTTTTTTTCCGATTCCGATATTTGATGTGAACTTTAACAGGTCAAAATCTGAAGCTCTTGTTTTTTTTTTTTTTGTTTGTTTTTTTTTTTTTGCATTGCACAGTTGCCGCATAAATGGCCTGTTGGATAATTGCAGGAATGCACATGTCAAGCAAAAAACTGAACATACAGTGTATCTGTGGCTGGGAGCCAAGGGAGCAAAATTGGCTGTGCTCTCTGGGTGGGAGGGATGGCCCTGTCAATCACAGCAACCCTAGCCAGTTGTGGGTGTCATGTGGAAGAAGGTAGATAGCTATCAGTGCATTATGCTGCTGTATGCTTTATGAGCAGTTTGAAAATATATAAATGGCTGGCATTATATATCTTGTAGGAAGCACATGTTAGCCTTCATCCTTCCTGGTTGGTAGCTGTTTTATGATCGGACGAGCTCGCTTTTGGGTGGGACTTGACAGGAGACCAAATTAGCCCTTTTGTACCATAAGCTATGAAAAAAAACATAAAGAAAGTATGGCCACAAATGTGATACAGTTTGATTTTTATATTGTTTTCAGGGCTAAGAACATGGAGTAAATGCAATTTAAATGCTCCAAAAGCATAAATGGGTTAAGAGAAAACTGGCTTTCTGTATGTAGAAGTCTGGAGTGTTTTCATGTTTGCTTCCTTTAAACTTTGTTTGAACCTTCATGTTGTCCAAAACTGTGTTCCATCAAACCAGTTTTATACATATCTTAGACATGACCTAGCAGTGTCTCAGTGTTTATCCCCCAAAATAACGCTGTGTTTTTCACAAGATGATACAGATCTTCCTGTACTTCCTGCATAATAATGAAGAGGTATTTTCTGATTACGAGCTGCTTTGAGTAATGACTAGTTTTCTATTCTGGTCTACAAAGACATGTTGTCTGGACCATGTTTGAAATCAGGCATCGTCTCTGTTTACGTTGCCTGTGTGTTTTTACATACTTCAGCATGAAGTAATGGATGTCATCCAGGAATGTGCATGAGTTTCAGATTTTTTATTTGTGTCCATGTTTCGAAATTGGAACAGTGTGTCGGGTTGGGATGGTATGCGGCACTGATGAGGAACATACGTCCATAACAACATTCCTCCTCATGCCTGTAGACTACAGAGCTGAAAAGAACAGAAGTGATTATACAATGTTTAGCCTTACTGCATTCAGGCATCATGACTAGACTTCAGGGAAACCAATATGATCTGTTTGTTCTAGGTTTATGTCCTAGGACTGCTGAATAACATGTTTGGCTCTGATGATGAGGGGAAACAGTTACGTTACCTTGATGAGAGTGACCTTTTGGATGGGAAATTCTGTGTGTGTGGTTTGGATTATCCCCTGAAATTTGTTCACGTCTTAAGAAATGTTCCCAATACTTCAGGGACCTCATGCTGATGAGTTAAACCTTAGCAAAGACAAGTGACATAAGTGTGATAATTTCTTTTTAACAGGATGTGTTTTAATAATAGATGTTTTTTCTTACATCGCACTGCATTTAACCATTTCTGATTGGGTGTCATAATTTGTTTTTGCTGGTGTTTAGCCTATTTGGATGACTTAGTGTTTTTTTAATCAAATTTACACTTCTTTTTAGCCAAGACATGCTTGGTGTCTGATGTCTGTGCTTTATTTTAGCACTAGAGCTATGAGAATAATATAACTAGTAGAGTTGTTACACTATCACAGTTTCATTTTAGTCCCGGTGTTTGCTCAGACAGTTACCTCACCACTGACCTTTTCAAAATACCAATTAAAATGTATTTCTGTATACAGATAAAATGCTTTTCCTTTCACCCGCTCTCTCATTCAGCTTATAATGACAACATGATAAATACTGACGATGGAAGAGATTTTACGGAAAAGTTGTTCTCAACAATATACAACAATAAGGTCCAATCCTAATTTTTCTACATGAGGAGGTGGGGTAATGTAATTATCTCTAAGATTTTAGTCCCATCCAAATCTGACATGTCAGTCAATATGTAGCTTACTTGCAAATCAACTTTGGTTAAAAGCGTCTGTGAAATGAACAAATGCAAATATATGATGGTTAAAATTTGTAGGTAGAGCTCTTAAACATGTTTACAAACTCATTTCCCATTCTCACACTTCAGAGGAGATGTCAGAGTGTATATTTAGCCTCTCAGGCTTTCCTGAAGGAATTAAAGTTTAAGGGCCATCGCTCAAGGAACCGTTCTAGGAGTACATACAGTATGTTAGAAGTGCAGTGCACCACTGAATACTGAGCCTCGCCTTCCTTTGACGGCCCGAGTCCATTCCTAAAGGAGAGACACATACAGAGACACACTTGGTACAGCACTGCAAATATATGATGCTTAAAATTTGTAGGTAGAGCTCTTAAACATGTGGAACCAAAGAGCACTGAGGAAACCCAGATAGACACAGGGAGAACATACAAAACATGCACCACCATACCGTCCACTTTAGTCCACTTTAGATAAAAGTGTCTGCCAAATCCGCTATATAGCCAAAAGTATGTAGACACATGGCCATCACACCCATATGTGCACATTAATTCGTGGTGCATGTTTTGTATGTTCTCCCTATGTCTATCTGGGTTTCCTCAGTGCTCCTTGGTTCTTCCCACCTCCCAAAACCATGTCCGTAGATGGATTGTCTATACTAAATTTCCCTTGGGTGCAAGTGTGTGTGTGTGTGTGTGTGTGTGTGTGTGTGTGTGTGTGTGTGTGTGTGTGTGTGCGTGTGCGTGTGCGCCCTGTGATGGACTGGCATCCCATCTAGGGTGTCAGTGTTCCCAGGGTTGGCTCCAGATCCAATGAGATCTGAATTGGATAAAGCAGTTACTGAAATTGAGTGAATGAATGCAATTTATCAGCTGTGGGATAAAGGTCTTGCTCAGGAGCCCAGTAGTGGCAGCTTGGTGGTGATAGGATTTGAACTCGCAACTTTGTGATCAGTAGCCCAATGCTTTTAACACAAGGACAGGACAGTGGCACTGGTACACCTTCAGCTTGCAGGATCCTCTTAAATGAATCCATTTTCATTCCCATTTTTATCCATCCACCAAGCCATCCATCCATGCATCCATCATAAGCTATAATCTTTTTTTTTTTTTTTTTCGGTTTGTGTGTTTGTGGTGTGTGATGAGCATTTTCATTCTTTCATGTTGGAAAAGATTCAACAAGCGAAGATTTAACCATATGTTCAGTGTTGAGCTAACTCTATGGATTTCATTTCCACATTTCTTAAAATGTCTTTCTATTGCTTTTGAGCAGGTAGACTCTTTCCCATATTATATTTTACGCTATTTATCTTTATCTCTTCCATTCTCTGACTAAAGTTTGTTTTTATTCACATTATGATTTCAGGTGTGGTAGCGCTCCTCTGGATCACATCTCTCTCAACCGTCTGTCGAGCATGAGGAAGAGATACAGGCAAGAATGCATACACACAAACTCTCTGCCTCTGTCGCTCCTTTTCTCCAACTTTGCATAGCTATAACAAGTTACAATCCAGTAATCACTCTAATAATAGTTATATTATGCAGTGAATATGAATATACACTCTGACTGCAGACTGGGTCACAGCATGGGACACAGTAATGCTTTTATTTGAGAACAGAAGACAGGAGTGATATTTACGTAACATATGATCACATATCACACTCCTAACCCAGTAGCATGGTGTTTTCAGTCAGACCACAGACTTCTGATGACTGTGAGGATATATAATATATCGGCAGCATTATAGTTCAACTATAAAACGTTTTTTCAGCAGTATGAGTACCTTCCGTCACCGTTAAAAACCTGGGTATAATCTTTGACTCCTCCCTCTCTTTCCTGTCTCACATTTCTTCACTCACTAAATCTGCTTTCTTTCACCTCCGTAATATTGCTCGTTTACATCCCTTCTTAAATATCAATGACGCTGAGACACTGGTTCATGCCTTCATCTCTTCTCGACTCGACTACTGTAACTCTCTCTTCTATGGTCTACCAAACTCAACATTAAATAAGCTCCAATATATCCAGAACTCTGCAGCTAGGGTTCTCATGTTTTCTAAGAAATCTTCTCATATTACTCCCATCCTACACCGACTTCACTGGCTGCCAGTTCGTTCTCGTATTCAATACAAGATTCTCCTCATCACCTTCAAAGCACTTCATGATCTCGTCCCCCCTTCATACTTATTCTCCAGTTTGCACACTACGCTCTTCAGATACTGGTCTACTGTTAATTCCACGCCACAGGTTAGCATCGTTTGGTGGACGAGCGTTCTGTCTCTCTGCTCCGACACTCTGGAATTCTGTTCCCAAAAATATCCATGATCTTTCTTCATTACAGGATTTCAAAACCCACCTTAAAACATCTTTTTCTTTCTTGTTTTTCTGATCTGACTGTGAATCCACTGTGCAGTATTTTTCTATAATAGATAGCAGACAAGGAAGCAAGCCCCTCTCTTACTGAATAGTTTTCTTTTTCTTTTTTTCCTTTGTTGTTGTGACCTTTAATCCACTGCTCATGTTATGTCTTTCATAAATTTGCCCTTCTGACTCATCGTGTTAAACCCTCATCTGTCACACACGTTCCTGACAGAACCCTGACTCAAGGAGACGTATGTTTGCAGCCCAGGAAAGCTTTGGAATGCAGTGCAATCTGAGCCAAAGATCTCAGCCTGGATTCCCTGACACAAATCAACACCAGAACCAGGGCAGAGCTGCTTATGTCCAACAGAGCTTAAAGTTATAATCCGGAAGCTTTTAAAGTGAACCTTGAATGTAAACTGAATTTCGTGTATATACACACAATGTCAGATTACTGTACGTCCAATCCAGGAATAATCCATCAATTATTCAGCCTGATCAAAATGTCCAGCTGAATTATTGAAGAAGGTTGGATTGTGAAATGATTTAAGTGGAAATCAGAAGATATGTCATACTACATAAGTCTTTGAGCTGATCGTAGGTGATTAAAAGCATCTTCCCAAATTAACCGATATAAAAGGCACCAGATTTCTTTTCTTTTCTTTGGTGATGTTAGACTGTAGACTTTTCTCTCCTTCAGATGAAAGATGCAGCCAAGTATAGACCTTGGGTAAATGTGTGGTGATGTGTTTTATTGTAGCTTCATGCATACAGCGCTCACCCCTTCAGACTCATTAACCACCTGTAGCCTTCCAGAGACACTGTAAAACTCTCCCTTCAACCCAATGTGTGCGGGTGCACGAGGTCACGTATAGTCTACAAGCAACTCATAGCCACAGTATTCCTCTGCACCTGCATTTACCTAATTAAATTCCCTTATAGATGCCCTGTAAGGTGTAAGCTCAAGACTTGAACATATAGGATTTTAAAAATGAATTAAAAACCTATAATATTCTGCAGTGGGCATCAGTAATTAAGGTTAAAGTCTTACGACCACCGTGTGAGGATTTGTAGACACCAAAAGAAGAGAAAGACTTCGGTGATTTTACTTTTTAGAATGTTTAACACTTTTTCAATTTTTAACTTTTCAGCTTCACTTTTAGCTTTTCCCTCCTTCTGTTTACCCATATATTTTTATCTTTATCTTTATACACTGCATCGAATTGTGTGCTCTCAGTTCTGAGTTTTTTTTCTTTCAGCCATATTTCAACAAGTTCCACTTCTTTTGCTACTGTTAAGATCTTGTTTATTTATCAAATGTGCAACAATGATAAAAATGGCGAAAACACTGAGCAATACTATGCTACAGAAAACTACATGACAGGACAATATATATTAAATAATAGTTTTATACCGGAATACTGTTGCATTAAGTGCATTTTAATTAATTCATCATTATCATTGTTATCATGTGTCAGGCATGTTGTCTCGGAAGTAGGGAGACACACCACTGTTTGGTAGTCACTATTTACAGTGAGAATAAAGCAAGAAGGACAGGAAGTCACCTCGGAGACTGCCTGCTGCACGCAGTAGCTTTTCAACTACATTATGGGAGAGAGTGATCCTTTCATAATGTGTATGGTGTCTCACAGTGCTGTAACAAGTGTGTCTCTGTATGTGTCTCTCCTTTAGGAATGGACTCGGGCCGTCAAAGGAAGGCGAGGCTCAGTATTCAGTNATTCAGTGGTGCACTGCACTGGTTACATCAAGGCTTGGCCCCCAGCAGGTATTTACTATACATACACACAACAATATTTATCCCTATTTATGAGGCAAACCACTGATTGTGTGTGTGTGTGTGTGTGTGTGTGTGTGTGTGTGTGTGTGTGTGTGTGAGAGACTGCTTTCATCTATATGTCCAGTCTGGTGATGAAATAAACATGCGAGATGTTCAGCTAGAATGTTTGTGTCCAATAGCTTCATATTGATGGGGAATGTGAGGGTATGCCGGTTTAAAAAAAATATTCCATGCTCCCATGGATGCCTCGGGATTCTTTCAAGTCAAACCAATAAACTTAGGGTCAGTGCAAAAAACACGTGCATGCAGAGAGGGTAGTTTATGTTGAAATCAGGGTATTTACTGTTGGTTTAAAACATCACAAACTCTGCCATTATATCTAGACTCCATTATACACTACCCTGCCAAAAAAAAAAAGTCACTGTTTAGATTTTAATAGGCAAATACATAAGAGTCTATGAATGGATCATTATTAGAGTGATTA
>CM074955.1:8908002-8923490 GCA_037577455.1 Pangasius macronema
TGCAGGCCACTCGAATTCTTCCACTCCAACCTTGGCAAACCATGTCTTTATGGACCTCACTTTGTACACAGGGGCACTGTGATGCTGGAACAAGTTTGGGCCTCTTAGCTCCAGTGAAGGGAAATTGTAATGCTACAGCATACAAAGATGTCTTGTACAGTTGTGTGCTTCCAACTTTGTGGCAGCAGTTCGGGGAAGACCCATATATGAGTGTAATGGTAAGGTATCTGCATACCTTTGGACATATAGTGTACATAAGTTCTCTTTTGGAGAGTGTTGTTTTTTGCTTGCTATGGTCACTTCAGATTGTCTTCTGCACTGATATGCTCAGCTGAACAACCAGCCAAAAGAGCTCCAATTCAGCTCTCTCTCTACCTACAATCTGAGAACACAGTAGGAAGCTCATGAGCTCACACTGAGTGTGAATCGTAGTAATGATGTCCAACTGATGATGTCCAACTGATGATGTTCAACTGACATGCTGATACACAGGAATGATTCCTTACTTAATGGCCACATGATCCAGCAAGGTTTCTTCATAAACATTTACATTATATTTAATTACTTTAGCTTATTTGGAAAAGGTTTTTTTTTAACAACTTTCACTCAATGGCAGGTATGCAGTCAAGGGTTAAAGGTCATACTCAGGGGTTCAGAAGTTGCTTTCTGTCAGTAAGTTGTAAACTCACATCCTTTTTAAATGCAGAACCCTAACTGGGATATTTATTAATGTATTTATGCAAACAGAAGGAGAGTCCACTAATAAATTGTTAGATATTACTTGGTAATCAATTTGATTCAAACTTTGCCTTACCATATATCAGCGGTAAGAAGCAATGAGCAATGAAAGGATGTTTAACAGATCAAGAACTTCAGGTCAAGATCTTCAGTTAATGTTCACATTAAACATGAGAATGCAGAAAATATATGATCTCAGCGACTGTGGCATGGTTGTTGGTCCCAGACGGGCTGTTTTGAGTTAAGTTGAGTTGTTTTCAGAAACTGTTGATATCCTGGGATTTTCATGCACAACAGTTTCTAGAGTTTATATAGAATGGTGCAAAAGACAAAAAACATCAAGTAAGTGGCAGTTCTGCAGCCGGTAATGCAATTTTGTCCCAGTCTTCAGCTTTCAGTTTCAGTGAGCCTGTGCCCACTGTAGCTTCAGATTCCTGTTCTTGGCTAACAGGGGTGGAACCTGTGGTTTTCTGCTGTTATAGCCCTTCTGCCTCAAGGGTCAACATGTTGTGCGCTCTGAGTTGCTAGCCCATTTATAATAGCCACTTTTGCCACATGATTTGTTTGTCAATGATTTAAATCCTCGCATTTTACTATAACCTAGAGTTTGTCCTTTTCCTCCTCTTTTATTGGACTTAAGCCTAAAAGTCTGCTGATGTTTTATTTACCACTCTCATGGATGCAGTTAACAGTTTTAGGCTCTTGTGATGACTCGCACAGCTTGATATACTGTATATGTGTACTGGCAAGGACCAACACAGTACTAGATTTAGATGCAGTAAGGGGAAAAAATATGAGCAGTATTCACATTATTTATCTTCCCCCACCACATGCTTACTCTCTGATAGTGGGAAATAGCAAGGCCAGTATCACGGAGTGAGAGGGCGTATGCAGTCAGGTTTATACAGCTGCTGAGACTGTTTGCCAAGGTTTACAGGTTTAGTGTAGCAGATATTGTGTAGAATGGCACATAACTAGAGAAACTGTTGGATAGGTGCTAGTAATGGAGATTAATATTATATTTTGTTTATTCATTTGGCAGATGAGTTTATTGAAATGAATTTACAAATGAGACAGAATGTAATCCAAGTTGTGGTCTTATGGGAAATAGTAGCTAAAAGGAATAGTTTGATCAAAAGCACATTTGCGCAATATTTCCTTTACCCCAAAACTAGTTGATTAGCCAAGCCATATTTGGTTTCCATTGTTCACTCTTTCATTTTGGCACCGGAACAAAGAGCTATGAAACTAGTAACAGGTAGTTGATGTTTTTGGATGATGCCCTCCAAAATCTTTTTCTTCTTTTAACAAATATTTTAACCATATCCAGTTATTTGGTGATGTCAGACAGACTGGGTGTTTAGGACACAGTATAACTTACTATAAAATATAAACATGAAAATATCTTCACTTTGTATCTCATTCAGAGTCTGTCGGCGTTTTCAGACCTGTAGATCTGTGCTTTGTTCCAAAACAGGGACTTAAATTGTTACAGTGTCTCTTTGCATCCGTTCGCTTTCACAAAGCAACATTTCAAAGTGTACCAAAATGTGTTCTGCAAGTCACATGTGAGTAAACTGTCCTCTCATTGGTCAGGGTGCACCTGTTTATGTTCCAGGGTTCTGCTCATAGCGGCCATTCATCAAGATGGATAGACAGCAGCTCCACAAGCTTATTATGCCGTTTTTTTAGCTGTAGTTATTATAGTTTATCAGTTTGAGTGGGAATCGACGTTCCACGGAGCAATTAAAGCCCATCTCCTTGAGACATTTGCTAAAAACCTTGTACACCTCTGTGTTTTTATGTATTTTTGAAAGTTGTTCAGAAATATGTTTGTCAGACCAAATTTCAATGAGGCATTTTAACTCGTCTTTGGTCCAAATTAAACTGTGATTCTTGTTGTGAGCCATTGGCAAAACAATCGCACTATTTAATGAAGTTCCCATCATGCATTGTTATACAGGTTAGTTTGTTGGTCCGCTGGGACGGAATGTTTTCTCAGCACAAGTGAACCACACCAGAGTTCGTTTGCAGTCGAGCCAAGTGACCTGCACAGAGCCTGAGCTCAAACCCCACTGAACACCTTTGGGATGACCTGGAACTTCACAGACAACATGAGAGCTCTGTGTATTTTCTAATGCTTTTCTGTTTATTCTGGGTTCATTTTTTGGTTTGGGTATTATGGGGGATGGTATTGAATTTGATTTGTGGAATTTCCAGGACTTGAATAGTAGAGAAACAACAAATTAAATGTGGCAGATGGTATGGGAAAATGTTTTGTAGAAATTACTTTGATTTATATGTACAGTATCTACAATGGTCATACTGATTTTAGCATTTCACAGGAGCATTACACAGGATATGATATATTCCTCTTAATTATTTTAAATCGAAAGTGTGTATGTTTGGCTATCTGGCTGAAGAGAACAAGCACTGGGTGAGTCCTGTGTGAATCATCCATGATTGCATTATATGAACAAGCTGTAACAGAGGACAGGTAGACAAATGCCAAATATCTAAGTTGTTAAAATTATACCACACCAACTCTGAATGGGCAGAAGGTGTTGAGTAATTTCCTATACCATTACAGCTCTGTCAGTGCTGTCTGCACTGGAAAAATCACTGGTTTATATTAATGCGTTCATTCTAATGTTATCATTTCTGTAGCAGCAACTTACACAGGGAAGGCGGAGGCTTCACATCATCTAAGCCTTATAGTAAATCTATTTAAAAACATTTTATTTAGCAGATTATTTTGCTAATACAGTGATGTTTTTGTAACATTTTTTGGAAAGAGTCTGCATTGTAACAGTTAGAGGTAAAGCTACAACTTCAGCTTTTTCGACTTGGTTGTCAGGAAAGGTAGGCTGAGACAGATAAAGTTGAAGTTAACAACTTTAATGAAGGCAATGCAGACAAATCCAAAAATGTAAAGGCAAGATCAAGGTCAGGCAATTATCCAACAAAGTTCACTAAGCAAAGGCAAAATGTGAGAATCAAGACACAGGCAAATGTCAGAAAACCAGAACATCAAACACAGCAGAACAAGGCTTGGTAGTGTTCAGGTGTACCAGACAAAACTGAGTGTTTACTTTCCAAACAGGCTGGGAATGAAAGTCTCTTTATAAAGGTTGACTGTGAGTGAAGGGAATTGGGAACAGGTGGAAATGGAGTTTGTGGACTGAGTGGACCTGACAATGGGAAACATGACAAGGTGTAATTTTTTTTTTGTCTTATTATCTTAAAGCTAGAGAAAAAAAGTGTCCTGGCGAAATAGGAGGCGGATTCAAGCGTGAGTAAATGCGAGACTTTTAATGGTTAATAGGCAATGATAGGCTGAACAGACAGTGGAAGAGGTACGTGGGTGCAGTGGTGGCAGGCGTCCGCGGCACTCACTGCAGCAAGGGAGAGACAGTCCAACGGAGCCAGCCGGGGAAAACAGTAATCCTCCAGAGAAAACAGAGAACACACACGGAACTGTGAGAGACACAAAATATGAGACAACGAACTGACAAAGACAGGGACAAACGCAGAGGCTTAAATAGAGCCGGTGATAAGTGACAGCTGAAAACAATGAACTAATTAACGGTAGTAACAAGAGATGGCCAGAAGGGACCAATGATCCATGAACCGTGACAAAAAGAGTACTAATTGGAACTAACTTGTTTTGTAGATATTCCACAACCTGGAACGTAACTACAAACTGACTAAAAAAAAGTATATGTGGCATTCTTTAATAAATAAAAAAAATGTAGTCACTGGAAATTTGCTATGGTATAACAGGAATAAAACATTGGGGTATGCGGTTATTGGAAACTTTGGCATCACATCACACCATGGTTGATTATTTTTCTGTAACAGCACCACCCGTAGTTTTTAATTCCTTTCATAACATTTTTTGCAAACATTGCCAGAAAGAATTGGTATAACAAATGGGTAGGAGGCAGCAGATGTGAGCCACATTTGAGTGGCAAATACACCATAAGCAGTATCATGTGTTTTTTTTACAGCAATAGCTGAACCCACAGAGAACAATAAAACTGCTAATAATAAGCACAAAAGTTTATTACATAAAGTATGTGACTTAAAAATAATGATGAATCCACATAAATTGCAGATTTGTAAAGTGCTTTTTTCTGCTGTAGTAGGTCTTAGATTTGCTTTGAAAATATTTAAAAATCCCTTTGGTCAAATTATCTTGAGCAAATTATCTTTGTTCTACCTTTGTGGCATTCAAAAAGAGGATATGTCTAAAAGCACTGCACACTTTGATATGTTGTACTTTGATCTGCTTGAGAAAAAAAAAATGCCAGCAGCATGAGGGGGTTCTTAAATGGCTTTTGGTTTTGCAGTGGGCATAAGAGATGAAATGGAAGTGTGTGAGAGATGATGTTTCAGCTGTATGTGGGCAGGAGGGCGTCCTGGCGGCTCTGAATAACAGTGGAGACGGCGCTGTTTCGGTTCAGGCCGCGGAAAAGATGGAGCTGTGATCGTGCTGAGAGTCTTAGCGCTACAGCAGCATCACACTGAGACCTGATTACTGTCTCCCAGCGTGGCGCTGGTGCTCCCACACACATACAGGCAGTGCACAGTGTCCTCCTCTCGCAGCACTTTTCTTTGTCTCCGAGTTCAGTTCAGATCGGTTTCAATTGGAGTCAGTGTTGCTGGTGACACATGTTAGGTGTCTGTTGTCAGAGAGGAGAAAAGTAAGGTTTGGAAGTTTGGCACGATTTTAGCCGCGTATGCAAAGCAAATCAATTTTAATCCTAATCCCTTTTATATACATGTAAATCTGTACGTTCCTCTAGGACCATGATGCAGCCATGCGAGTGGTGTAGCAAGTGCATCTTGGAGATATGGAGATGCTCCTGGGGAAAATATGGTAATCGACGCCCACTAGTTATTGATGTAGTGCAACATGATTGACACAATGCTAAAAGACAGGTTCTTGCAGCAACTTTATATTCTACAGCTTACCATGTTGTTCCCTTGACAAAAGTGAACACCAGCAAGTAAGAAATAAAACAAGATGTGGTGTGCTGTTACAGGAAATTGATCAACAATGGTATGGTGTGAGGCAACCCAACACAAAGTGGATTGTTTTCCAATAACAGGACGTCCCGAAGTGTTTTATTGCTCTTACATCATATAAATTTGTCATGTCATAGATATTAATATGTCTATTTATAGTTACGTTTAATGCTTTTTTTTTTTTTTGCACTGAGATTGGAGACTCCATTCACCAATGATAAATATCTCCTCACAGAAAACAGTCTATGTTTGCTTCCTGTGAAGAAAAATGAAATGAATGAAGTGACTTTTGTGGCCAAGTACGGTGATCCATACTCTTGAATTTGTGCTCTCCATTAAACCCATCCAAGTGCACACACACGGTAGTGAACACACACCCGGAGCAGTGGGCAGCCTTTTTTGCTGTGGCGCCTGGCGAGCAGTTGGGGGATCGGTGCCTTGCTCAAGGGTCTCACCTCAGTCGTGGTATTGAGGGTGGCAGAGCGCGCTGGTCATTCACTCCCCCCCACCTACAATCCCTGCCGGACCTGAGACTCGAACCCACGACCTTCAGGTTACATGTCCAACTCTCAGACCATTAGGCCACGACTGCCCCTGTGATTTGTCTTTCTACAAATCTACTGTCCAAACCATGCTGGTATAGAAAATTGAATCAAGAGTTCAACAGCGGTATGAAAATGTTGTTTAAGTTTGGCTAGTGCCTTTAGTTTTGATAGAAATGTGTTTAAATGTGAGCAGATAGCGTGTTGTTCCAGTAATAGTGGGCAGTGGTGGTTCATCAGTTAAAGTTCTGAGCTTGCGATCGGAAGATTGAAACTCCAGAACTGCCTGAGAGCCGCTGCTGCTCTCTAGATGAAGGCGACTAACTGCTCTGCCCTGTACTTGGGTCGGATTTTGCCTCAGTTTTACGTCAGTTGGATAAAAGCATCAGTAATAGTAGAGTTATATGACAGCTTTTCAATGTACTGTATTTTGACTCATTTGTCAGTGTTTCCACATCACTGTGCATCTCAATGCCATCATCGGCTAGCTCAAGATCCAGCTTTGATCGAAAATAAGGGGCTCCAGCTCTGCAGTTTCTGACTTTAAAATGATCACCTGTCATCTAAGCAGTCTCTGCAGATCACAAGTCTCCACCTCCAATGTCACTGTAACTGATCAGAAAATGGTGAATGAAAAATGTTTTGTCCCTACTTCTACTACTAAGAAGAAGAAGAAGAAGTAGTATTAAACAATTTCTGGTGAATTCTTTCCATAAATAAACAATTTCTGGGGAACTCTTTCCATATGGTTGGGGCTGATGGGGTCAGTGGGGTCAGAGGGCCGTGTTTTTATCACTCTCTTCTTTCTTCATACATACCAAGAGTAAACACATATGGAACTCATACACACATTCAGGACACTCTGTCCTGCACTCAGCTCCCTTGCTTTCTCTCTCACTCATTCTCCTCTTTTTCTTTTCTCATGCAATTCTTTCTCGCAGCATTGATTTAATAGCATGACTGCATTGAGTACAATATCCTTCAAAGCACAAAATATAATGATGTTAAGTTTACGTGAACTCGCTACTGCTACCACTAAATCAATCAGTCAATCAATAACTAACTAACTAAATAATAACAACAACCACAACTTAATAATACTATTCAGTGTTGTTGATGGGTTGCTGATGCACTCGCATGAAAAAGATCATCTTTAAACATTTATATGCACACTTTATTATGGATTATAGTTCATACCATCTTTATCCTATAATTGAATGTATAATAACTAGAGAAATAGAAATAGATTATTTATTAATGATAAGAGTTGTACTCTCTTGTTCTTTAATGTTCTTTAAATCAGTTCATTGGAACAAATTCTGAAAAATATATGGAAGAATAGAGACTTCAGTAAAGATTTTTTAGTTATTTTTAAGGTGGTTAAAACGCTTAAATTTTAAGTAATATTTCAAGATGATTTCATATTATTAAATATTAACAATAATATTAACTATTTTGTCTAGTTATTATACATTATAGAACTGAGTTGCTGGTTGTCTTGTATTTTATATTTACATTAACAATGCATTGTTTTGTTTTAATTGAACAAACTTATGAAAAATTAATGTTCCATTGTAGGAAAATTTATGTGAAATAATTCATTAGAAAGTATGCATGTAAACTTTTCTAACATCTATATCTTAACTAAAATTGGTTGAGAGGCAGCCTTTTTTCCCACTTCATGGTGGTTACTGTAAAATACATACTCTCCAGTTTTGGGCATGATAACGCTTTTTTAAGGTGTGGCTGCTCTTAATTATTATATTTCCCATGCATTAATAATTAAGGATTATTTTTTAATAAATAGTGAAGTCACTAGTGGGGCTCTGCAATTATGTTTTGGATTAAATCCATTCTAGTCAAACAGGCTAATAACTAATTAAGAACTCAGTAATAAATATAATAACTTTGATAAGTGGTGGGTTGTGACTTCCAGCACTGTGACTGTAACTTCACAGACCAGTGGAGCTCCTGAGACCCCACTATAAGAACCATTGCCCTAAAGAACCTTTCAATCAGTAATTCTTGTACCATATTTTGTTATTTCCACAAGACAGAGAATAATCAAATTTCCTTCTACGTAATGGTAACATTTATGGAGGAAATTTTTTTTAGTTCTCTGTGACACCAAGAAATGCTTCTTCTGTGCCATCATTCTAAGGAACCTTTAGTTCTAAGAGTGGATGCAACCCTGACATGTGGCTGTGAATGCAGTACTCACTATCTGAGTACAATCTGTTGATCCATAGATTACAGAGAGAAGAGCAATAGCCCAGCACCTCAGAGCAAACAAAGTCTGTCAAACCGAGGGATACATTTTGAAGACTTGGAAACCAAAGAGGTTGGGGATATGTGCCTCATCAAACAAAGAAACTGTCACATGTTGCTTCTGCCCCCATCTGTTACCATGACAATCCAATACTTCCCATCATACGTTGGAATGTAGCACCATATGATATTCGGGTCTGGCGTCGTGCCAATCATGATTCCCCGTCTATCATCTCCAGAGCCGCTGTCCATCCAGACACCCACGCACACAGGCCATTTTATGAGCTTCTATTTTCACGCTGAGATGAAAGCACCCGCGCCTTATCCGAGTCATTTTTCATACCGTGAGATCACAGCAAGTTGTTTTTTTTTTGTTTTTTTTGAGAAGGGAAGCTTAGAGCTTGGGCTTCCTCTGGAAACTTGGATGTGCGTATGTTTTTGCTCTCTCTGATTCATTCTTTGTTTCTCTCCCTGAGGTTCAAGTGGGGTTCAGCATGTTGGGTGCTATCCATGGCAGTCTACTGTCATTCCAGGTGACCCTGTAGCCTCTGCTTTTTTTCCCCCTCCTGGCATGCATCGTCTGTCCTCATGGGTTCATGTTCGACCCATGTTTTTCTTCAGGAGGAAATTTAAAATGAGCCCTTGACATTATGTGGTTTTGGAAGTGCGTTGCTTTTTCCTTCACTTTGAATACTTGAGTTTGTCATCAGGTGTTTGGATGTTCAGTGTGAGTTTCTGTACATTGGTTTGAATTGAGAATAGTTAGTATGAGCAAAACCTGCTCTAGCTATAGTTGTTTTTGTCTTCAGAATAAACAGCGTGTATCCAAATCTGTCCAAACTTGGAAAAAAACATTATATTTTTTGTCCATGTAGACTTTCATAGTATGAGATTCCAGAATGTTCATGAGGAGACAGAGAGCTCATTGTGGTGTTATGGCTGGTTTATTGGATCATGTGTTGCACAAATGCGATTTTTGGCTCAAGATGAAAAGTCTATAATGCAGTTACATTTGTATATTTAATTATTCAATTATTATATTTTTACATTCTTTATGAGTGGGTTTATTTAAATAAATTTATATGACTGAACTGGAAAATCAAAAGTATTTTCCATATTGAATTTATTCTTTCCAGTGTTTTCTGTGTTTTTCCTTCCACAAATAAACAACCATCTGTTTGTCTCTATGAATGAGTCATACAGATACCCACATCTTTGTATTTGTTGTATTTTTTGAATTTTCTGATATAGCTCGATCCTCTGCGTGCCTTCCCTGCTGTGTAGTTACCACGAAGAGGGGTTCTTGTGCAGGGCCAAGTCTGACAAGTGACCCCAAGTATCAGTTAATCAGTTTGAGACGATCAGGATCTAATATTGGTTCTATTCCTACATGTAAGACTATTATAATACACACATTTAATACACACATAGTGTTTTAATGAAATATTGCACAATTTTTCCTCCAGCCATCAAAGGCCAAAAACACACTTGCAGAGTATGTTTCAGTCACAATGCTGAGGAATTCCACCCAAACTGGGATCCAGATTTCTCCAGAACAAACGTGAATTAGATCAAAACAAACATGGCAGATTATCAACAGACACAGCTTTCCATGCTATCTGGGTATGCGTTTTGAAGAGATAAAATAAAAAGATTAAAAAAACTATGGCTGAACTGACGGCTGAGTTTATAGGTCAGAATTAAACACTGAATATATACTAAATGTATAAAACATACCTAAAACTTAACATACTAGGGACCATGCTAATGATGTCCATTATTCCATTGTTTTGGTGCTTGTTGGTTATAAGTTTATGTTTTTTATGTAACATCTAGATAGGAAAAATCACAGGATAGCTGGTGTTCTCCCCACAAATATTGAACTTGGATTGGGAATAGAGTGGGGGTTAAGACTTTCCAACGCTTTCCAATTTTCTAACATGGGAAAATCTTCAGGACAGAGGACTTTGTGCTTTCCAGTTTCTCAGTAACATGACAACTTGCATTTTTTTTGTCATATAAACTTCAAGAGAGTGAAAAACTGAGGCTGCTGTGGGAATGACTGGTAAGCTGCTATAACATAAGTGATGACAATCATGAACTTGTTTCACAGTTGCTTCCACAGCATTAAATGTAACTATAAATGGATAAAAAGCATGATGTGTCTTTTTCATTCATAAATTAAAAATTTGATTTGTTGGTGTAAAAGGAAGAAAACACTTCAGGACACACTTTTATGTGGCAGAAAACATACTGACTGAAAGTGCTGACACTGGAGACTCCTTCAAGAAATGTTAAATAAACGTCTCCTTACAGAACATTTGACCATATCAATGATTTGAAGTTTTCTTAGTTAAATAATAACAATCTTTTAATCAGTTTATTATTAGCCGTAGACTTTAGGCCTCATCCACCATACACATCTCTGTGAATGATCTGTTACTGTAGAAATGGTGACACATTAGAATGAATGCAGACAGACATTGTTATGGAAATTAATCAACACCTGCTGAATCAGATACAAGAATTCAACAGCACTGTGGTATAAAATTGGATTATACATATCCCACACCACATGATAATCTAGGAAAATAAATATTTACATTTACCTGATGGTTTTATCCAAAGTGACTTGCAATTGACACAGTATACAGCTGAACAGTAGAGGGTTAAGGGCCTTGCTCAAGGGCCCAACAGTGGCAACTGGATGATGCTGGCTTGGAGATTCTTGAAGATTTGAATTCATGATCTTTTAACCAGTAGTTCAATCACTTAGCCACCAGTGAGTTGGTTTCCCTCCCTTGTTATCCCAAGAGCTAGAATGAATACTGAAGCCATTTATTTTACTTCATAATTGGACCATTAGTGTATTTCATAAACACACTGTTTGTTGCACAATTTTTAGTCTGTATCCCTGCTGACTAATGCACAATCCATCTCCTACAGGGAGATTAACACTGAACCAGATTCACCTCTGGCGCACTTGCCTCCCTTTGGGACACATCCTATCACTGCTACTGTTAGCTGGAATGGAACCCAGCACTGTCATGCCAGCTGCAGATGATTTATCGTTATTATACAGCTGAGGTTACAGATAAAGCTGTGCCCCATGCTGGGTCTGCATAAGGAAATCTGTGTTCTGGCTCCTTCCCCAATGTCATGAAAATCATAGCTAGCATAAAAAGTGCAGGAGAAAACAGCCAGAAATCAGATTTGGGATACAGCTGGTCTGTTGCATCCACGTGTCTGGCAACTATATTATCTGGACATATTAATCCAGAACAATTTATTGGAAAGGGATAATCAGATGGCCAAGGGAGTTAGTGCATGACATAAAATATATGACGCAGAAAACAACTGGATTGAAAGGTTTCAAACTTATGTTTTTATGTAAGCTGTTTTCATTTCAGAAGTTCAATTTGATTGGGGTGCTGCCAGCTGCAGAATTTTAGCAATTTGAATACACGTTTTAATTTTATTTCTATTATTATGTGTCGAAAGTGGATTGAAATTTGGTTTATGAGAATTTACAGCAGAGTTACACTTCATTTAAACTGATTATTGATAGTTTAGTTTCGGAAGAAGCAAGATACTTTTGCTGAATGCATGATGCTTTTGGTAGTGACACTGAAACAGTTTAAGTCTGAACTGTGTAACATATGACTTATCTCCAAATTGGAAAGATATTGCCACACTATCTTTGTTCTCATGTGGAAAGGTGTTTTGTTGGTAGATGCTGTGGAGGTTCGGGTGTTCAGTAAGCACCTGTGGATCGTTTGAACAGAGTTGTGCTACAGTGGTCATGCCATTGGGGTATTGACAGATAAAAAACAAGGGGATACTTATGGAATCAATCATAATTACCAAGAGATGTGCCCAATTACCCCCTCATGTGGGCTGTTATAGGATTTTTCTCCACACTCAGTATGATGAAAGTCCAGAGTTTTGACACCTCTTCAGAGTTTGGAGAGCTGCAGGGGTTCCCACAGAGCAGGTCTGATTCATACTTTCTCCACTGACGCACTGCTGAACTTTTTAAAGAACCAGCTCACATTTCCACCAGTCGAATGCATTGGTGCTCAAAGATGACATTTGTTAACATTTGTAATATAGCTCCTATTCAGTTAATTGAGATGGTTATTTGTACCTCGGGCCACTGTTTCATCAGTGCAAAATTAATTCTACCCACACTGAAATAAAGGCGGTCATGTAAATGATTTCAAGATGCTCAAGCCAAAGTTTAAATGTTCATGGTGACAGAATGACAGATCGATGTCTCTGCTTCTGCTGGGAGCTTTCTGGGAGCTGTCTGCAGCAGTGACTCACTGTTTGCAGCTGTGGATGATCGAGATGAATACCCAAAAAATTTACACTTTCCAAAAGTCCAACCCCTACTTCATTGGATAATCTCACTTCAATACTGTAGACTTGTACCTGACAATGGCTGCTGAATTCATAAAGACTTTCCTGTGTTCATCTCAGGACTCTTATTCACAAGGGGTTCATACTGGACATCCTTTCAACACTCTTAGTTCTGTTTGACTTGATAGTATACAGCTATAGAAGAATAATGATTTATAATCCCACTAGCCATGTAACCCGGAAGAGGATGGGTTCTCTTTTGTGTCTGGCTTTTCTGAAGGTTTCTGCCTCATGTTCTCTCAGGGAGGTTTTACTTGCCATTGTCGCCTTTGGCTTGCTCATGAGTGATCTAAATCTGCATCTGTATTTTTGTTTATCTGCTTTGTGACTATTGTTAAAAGAGCCATACAAAAAAATTTAAACGAATGACCTCAAGTAGTAGTAGTGAAATGGTGACCTCAGGACCCAGATTTCACCAGTTTTTGGTTCTTACAAAATAGTGCTGGAACTGAAATGGTTTTGCCGGTCATGAACCAGCTCTTTCTCAGAGAAAAATGTGGAATTGGTCCAAAACCAACACCTGCATTTTGTCAGTGGAAGAAAAGTGTCAACTCAGTGGTTCTGCAATGGATAACTTGAAAGAACTGCTAACAGCATTTGATGGTCAGATTCACACAGGAACTAATTTTAGCATCATAGCATCATCTTTATTGATTTTGAGCTGAAAGGTTTTGAGAAATCCAAGTTAATATTTATGGAAGGAATGTTTTTCCAGTTTCGTGCACCCCGGAGTCATGTTAATGTCCAAAACATTTACCTTTACATTTACATTTATCATATAATGGCCTTACAAGTGAGGCAGAACACAATCCAAGCATTAATTGGAGCAGTTCAAGGTTTACAGGTCTTGCTCGAGGCTCAGTAAAAGCTCACTGGAAAATTTCCATTCTCTAGCTTGGGTGATGCATGCTTATACCACAGTGGTGTTGAATTTTCCATATAACAGTACAGTGGCTTCAAGGCAAAAAAAAGTATGTAATTGTTGGTACGGTAAAGTTTTCTGTGAGAAGATTAAATAATTAAATACCAAATAAATAATGCACTAATTAGTGTGCGGGCTGTTTGATTTTACATGTCACGTGTGAGGATTTGTGTTTGCTATACAGATTAGCAGCTCAAGGTAACTGTATGAGCCACAAGCAGTCTTCAGAGGAACCAACAATCTCTACCTCTTCATTCCAAAGTTAATTTTTCTTTGTAATCTCTCTATATGTAGTTAATGAGAGGTTGTGTATGACAGGATAAGATGAAACTATGGTTATAAGTTTTCTTCCTTTTTTGCTAGGCAAACGGTAGGGACTAATACAGAGACATTTCGTTGTCTCTGTATTCATTTTGCTGTCTCTGTACTCGTACTCTGACAATGACAATGAAGTTGAACCTAACCTAAACTAAATTGCACTAAATTGAGGAAATGTTGTTGTGAGTTGTGAGAGGGGGAATGTAAAACTGTCACACACTATATGATCGGTCCGAGGAACCATTAGAGTCATCATTTGTATTTGAGATTTGAGAAAATTCCAGTTCACACGTCACTTGCCGCTGTCACTGAAATCACAGCTTCATGTCGCACGTGTACATACAGAAAAACAAAAAAAGAACAGTCGTCTGTCGCTTTGTTACTCACTAGTGTAAACACAGGATTATAGCTGCTGTAACGCAAGTGATAACAGGAACTAACCTTTTTCCTGAACATATATAAATGGATAGAATTTTCCAATCTTTAATATGTAAAAAATTCTTTAGCTTTGGCAAAGCTGTTCTACAAGAGATATAAAACCCTCTCATGTTTGTCCTGTAACAGTGGCCCTTTTTGTTTTGTTCTTTATTTATTGCATGTTTTGTCTAGTTTCGGCAAGTGTTTGATTTATAGTATATACACACTGAGAATATGTCTGTGTCTGTGTAAGAGTTTGTTTATTTAAGGGGTATGTTTGGGTGTCTTTTACATTGTTTTTGTGCAGCTGTGTAGATATCAGGTAACCCAGTGAGAATTGGGGTACATTTTAATGAATTCTATATTTTAGAAGCTGACTACAGCATTTTCCCCTTTACTATAAAGGAACATTGATGTTTTGATTTTATCCTCTTTCTCCTTTAACAATGTAGTTTTGAAATAGAAATGTCTAATGTGGGCATGAAGATTAAATCCCGAGTGGTTAAATTGTAGAGAAGGGCGCAGGGGAACAGAGCGCTAGTACTATAATTTGATAGAAATGTAAATGATACCATGGAATAAAGGTGATGATGATGATAATGATGGATATAATGATATAATACAGTTTCATGCTGCTTTATGGAGAAATGCTTTTGTTTCGTAAGTGTAAGGATAAGAAACAGAAACCTGTTTTCTGAATAAATACAGTTTATATAATCAGAGTATATATCAGAGTCATATATATACACTCCTGGGCCCGTATTCACAAAGCTTCCTGAGCCTAAAAGTTGCTCCTAATGACGAAATTCTAAGAAAATTCTTAGAATTAT
>CM074955.1:8923590-8935610 GCA_037577455.1 Pangasius macronema
CTCCTAGCTAGGACTTTTTAGGCTAAGACAGGAGCTCTCTGAGAGAATTCTAAGAAGCTTTGTGAATACGGGCCCTGATCAAAATCTTAAGACCAGGGAAAATATTCCAAGTATTCGCATTTCGCGCTGGTGGATTGTAACCAGGCTTAACACCAGCCTGTTTGAGTTTAAATGCAGTTTTCAATAAATTGCCTACTCTCTATTTTTTGTCTCTTTCTCTTGTTTCTTNCCTGGTTACAATCCACCAGTGCGAAGTGTGAATACTTGTAATATTTTCCCTGATCTTAAGATTTTGATCAGGAGTGTGTGTGTGTGTGTGCATATATATATGTGTGTGTGTATATATACATATATATATATATATATATATATATTGTGTGTGTGTGTGTGTGTGTGTGTGTGTGTGTGTGTGGATAATTGGAACTTATGACGCTGATGTTGTGGTGCAGTTGGATTTGTGGTGACTGTGTGTGTGTGTGTGTGTGTGTGTGTGTGTGTGTTTGATATAGACAACTCCAGCAACAGCAGCAGGCGGAACTGGAGGTTCATCAGCGAGATGGCCTGACAGCATATGATCTCTCACAGGTACCTACTCAAATACACATTGACACACACAAACACAACTCTTTACACTTCAGTTATAGATATTTTTTATATACATACACATTTCGTGCTGCAACAATATGGGAGCCACATGAAAACAGCGCTTTCCTGCCTTATCAACTAAAGCATCAGTCAGACCAAAAGCAAACGAAATTCTCCCAGCAGAAAAGCCAATTATTTGAAGGTGAATTGAGGTGAAAGACATGGTGGTAGTTACTTTACCTAGGCGACTGTTGTCCAGTGAATTTGTAAACCTCAGTCTGGGCACGGTATGCTGTTAATTTGGAGCTGTCGCATTCATCGACATATGCTATGAGTTTTTGTGGTGAAAAATTCTGGGTTTTTTTTTTTTTCCCTTCTGCCTGCCTGGAAATTCTTGCAATATTGGCAACTCTGGGTATGAAACAGGAATAGGCTCTCACAGTTTTAGGCCAGTTATAAAAAACTCATCCAATTATGAAAAATAATTAATCTGTCATAATATCATAACATCATTAAGCACCATTCATGCTATAGAATTATTTCCATTTTTAGGAGCTAAATCTCCCAGTGGAAGCCACCCACATGCAAGATTTGCTGTTTTCTATGCATTCAGAGCGTGCCACTAAAGTTGCATGACATGCGCTATGGAGGATCTGGTCTAATTTGAAACATGCTGCTAGGATATAGCACAGAAATTGGGGCATAGCCGTGTGGTGAAGTCATGTGCTGGTAATCCATTTTCATCAAGCCCGTCCTCCGGCATCTGTTTGATGCACGCTCATAAGTGTTTATAGATCTTTGAAATAGTTTCAGTGCTCTCCCAGAGCTGTGTTAGTGCGTCTTAACCAGGTAACACCATCAGTACGATTGTGTGTGTTACGGCTTGCAGTGTGCTGATTCTAATTTTCAGCCCCTGATGCTACTTTGGATTAACAGAACCAGACTTGCTAAAAGCGGTAAATCCATACAGCTTTGTAATTGAGAAGCAGCTGCATGTGTAGTGACCGCTCTGTGTGTTTTTTTTCTCTACACAAATCCTAGACAGATTGATTTGTATTCTAAATAATGTAATCCATGTTGATAAAGATGCAGGTTTGAAACAAAATGAGCTCTTGTTGGTTGAGAGTTCCTGTGCAGTACTAGACATTCAAAATGACTTAAAATGTCGCAGCTAACCCGGATTTTTGTTTTCCCAACGATTTTGCTTGTTCTCACAAAGACTTTTGAGCACTCACCTTAGTTCATACACTGAGGTATGCGTGAGTTTCTAAAACTAATCCAATGTAGTGCACCTTTTGTTCTAAGACCTCCCCTTTTCTACGATTGGTAGAATTTCATGGTTTGCATGGAGAGGCAATTGGATTTCCTAGTTCACTGTATGTGAGTTTGCTTGCGGTCATGGAAGCAGCACCTGAGAAAACTCAAATATGCCATCTCTTTCTGTTTGATGGGGGTTCTATGCCTACTTTGGAAAAACATATTCAAAATATGGCTCTTTGACCTATACACAACTTCTTAAAGTCTCACAGCATGGCTGCTATTGCCAAGCACTTTGTAATATATGGAAAAGAAAAGTGTGCAATGCATTTTGTAATATTTAAAAGATAGCTTGTGCAATGCATTTTACTTGATTTAAAGTTTCTTCAGGTCACAGACAAATTCAAGACAGTGTAGACACACAAACTGCCACTTTTGTCATCACTAAACATTGCCAATAACGCCCTACTTTAACAAGAAGAGAGCAGTTTGACTGACATTGCAAACGGCCAATCATAATTAGTTTAAAACAAAACTCAGTAATAACTTAAAAACGAGAAGCCCATTTATTCTTCAGTCCAGTGAGTAGCCTATATCTTTCTCTGAAAAGCTCATTGTGTCACAGTTTTAAAAGTATACAGCAGTGCTTATTCATGGAATACAGGTAGCCAATCAGACTGCAGCATTTAAGATTCTGAAGCTTGTAGCCAGCAAAGTGTAGAAAAGATTATGTACAGTCTGGGGCTGAGTTTAGGGTCCAAATCTCTTGTGATTTATTTTTTATCATTTATCAAAATGTAATGCAAAATTAGCTGTTTGAGAAATCCTGGTGTGAAATTGAAATCTATCTGAATATCCTGTACACTCACTATTTTGTAAGTAAGGGGGAAAAACACCATGGGGCATGCTGTTATCGGAAAATAATCAATGATGGGTTTGTGTGATGCGAGCCAACCCTGAATTTGAAGTGTTTTATTCCTTTTATACCACAGCAGTTTGCAACGCTGAAAAATTGCAGCATTGTAGTGGTAGTTTTTATCCAGTTATAGTTACGTTTAATATCACTTATAACAGCTATAACAGTATAACAGCTATTCTCTCATCAGCCTCATTTTTTTCTCCCTCTGTTGAAGTTAATAAGACAAAAAAAAATGCAGCCTGTCATGCTCTCACAAAACCAGAAAGTACAAAATCATCTGTCATGAACACTTTCCTGCGTTGAAAACACAAAGTTACAGCTTTACTTCTGACAAAGCGCTGACACTCGAGACTCTAGACAATACTAGACAATTTTTTTTTAATACCGTGATAATACTATATCACACATTGTTTTTAAGCTGTTTAATTGGAGCATCTACCATACAAGTCTTTGTGTTAATTGGTACTATAGAAATTACAAGTATTACAATGACTTCATCAGTATAAATCTATGAATTGCCTTGCCTTGCTGTTGTAGAAAATTAATCAGCACCTTCTGACCAATCAGAATTCAGCATTGTGTAGTATATTTTAATCACATGGTAACATCAAACTCCTAACCCAAAGGTAATGTGCTGTACAGTCGTACCTTTGTATGGCTGTGTATGACGTTTGTATTTGTGTTCTCTGTGCCTGTAGGTGCCAGTGGGCAGCGTGCCGGGCAGCGTACACGAAGCAGGAAAGAGCATTGACAAAACGGAGACACTGTTCTCTCAGGAGAGAGATCCACGTTTCAGTGACATGTACACAAGCATCTCTGGCTGTATGTACCAAAAATCTTCCATTTTCTGAACATACTGTTTGTAACTGTGGTCAAGCAGAGTGCCCTAATGCTTCAAAAGGTGGCCTAAACCTTTTTTATGCCATCTTTTGAATAAAAAGTTTCTACAGTCTCGGATATGACAAAAGTTTGGGAGGTTCCTCTTTACCTTTAAGTGGTCTCATAGTGATGATTCTTTCTCTATATGGATTTTTTTCTCCACTTTGCTGCAAGATCTTCCTCCCCCAGTGGTCTGCCCTGTAAGCTCTTGAGTTTTACTGAGAGTCCAACAACAAGTCATGCAGGGTATTTGAACCTTCAAGTACCATCAGAGAGAGCAAGATGCGAGCAGTTCAGAAGAAGGAAGCAGCTTATCCATATATGTTTTTTGCAATGTAAAGAAGACATGTAACTTTTGGAGGACATACAGAGAAGTGTATATCTCTGTGTCTTTCCTCTCCATCAACCATAGACAAGATCATTATGTTACATAGTAAATACAGTGAGTCCTTCAGCTAGGATGCTTATTCAGAAGTACTTTTGAGACCTGCCTAGCAGCTAGGAATGATCATGGTTAGGGATGCATCAGTACCATTTTTTTTTTCCAAGACCAAAAAACTCATACTCTCTGATACCAAAAATCAGAAACCTGCTTAGTACTAAGCATTCAGTGGCCTTATGGAACATTTTGTTTCGCTCTTATGGTAGTTGCTGCCATGTGCTGCTAGCAGTGAACTGCTGTTTATGTTGTAGAAACTGAATAGTATCTTTAATAGAGAGCACGAAGACAGCTGGGCTGAGTGCAGAAAGCAGTATGGGTGAGCGTGATGTGCCATGAAATGCATTTTAACTCACACACAAGTGTAGACCTGTGCATCTCAGTGCTCAGTGCTCGCTGACCTGAAGTGCTCTCATGTGTAAGTTTCTGCGCACACTCGTGTCACTGACATCACTTCACACTTTTAATGACCGCATTATCTACATTAAAGAAATTCCATAAGATGTTTTATCAGCTTATGTGTATTATAGAAAATATGCTGTAGTTCCTCCTCTTGATATCTTTACAGTTTGCTGTGTGCTTTGCTTTGATTGTCAACATTAATTGAGAAATTGGGTTCACAGGGAACGTAGACTAGGCTTGTGTCACATTGGATAGGATGATGTTGGGTTTTTAGCTATTTGCAAGATCTCAGTCAAGCAAAGGGCCAGAGCAGTAAACTGCTAGTGCTAATAGATGGCAACAGAATGACTAACCACACTTACCAATTTAATCTGGCTCCTGTAATAGCATGAATCAACAACAATAAACTAATCCAGATCTAGCCTTCAATTCAACCTTTTATCTCAACCATAATAGAAACTAGAACATAATAGGTGGATCAAATGTGGCCTAAAATTGAAATGCAGTTGGGTGAATTAGGGCCGTTTTTGATCCAGATTTTAAACCGCAAATGTAGCTGTAATCAGCTGGCCCACTTTTGGACTTTTGGACGGTTCCATTGCCATAAGCTGCTGTATGGTATCATATAGCAACTATGTTTGGCTTGGAATAATCTGCTATTTGATTTTTGCTGTACGCTATATGTTACTAATTTCTGTTTTATGGTCGCTTTGTACTTAATTTTTAGCTAATTTTGTTTCCTATAATTCAAAATGTATTAGCTTTATTTTCCATTTTTTAATGATGCCAGGTAAAGAGTGGAAGGATAAACATATTACCAAGTCAGTAGGAGTAAAGAGTGTCATGCTACAAAGCCACTCATGGTGCGATGTAAGCACTAGGGTTTATAATAAGTTCATGTTACGGTCTGTTGATATATTGTGGCCTGATTTGTCAAAATTGTTCATGCTTTTGTTGAATTACGTGTTGGAAATGCTGTAAACTACGACCTGACAAATTGGCATCATGTTAAACAAACTCACAGCAGCTTTCAAGTTTTATGTAATTGAACTCTGTATAAATCTGTTGCTTATTCTCTATCATTTTTAGTAACAACTTCATCATAAACTGAATAAACTGTGTGTAGCTTTCTAGCTTGTAGCATTTATCTTTCTCTTCTGTCAGAAGAGAATTGTCTGAGAATAGGGTTTAGCCAGCAGTTGTGTGCTTGGCTGTAGAATAGATGCATTTCTGAGTCCAATGAGATGAACAGCTTAGAGTACAATCTTCAAATTGTTACCTGATAGTTACCGTAACTCCTTTTTAATGGCATCCAATTTAAGTCCTGTTTAAGCCTTATTCCAGTGGCTCTCATCTGTTTTTTATTTTGTGCAGCTCCTCAAAAAGCGCTCAGCTCCTTCCCTCTGGACTAATCCTAAATCATGCTGCAGTAACTTCTGTTTCTCAGGACTGCATTGAAAACCCTTTGCCTGTGGGCTCCACTACTGTTGTAAACATGTTACATTGCTACTAACTAGCATGGTCATAATTGTGTCATACATGACAGCTGTCAAATATACATACGAACATGGCATTTCTGACTAGAACTAAAAAAAAACAACCATCTGTCTTTGGCTAAGCCTATTGCCATCTTATTTTTTTTCCACTCTCTCTTTCAGTTTATAACGATAACATGATACATTCTGACAGTTTGGGTTTTGATATATATACAAGGTTATACAAAAATGACTGTTGTACAAAGATTTCTTTACTTTCATTTTCACCCCCAGCTTGTTTGCTTTTAAAAGGTAATTAATACAGTGATACCATGACATTTTTAAAGACTAGGTTATCATAGCAAGTACTGGGGCTCTTCCTTGCTTCCTTCCTTCCTTCCTTAATGGTGGTGGTATCATGTGCTAGAGTTAAGAGAAATGAGGTTCCAAGAAATCCCATTCATGTACACAGTGACGCAGATTTACTTTCATTAAATAAATCCCTAGCAATAACTTACCCTTACTGATAATCACAAGGGAGTTTATAGTCATTGTGTTATATCTCTGCTCCTGATGCAGCTTGTCTTTGATTGTGCTGCATGGACCATGATGCAAAGTCTGTTTTATGAGCCATGATATGTCCTCTGTAGAGCTGATAAGCCAGTGGTGTATTACATTAGGCTGCAAGATCATTTACGTGCTGTGTGTGTGTGTGTGTGTGTGTGTGTGTGTGTGTGTGTGTGTGTGTGTGTGTGTAGCGGATAAGAAGATGATGGTGCCCTCGTCCACTGCAGGAGGACAACAGCTATATTCCCAGGGCAGTCCTTTCCAGCCAGGACACTCAGGCAAGAACTTCAGGTGGGCAGTGTGTGTGTGTGTGTGTGTGTGTGTGTGTGTGTGTGTGTGTGTGTGTGTGTGCGTGCGTGCGTGTGTGCTGTTTCAGCTAGATATTCTGCTAGAGTGTTTGTATTTCCATGAGCTCCATTTGATGGAGAATGTCTAAATTAATTAAAACTAACTCACACACCCTAAATTTGTTTGTTCTACCTTAGACATAAATGAAGGAATTATGGATTTTATTATTTTAGCACATACCATCCACTGTGCACATTCTATAATTAGTCTCTAACTAATGACAGGATTTGTTCTCAGTCAGGGTCTCCACAGAAAAAATGAAGCTCAGTGGAAATCCCTGTAGATGAATGGAACTCATGTAGAGTGTATAAAACCCCAAATTGACTACAGCATATAGGATTTTCAGGGGATTTTTTAAAACAGCTTTTATCTAAATTTGTAATGTAGAGCTGTTCTTAGCTTTTTTCCCCCTAAATCTCACAAACACTACCTGCTCCTGCAGGTATTTCTGTTTGTGTTCACTCACAGTATTATCAATTGAATTCAGTTGGTTCAATTCCTCTCAAATAAAAAAAAAACAATTCTTTAAATCACTAAAAATGGAGGAAATAGTAAATATAAATTAGTGTTTATTCTAGCTATGTAGTATCTCTCTCTACTTCGATCTTCATTAATGAGCTGCTTCTGCCTGCAAATGCTAAATTTGTAAGTTTAGCACTCTTTCCTCAATGCTAAAACCGTCACTGACAGTGCATTATGGGACTACCTCAGCCATCAAGACTACAGAATATGAACAATTTGTGATCCATCCTGTGTGTGTTTCAGCTCTTCAGTGATCCACGTTCCCGGAGTAAATGACATCCAATCATCTGCTGGTTCAGCGGGTCAGAATTTGGCTCAAATTTCCCGTCAGATTAACTCCAGTCAGGTGCAGTGGTCAGGCAGCAGGCCGCCATTCTCTGGCCAGGTGAGCTGCACTTCTTGGTACCCTGTTTTACGTTAACGTTCCCTGTCTTTCCCTTTTACTCTTCCACACACTTTTGTTTAATAGCGTACTTCCTTGTCACACTTCCCTCCCATACCCATCTACACCGTTCCTTTCCACACTTCCACAGGTCTTGAGCTTTCTTGCCACCCTTTCATACTCGCACACTCTTACACTTCCGTGCTATACTGTGCTGTGATATTCTATGATCGATCCACTCTTCCACACTTCTGTGCCATTGCCTTTCACTTTTTCTTCCAAATCTTTCTTCCAAACTTGCAGTCCTACTGCAGCATTCCCTTCCACACTTCCTTAATTCCCTGCCATTCCCTGCTACATTGCCACACTTCCTTCCTATTTCTTAACATGTTTCAAACTTCCCTGCCACACTTCCATACTCCTCTGAAATTTCTTGCCATTGGCATTGCCAACGCATTGGGTCTCATTTACCCATATATTTCAGTAAAGCATGGTGTAAACTGTAGATCAAATCAAACTAAACAATTCTTGCCAGATTTACAAATGTTTTCTTAAAGCTTATTTTCATTTGGTAAGCTTTTTCATTAAAGCTTACCAAACACATTCATGGCACAGCTGATTTGTGTTAAGTGATTGCCAAAAAAAAAATCCACAAAAGGCAAAGCTCACAGAGTGCTGAAAACAAGAAAATAATGACTAAACAGAGAAATATCGCCTTCCTAAACACAGTGTGCACTAACTCTTCCAGTAATGCAGCTCAGCCATTGCGGCGTATCACCTAGCATAAACGCACAACTCTTCCTTCTTTTATACAGTAGCATTTCTTTTGCCCTAATTGAATGGCTAGCTGTCTCTGGATTGGTTTCTTTCAAGTCTTTAACATTAAATGACCGAGTTTCACAAAAGGTTATTAAATTTGTGTGTGCAGTTGAAATAAATAACCAATTTAAACGTTAAACAACATAATCCATGTATAAAATTGCACTAGCTACTGCCAATTTATGATTTGAAGGCTATCACTCAAGGTTCACGTTAGTAAAAACTCATAGGATATGAATGTTTTTCCAAACTAACTGGATTTTCATGAATTTTCATGAATACCACATTTCCCAAGTGCTCCTGCAGAGCATTAACGAATAAATTTGTTTAAATCCATTTGATAAATGAGGCCTATTGACACTTCCATGCCCTTTCCCCATCCACAGCATTTCCCTCCACACGTCCGTTCTCCCCTGCCATTTTCTGCCACACTTCCACACGTCTGCCTCTCCACACTTCTGTCTTTAGACTAATCAGTTTCGAGTAGCGGAACATTGCATTAATCGCTCTGCGCGACAGTTTCATTGGATCCAGACGCTCATGTGGGCAGAGAGTGATGGCTGATTGGATAGCTTCCCTTTGCTTGCGTGTGATCTATTTTCACGCACCTGTGTACATAGAAGAATGCAGTTTCACATTTTCATTCTGTGACCTAATGGATTTTAAAAGGATGACCTGGGAAGTGATGGTAATGAATTCCATCCACACAGTTTAGAGACCTGTTTACTTAATTACTTAATGCTCAGCTAGATTGTTTTTTTTTTATTTATTATTATATTTGTTTTTTGCAGCATGTATTATGTGACGTCTGGTTATTTGTCATGCAGTATGTAAAAAAATCAGTATCTCATAGAAGATCATTGCTTCAGCTTCTAGCCATTACTTATAGAAGCTTCCAGTGATTGCTGTACTCCCTCAGCAGATGGGAAAGCAAGTGCCTTTTGTGCTTCAAATCTGAATCTAGTTTACTGTAATTCCTACTGATATTCAAGCCATGCATGGTAAATATTAAGTGCTGAAGTGAGTGCTTGTGATAAGTGCATACTAAATGATTGTCTCTATCCTCATTTTTAACAGCAGCAGCTCCCGGCTCAGTCCAGTAAAGCTCAGTCTTCTCCATTCGCCATCGGCTCAAGCCACAGCTACCAGGCAGATCCGTCCTCTTACAGCCCACTGTCCAGCCCAGCCACTTCCTCTCCCAGCGGCAACGCCTACTCCAGTCTGACCAATCGCAGCACTGCATTTGGTAAGACCTTATCTTCATTCCATTAGGAACAACTGTTATCCCAAAAATACATGACTAAATCTAAATATACTTTCTTCAATCAGCAAGATATGGCTTTGTAAAACAGCAGGGATTACCTATATTTACACATTTGTCTAGGACAGGAAGACTGAGACCTACACAGACACACACTGAGTTTGGTATGGCAGTTCCTCCATCGGAGCTTCCAAAAGAGGTGTTGGCTTAGCGAGATGTTGGCTTAGCAAGCCGTACTGCAAAGCCACAGCTTCAGAGAAGCCCTCACACCCTGCTATCTCCATAACAATAGCAATATCTTCTGTCAGACTAGGACTGGAAGACTGAGATGTATGCAGGTTAAAAATAACCAACAGGGCTTTATTAAAAAAAAAAACAATACCAAGACAGACAATCCTAAAAACAGTACTAACTGAGATTGCATCAAGACCAACTCGTAAGGGGGTCGAGGCCAAGTCTTGTTTGAGTCAGCAAGACTGAGTCAAAACTGAGATTGAAAATCATTAAATCCTTTTTGAGGCCAAGTCTTCACTTCAACATGTAGCCTTTGCCTTCATTCATGCATGAAGCACCAATGATTAGCTATGTTTTCTAGAAGAAGGAATTATGTCTTGTCAAATGTTGTGCATGTTAATAGAAAAGGCAACACAAATATTATTTTTAGAAACTCTCAGTCAAAATTAAGACCATATTTAGCGAAAGCAATGCGAAAGACTGAGACAAGTCCTAGTACAAATGCCAGTATGTCTGAAACAAGTCCAAGTCAATACAGAAAACGTCTCAAGACCAAACCTGTGTCCTACATCCCTAACAGAGTATGGTGTCTGATCATAAGAAGAGAAAAATTGAAAAAAAAAAATTGGTGTTTTGCTGTGTACCAAAGCTTCAACACAGGTGTTGATTTCCTGTAATAACGTAATCGATGATGACTTGAAGCCCACTGATGAATGGGTCCAGTTTTCGCGGGCTGTTTTGCGTTTAAAGCAACGTCATTACTGTCCAGTTGAACACTCTATTCTTTTGTAGATTTTAATATTCCAGACATGATTGCATCAATAATTTATAACAGCAACACAATTTATTATTTAAAGTTCATGTTTAGGCTATGTTAATAACATAATGCACTTTCAAGAATTTCTTGACCTGGCTTACATCAACTGTCTATTTGTTTTTTGACACATGCATTGCTGCCTTCTAAAAACAGTTTTGACCACAAGAGGCCTCTAGTGGGCACTTGAAAACTCGAGAAATGAGCCATTTTATAAACACAGTTGGCTTAAAAAAAATTTTCAACACTTCATGAAGCATCATCTTGCCATCACTACGGGAAAAATAAAGCAAAGGTCAAAAAACAAGCAAGAGGAGAGATAAATAAAACTGACCAGAAGTGCTTAGTAATGTAGGCTAGCATAAGCAGGCAAGAGTTAGCAATGAGTAATGTATACTGAGCTAGGTGAGGTAAGTGAGCAACAGATGAATCAGGACGCAGGCAAGATTGAGCAGCTTGGACAGGAGAGGTGTTTGGCACATTTAAATTTGGAGTGCGTAACTCCCTAGCAGGGGCCTAACAGGCAAAGTCTGTGTGATATTACTGAAAAACTGAATGCGGTTTAAGGCAAATCATTAGCTCCACTGCAAAATAAATAAATGTTTATTTATTTTTTTTTAAAAAAAGCAAATGTTTGACATCGAACATGTCACCAAACCATGTCATGGCTGATTGACTGCTGTTGGATGAAGTGTCGTAAAAATGATGTAAGTGTAATTTTTCACTGAAATCTTATTAAATGCTACATATGATGCGGCCCAACATGAAATCGAGCTGCTACCACTCCGAAGTTTAGATATAACAGCATATCCTGAAGTGCTTCATTCTTCTCATACTGCGGCATTTAGCTCTCAATTACAGTCTTTTTTATTTATTAATGAACACATCATACTTGCTATCAGTTTCCTCTCTTATTTACTCTCTTAAAGTTAATAAGATCAAAAAGCACAACTTGTCACGTTGCTGAGAAACTGGAGAATAGTTATATGTCCTGAAGACTCTCCCATGGTGAAGAATCTCTGACACTGACACTGGAGACTCCTTCTGTGAACGTCTCCTTACAGAACACTTCACTGTATGAACTTCTTCTTCTTCTTTTGGCTTTTCCCTTCAGGGG
>CM074955.1:8942693-9090248 GCA_037577455.1 Pangasius macronema
TGCCAGGCAGGAGGCGAAGAGGAAGGCCAAAGAGGAGGTATATGGAGGTAATAAATGAGGATATGGAGCTAGTGGGTACGAGTGTTGAGGATGCAGAAGATAGGGGATAGGTGGAGAGTGATGATTCGCTTTGGAGACCCCTGAAGGGAAAAGCCGAAAGAAGAAGAAGACATTGTACCAAGGAGGGAAAAAGGACAGTAGACATAGCTCAATGAATGTAATATGGATTCAGTGATTCATATATATTGAGAGACTGCTTCATGAATTTTAAGAAAGTATTGAGAAAGTTGGATTAGCAACTGACTGGATCTTTGGCACTGTGTTTCCCTCTGTCTTTCACACTCGCTGTCAGTCTTAGTGAAAGAGGCGTGGCTTCTGTCTCTGTCAGAAAGGTCTATGTATCTGTCAGTACCAATGAAGGAAGGAGGCATGACCTCTACATCTGTCAGTACCAATGAAGGAAGGAGGCATGACCTCTACATCTGTCAGTCCCAATAAAGGAAGGAGGCCTGGTCTCTGTATTTGTAAGTCTTGGTGAAGGGAGGCATGGCTTCTGCATCTCTCAATCCCAATGAAGGAGGCATGGCTTCTGTATCTCAATCCCAGTGAAGGAGGTGTGGTATCTCTAACTCTCAATCCCAGTGAAAGAGGCATGGCTTCTGTATCTCTCAATCCCAGTGAAGGAGGTATGGCCTCTTTATCTCCCAATCCCAGTGAAGGAGGCATGGCTTCTGTATCTCTCAATCCCAGTGAAGGAGGCATGGCCTCTGTATCTCTCAATCCCAGTGAAGAGAGGCGTGGCCTCTGTATCTCTCCGTCCTAGTGAAGGAAGGAGGAATGTTCTCTATGCCTGTCAGTACCAGTGGAGGAAGAAGGTACAGTCTTTGTGTGTGTTAGTTCCAGTGAAGGGTGGAGGCATGGTCTCTGTATCTGTGCATTCCAGTGAAGGAAGGTGTGGCCTCTGCATCTGTCAGTCTCAGTGAAGGAGGTATGGCCTCTATCAGTACAAGTGAAGGAGGCATGACCTCTTTCAGTCACAGTGAAGGAGGCATGGCCCCAACAACTCAAAACTAACACTTTTGTTTCTTAAATTTAAGATCAAGATTTGCTTTACACAACATGAATCACATTGTATCACATTAAAAACAGCTCTACGTCATACTGCAGTGAATGTCAAACCTGCTTTATACCTGTTTCTCTCAGCAGATTGTTGATCACATAATTGCACATTGTACTGTCTTGAAAGGAGACTATGAACAGAGACAGTAGAAATTACAAGGCTGTTATCTGCTGGATCAGATGTGCTAGAGGAGGAAAATCACCAGGACTGAGAGTGTAAGGCTGGAGATGAAGTACACAATTAAACATTTGGAGGTGAATGTCTTTCCTAGTAGGGAAGAAAAGAAGTGCGTCCAGGATTGTGTTAAGTAGAGATACTTAAACAGAAAAGACTTACATTATCAGGATTGATAATTTCAGCTGAGGAGTGTTAAGAATAGTGAAACCACTGTGATCAAGACTGATGTACATGATTAAGAGTTAGATTAAGGATAGTTGGTGATCTCAGTAGCAGATGTCAGCTCTGGTGTTATTTGCGTTCTCGCCTCCTCTTGCACAGTGTTAACTCATAGGGCAATTATCAAGCCTGTCATCGTCTGAGTCAGATATGTTTGAAAAAAATATTCTGTCTGAGTTGGAAAAGTTGGCATATGGATTAAAGTAGGTGTGATAAAGTGATGGAAATGTATTTTTAAATAAATCATGACCTGGCAAGTATGTTCCAGTCTGTCAGTGACTATGTGTTTGGCTGGACTCGGTTCATGACTTCATATTCTCTTGAGATTCATCAGTGTAACAGCACAAAATGGAAAGATGAGTTTTGTTTGCATTTTGTTTACAGTAATTGCTTTCAAAGGATTTGCTTAAAATGTTCCATTTGGCGTTAAGTGTCCAGCTGACCCAAGTTTGTTTGTGTGCGTGTGTGCGTGTGTGCGTGCGTGTGTGTGTGTGTGTGTGTGTGTGTGGGTATGTGTGTATGTGTGTGTGTGTGCGCGTTTTGCAGATGTTGCAGGTGAGGGCAGTCAGAGCAGCGCTCAGTTCCAGGGTCGGCCGTCTGAAGTTTGGTCTCAGTGGCAGAGTCAGCATCACAGCCAGCAGAGCGGAGAGCAACACACACACACTCAGCCCAGCCAATCTGAGGTGTTCCAGGTACTGTCACTCTTTCTCACACATACAAACACACACATACATAGCAATACCAAAATGGACACAGCATTCCTAATTCTACTTTGCCTCGGTTGTAGTTAGTCTACAATTTGCTTATTTAGTGTTGCACTGGACCTAGTGTTGCAAAGTCCATGGGGTGGGGCCAAATATAGCTCCTCCTACCTGAGAGGTGGCGTCAACTCAGTGTGCATTTATGATTTTTGACTCCTTGATATGGCAGTATGGACAACAACTGAAAACTAGATACATCTCCAGATAAAATTAGCCTGCCATAAAAGCCAATTTACTGAAAGGAAAGGATGCAGGATGCGAATTTGCTTTCGATAATGGTTACTTTTGCTTTATGCCAATTTATTTCATGGTGAAATACATTTTTTTGACTCAATTAGCTGCTTGTTATTAAGTAGCAGGCACACTGGACATTCTTTTTTTTTTAATGTTTTTGAAATGGATGCCATATACGTTACTACATCTGGACATTAAACATGTTACGAATTAACCTCCGATATTCGAAAGGAATGAACAATCGATGATTAACTTTGTAGCTCCAGTGCAAATCCAAATAAGCAAATATGAGGCACCAAACATTCCTTTGGCTATCTGACGACTAATTTGAGTTAAGCAGTGAATTATGTGCATTTTAACTTTTTTTGGATGAGAATAAAAGAAGTTGATTTAGACTGTATATTTTTTTAGGACATGTTGCCTATGACTGGAGACCCCACACAAGGAACAGCCAACTACAACATTGAAGATTTCGCCGATTTGGGCATGTTCCCTCCGTTTTCTGAGTAACAGCACACTTAATTGCTTTCTGGGTCATTTTTATTTTCTCTAGATTTCATGATCCTCATCTCCATCTTCATCAAGACCAATCAGTAAAACTCACACCAACACTTACACACCGATGGGAAAAGAAGCTTAATACTGAGAAAGTGACGGTGTGAGACTATGACCCGAGATTTTGTTTGTTTTTTGAAGGACATTCATGTGTTTCTTTTACAGTATAATTTTCAGTAAATCTGTCCTCAGACTGATTACCTGGTTAACACTAGACATGTGCCGATATATTCCTTATGTAAATGCAGTGATCATGTACGAATCGCAAATCCATAATCATGCTCACAAATCTGTAAGTGTAATTATAATATCCGGATTACAATTAAGAAGCTTTACAGTGTTCACATCGCGATTACAAATCTCTGTTACGTACTTGCATTTTCAGTCAGTGGTTGCACTGCTGTTGTAAATACTTTCTGGATGGTCAAAACACTGCAGTTTCACCAGAAGAGTTTATTGTGCACACAGAAGACAGCATGGGCACACCATAGTCTAAACACGAGTTGGACACAGTCGACTGTTTATACCAATATGTACATGCAAGACACACGCGAGGACAACATAGATAATCTCACGGATAAGATAAGAGAAAGGCTTAAAAACAAGAACAGAAAACAGACGTGTGTACATGGACAGCCATATACACATCATGGGATCATGAGTAAGCGGAAATCAAATTGAATTTGATCTTAATGATTAAATCATGTATCATTATCACATAATCATAGAAAAACAGGAAAATTATACCACACCTCCACAGCAAATTTGAGAGCCAGGACCAAGTGATAGCTAGAGATAGCATTAGGGGCGGAGCTAAGTGGATGCTGCAGATAGCTGAGGGGAGGGGCTGAAACTAAACATTCTGTGAGCTATAGCTTGTGTCAAGTAAACTCTAATTAATTACCTTCATACACAATTACTTTTTACAGTACGTTATTCTATATACAATAAATAATTTATGTTTTTTAATATTGTCTTGTATTTTGGGGGAAAAAAATACATTTACATGTATTTAGGAGCCACAGGAAGTCAAACACAGGCTTAGGAAACAATACAAAACCATTGGGAGTACTAAAATTTTTATCAGATGTTTCGATAAAATTATTACTGAGAAAAGTTGCCAAAAGACATAAATTTAGTCAGGAATAAGGGCTTAAAATTGACTGTCAATGTGTGAAATGTTGTGAACATCACAAGACCCATACACAAGACTCATACAGAAGCATCAGTCCAATGTAGGGATGCATCGATACAGTGTTTTTCTGACTGAGTACGAGTACAGTGTTTTTTGGTACTTGCTGATACTGAAATCTGAAATGACAAAGCTTAATTATTATTAAACTCAATCATGGGACATATTATTTAGCATTTCCTTGGTTTATGTGACAATAATGGCAATCAAGAACAATATACTGGGTAAGGCTGTTATGCTGCATACAACTTACCTCAGAAGTAATTCGCACGTCAGAATGATGCCATTTCTGAGCTCAGTGCATTCGATACACAAAATGGGGAAAAAATGGATGCCTCCACGTTTGTCTTTTGTTAGCAACAAGCTAACCAGCTAACTATGATGAGTGATAATCCTAGCCCTAATTCTTTCTTTCTTTAACAGTAAACTGTATATTCAATGTTATGGATTTAACAAGCGAATATATCTGTACGTTGATCGATCTGAACCAAATACTTGTATACACAGCATAACTGTGTGCAGCCATGTTGATTACTGTAGTGGAGTATTTAACCCTTCCTTGAGCATCAACTCTTCTGTTGGGGTTCAACTGTTCATCCTTAATTCAACTGGGGGCCTTTTCTCTATCTTTTCCTGATTGGAGTTTGGGAATTGGAAAGAGTTGAACGCACCTAGCGATTTTCACTCACCTAGCGTTGTCTGTTGACTTTTTTCCCCATCTAGCCAGCATTTGCTGCAGTGATGAATTCCTCATGCTGAGTCTTATTTTTAAGATGTTTTATCAGGTTACATGTACTGTAGGAAGACGCTTGATATTTCCACAGAGCACAGTGTGCAGTCTGCTTTGCTTTGATTGCCATCATTAATCATGAAATACGTCCAGATCGCTGTCATTTCATATCGTCTGTTCATTAGTGCGACAACACACACTAGGCTTACGTCACATAGTATCACATGGTATCTGACTTTAGTGTCAGACATTTTTTAAGAGTATGAGTTAGTGAGCACAGTATCAGACTGACTCCAGAAGCACTACTGATGCATCCATAGTCCAGTGGTTAAAAATCTTTTTTTTTTTATCGGGTGAATATAAAGAAGGATATCTGAAGTTGCCATCAAACATGGGCAAAATAGTGTACCTTAGAAGGGTTGTGTACTTTTGCTGCCTTCTAGGTGGGACAGTATTTATCTCTGTAGTGCAAACGCTGCCGAAAACAGCCTCCTGCCGAATGAAACGCAGGGGTAGTAACTGTGTAACAGTATAGTGATAAGAGCATTGAAGATCGCAAAATATAACCTGGTCAGTTATCGGCACATGCCTAGTATACACATTTCAGCACTCCTCCAGACAGAAGGCTTAATGAGAAGTCAATATTAGAGTCTCTGCTGTAATAATGTATGATAAGTATTTTCAGTGTTTCCTGTGATGAATTCTACACTGCACCAGCATTATGCTTAGTGTGGCATATATAGTCTATATGTAGTGATGTCCATAATATAGCTGATCTAATAATAGTCGTAGATGGTTATGTAAACAAAAAGTGTTCCATTTCGAGCATCAGATTCGATGCTTTTTTTTAAAACATTCAAGTGCTCTTCATCAGCAGCCTCGGTGCAGCAAATCAGCATTGCGTGTACAGCGTGTATCATAGTCTTTGTGGCTGCAGCGATTCTTTGTGACCTTTACTTTTTAACCTAACGGATATTTTATGGTTTCAATCTTTTACACAAAGAGTGTAACGCAACGGAATGAAGGACTGATGGGGAAAAAAACTTTTTGCTAAAAGAAAATGGGTGTTTTTATGTAAATACTGTGATTTCTATGTCTGTTCACATACACAGCTCATTGTGTGCTCGTGTAGGTTTAATATCATTATGTGCAATGTTCGTGCATATTTAACTCTCTGTATTTAGTTAGCCTGGTTATTGTACAATGAGTTTAGACTTGTATGAACTGTGTAAATGTGTCCCGTTCATTTTTGTGACAACAAATTGTGCTTGTGACAATAAATTCTCATTGAATATGTGGATTTCAATGACAGGCTCAAGTGTGTTCAGTGGCCAGATTTTTTAATTTTATCTTATTACTCTTATGTTAGAGTAATAAGCTTCAGTGATGGATCTTATCTTTCTCCACATACTTTTTTGGGCACTTTTATACAAAGCAACTTGCAAATCAGACAGATTCCATGCCACTTGTTAACGTGCCCCTGAAATCAAAAGAGGACTTTCAGAGCTTTTTGTACCTTAATAGCCCTTAGTGTTAAGGACACCAAAAAAAATATTGTTGGAGAGATTCACATTTTAATTTAATATTTTTTCTGGGATAACAATAAAAAAAGATGTTCATGACTCACTCCTGTACTAGCTTTGTGTTTGTCCAATTAAATGTTCTCTAGAACTTGTATGTCCTGGCTCAGTAGCGACGCAGCAGCAAACATCATTCATCAGTGTGTTTTGTACAAATTCCAACCATTTATTCTCTGTAAAAGGGAATAGTGTGCAAGAAGACCCACAACAAAATACATTAATCATTTTGCCATTTTGATTTCAGGGGCAATTTATGGGCCCACCATTGGCTCATCCCAGAATTTAACCTCCTGACAGAGGCATAGCTGAGGGGGAGCGGATTTTGGGTTTGAACCCCGCTTCGAACTATTTTATGACCATTCCAAATGTTTATTTGTAGCTGGTTAACATAACCCACGTGCAGCACAGCTGATAATATATATATACCAAATAACATTGTTTTTGCACAGTAATTGCACTTTAATGGTCATAAAAGGAAGATCAACAAAGTCATCATTACACTTCCATATTTAGCCACCCCAGATGAGCATATCTCTTAGAAACAAATAATCGATGGTCTTTGTCCTAATCGACTAACCCTAGTACTAATAAATAAATAAATAAATAAATAAATAAAATTTATTTATTTATTTTTGCTGTGTCTGTTGGAAAGCTACTAGTTAGCTCGCTACACTGGGAGAATACAGATATTGAAATGTAGGAGGAAAAAAAATAGATGGGTAGATTTTTTTCCCCCCTATTACTAGAATGTTATTTTAATAATTTTCTGTTTCTGTCATATGGATCTTTTATTTCTTACATCTATTACTTTGGCAAGTTTTTCTGGTGGTAGATTGTCCCATAAACAATAAAATTATGAATTTTGAACACCTCCACAGGTTCCGAAGAAGCCTGACATCCACGCAAAATGCATGAGCGGAAATTAATTCTTGACTACCCTCCTGACTCCTGGTAGCAGTCATGATATGGGGGAGACCTGGATAATTGGGTGGGAACTGGAACAGAGTCTCTAAGAAACCCTGGTTACAACACACTCATTCACAACTACCCCGTTAAATGTCATCTGTTAGGTGTATGGTCGAAACAAAATTCCAACCCTCCTTTGGTCTCTGGGACCTCGAGTCGAACGAAACTGGAACCATGGAGCTGTGGAGGCACTAACTCTACCTGCTGACTCTTTTGAAGAGACTGCCATATCCTCCTGAAACTCTCAGAGGAGAAATGTGAGTTGCTCCTTCTGGTCTCTAGCCTCGAAAGGAACATGGCTGAATCATCACATCCTGAAGGAAGCATGATGGAGGAAAAGGATGCGTTTCAGCATTGTCACACCAACCAAGACATTTTGTCAAAGGATGTACGAATGCTCACTTGAATGCCCAGATCCCCCGTCCTGCTTCCTTTGATCAGTTGTGTGGTCCAGGAGTAGTTAAAAAGAGAACAAAAATATTTTTCACTGAGGTTCTAAACCTTGCCATGGAAAACTTCCTTGCTGTTTGTGGTATGATACAGAACTAGATTTTCTTCGAAATCGTTACGTCCCGAAATTTTTATCGTCTGTTCTAAAACCAGTAAGACACTTAGAACATACTGGCCAAGTACAGATAGTTCAACACCAGAAAAAAAAAAACTCTGTGCTGGTACTGGAAAGTGTCCTGGAACTGTGGTTCGAACACAGTTCAGTGTATCCTTGATCTTCTCATGGAGCCGTATTTAGATTCGACAACTTAAATCTAAAAGTTACATCAATATTTGCATTCAGAGATAGACAAAGCATGTGCTTAAATCATTCTGTGTTTGTTTTTCTTTGGGGGCACCATACAGATGCAAATCACCTGCATGTAGTTCATGCTTCCGAGGTTGCCAGATTTTTGTTCGCTAGGAGCATATAAGTCTACTGATTGGAAGGTCATGAGTTCAAATCCCAACACTGCCAAGCTGTCACTGCTGGGCCCTTGAGCGAGCCTGCGCAGTTGTAGAGATGAAAAGGGCGTCTGCCAAAATGCCATAAGGTAAATGTAAACATTTAGACTGACTTTAAACCCACAACCAAAATAAATAAATAAATAATTAAAAATCAGGGAAAGAAAATGCTGACTGAAGAAGGAAATAACACTTTTATTCTTTGCTATCAAATGTATTATAATGTAGCATAAGAGACAAGTTTAAAAATGAAAAAAAACGACAAACAGACTTTGATGATGATATATGAATGAGAAGGTGACAAGCACTGAAATAAAATTAAATCTAATAGACGTGTCATATATCGCAAATATATTGCTGCATGAATAGTCCTAGTTGTAATTATCACATTACATTTTCACTGCAAATTTGGTTTAATTGAACAATATGGAGGACACGGTGGATAGCACATTTGTCCTGCACCCCCAGGGTTGGGAGTTCAATTCCCGCCTCCTTCCTGTGTCCGGGAATTTCGCAAGTTCTCCCTGTGCTTCGGGGGTGTTCTCTGGGTACTCCGGTTTCAAGTCCAAAGACGTGTTGTCAAATGATTGGCATTTCCAAATTGTCCGTACTATGTGAATGTGTGTGCGATTGTGCTCTGCGATGGGTTGGTACCCTATCTAGGGTTTCTCCCAACTTGTGTCCCGAGTTCTCTGGGATAGGCTCCAGGCTCCCCTGCAACCCTGTGTAGGATAAGCGGTATGGAAAATGGAGGAATGGATGGATGTACAATATGGAAATTTTTTTTCAGGAGCATTTTGTCCTTTTCTTTGGATCTATGTAGCTGGGACAATTAGGAAAATGCCTTGCTTCTAGTTTTGTCAAGTCTTAAATACATCCTCGTTTGTAATAGCATATTTTCTATATAAATTCAGTTTCATGCAGACAAGGAAGTTATATCAGTTCGGTTTTCCCCTCTCCTTGCCCTGGTTGTTGTGCATACCTGAGAAGACTTGTTATAATTGTGTTTTCATGGCGCATCAAGAAATTCCCTCTATGTGTTCCATCTTAGTGGAGGGCGGCATGCCACGGCTCGCTCCCAGCATAAACCGGAGGTTAGTGAAATCAGCTTTGCTGCGTGCCTTCCCTTAATTTCATAGAGAACTCATTTCAGATTGCGTCTGCATTCTAGAGTGGGCTGATGGCGTCTTGGACCGAGCTACTTGAATTCGCGATTGACATTTGCCAAGTGCTTCTGCAATGCTGCTGATGGACTGTTCTTGAAGGTGGAGAGTTAGAAGTACACTCTGCAGCTGCTTGCCATTCAGTTGCTTTTGCATTCATTTCTTTCACATGTCATGCTTGATTTCCAGTGACTCTGGACTCTGTTTTTACTCAATCCCCCCAACCCCCTCTGCATTACAAACATATTTACATCTAACAATTCAGGCTGAAAGTTGTAAAGAGCGTGGTAAAAATGGAGGGCCCTTGGAGCTCTGTTTTCTGATTTAGAGGGTATGAGGAGGGCACCAAATGTCTGCACTCTCTTCTGACAGCGCGTTAGTCGTGCCCACTTGGGGCTTCATGCATTTCTGCCAAGGCCGTTTCTAAACAAATCAAATTGCACTGGCAGCCTGTCATCAAGTTCTCGGTTGGTGCAAACAAGCCATAATCATTTTTTTGTTCTTGAATGTTTAGTTTTGGTAAGATGGGTCATTCAGAGGACAAAGGCTGGAGAGGCACTTTCCCAGCTAACAATACTGTCAGAACATTCAGTGATGAATTATGCAAGTTTTAAGTTGGTTAGGATGGAATGTCACAAAAATAGGATTCTTACAATATTCTGAAAAAAATTATTAATAACAGTTTGCTTCTCTCATAATTTTAGAAGACAAATTCTATCATGAAAACATTTGTTTTGACTTTAGTGCAACTAAAATCCAAATAACATCATAATGTGATTCAAAACGAATCATTCTTTAAATGATTTTTGGTATTTACAAAAAGTGGTAAATCCTGGACAGGGTTGTAGTGGATCTTGAGTCTATCCTGGGATGCAAAGAAGGAATTGGTGTCCCTGGACAGGACACCAGTCTATCACAAGACACCATACACAAAGTCATTGAACCGCAGATCCTGGAGCTGTGACGTTCTACTTGCCATAAGACATGCCATCCACTATTGTTTCACTTTTGGTAAAATGTATAATTTGACCTAAACAGAACATGAGGGTTAAACATTATCCGGTTATAGCAGTCATGCTTCTTTAAGCCCACATTTCCCTCTGGGACTGATTACAGGCCATATTAATAGAGCCAGTCATCAGGGGGGCCTGAGGCCAATCTTCTGCAAAAGTAAATTTTACATAGTGCATTGGCCACAGTGTGACATGAGGCATAATATGGAGTAAATGAAGAAAGGTTATCACAAAGCTTTTTATTGCAGCAGTGGCTTCGGCCTCACAGTTATAAGTGTTATTATATATTGTGTTATTATTCTGTTTTATGTATCTAAATGTTAGACATGGTATGTAACTTACTGCACTGTTAATTCCTTTATTAGAGGTGCACAGAGCCACAGGAGTGAGAAGTTTTATATGGGACAAAGAAAAGCTACGTACTGTATATTCCTTAATATGGGAGTCTACTGGATGCTCTCAAGACATTTACCATGTTCATTCATTCATCTCCAGTAACTACTGAAGGGTCACAGTGATTTAAACTGCTAGTTTGTTTATATTTCGTGGAAAAGACCCATCTATATTCATTAGGGGGAAAAAAACACATACGTACAAAAAAATAATAACTGCGGCATTGGTGGGAGTGGTCAAACTTTCTTTGGGAGCGAGCACGATTGGTCAGAATTCCTTTGGTATTGGGCAGTGTTGCAAATAAAACAGTCCTGTTTTGTTTTGGTTTTTTTTGCTTTCATTTACTAGCAACATTTGGGCCCATAGAGAATAATATGTAAGAAGAAGAAGTTTGGAGGATTTTGGTGCTTGTTGGTCTGATGGCCTTTTTGACTCAATAAAGTTTCATTTTCCACTCATTTCATTCCACAAAGTACCAGTATTACTTTCACCATAAAACTGCAATTGTATCATTCTTTTCCCCTCCATTGGCCACTGATACAGTGTTAAAGGTTCTAGCTGAATGAGTTTTGCTCAAGACAGTCATCAATAAGAACTGGACAGGCAAGCAGCACTGTTCCTGGCTGATAGGTTATTTGTACCATGTCACACAACATATGATAACGTTCACAGAGACACTGAACATAAAAAAAACAATAGTTTCGTCCTTTGTTGCTGTTTTGTGTCAACAGCAATTTTTTATTTCCTACAATTGCAATTTTCTTCATTCATTCATTCATTTTAAATAACCTTTGCCTTTGTGATGGATAATCTCTGCTCTGGATCTGTAGCCTCTCCCAGGAGCACTGGGCGTGAAGCAGGAATACACCCTGGATGGGACACTAGTCCATCACTGAGCACCATGCACACACACACTCACTCACTCATACCTAGGAAAATTCTGAGTAGCCATTCCACTTATTGACATAAACAGGCACGTCTGGTATTTAATATTTGCAAGTCTATCTTGTTAAAGTAATATTATGTAAGTTTATATTGCAATTTAATATCACACAGCTTTTATCCTGCAACTGCGAGGATAATGTCACAGTTGATTATTGGAAATGGAAGCATTTGCAATTGTGTGATATTACCAAGTAATTAAAAGACTAAACAAAATATTAGCTTGCAGTTGCAAGATATAAAGTTGTATATTAACACGCAGCTGCGAGAAAAAAAGTGCATAATATTTTCTAATGTGGCCGAACTGTGCCACTAACTGTTTACTCCATGTGTTATAACGTTTTTCCAATTTACTGACTGGACCTTCCAAAGAGAAGCTCAATATCAAACTGTTTCAGAAGTACTTTTTCTTGGACAACTGATGCACAGAAGTGTGTATACACAGACATGAGGCAGGCCAATCAGATTGCAGCTTTCAAGTTTCTGAATGTTGTGTCCAGAAAAGTGCACAAAGGGTTGAGATTAGTAGAAAATGAACAAGAACTGAAACCATAATTTCTGGGCCTGTTCTTAAATGTGATGTAGAAACTGGCCATTAAACTTTTGTACCAGAAACATAACAGTAACTGGGGAGAAGGCTAGTAGAATACAAACACATTTATTTTTTGGCATACTTATATCTGAAATCTAAATCCAATCCAAATAAACACCTGAGCAATTGAGAGCTAAGAGGCCAGTATTTCTCTGTGGCACTTCTGGGATTTATTCTGGAAAAGGCAACCCAAAAGGAGAGATATGTCAAAATATAATGTCTTCTCTGGCATCTGCCAAAGACTCCACAAACTGTATACCGACCAAAAAAAAAATCATGCTCATTCATGCTAATCAGTAGGCTTTATGAAAGGGTTTATGAAGGACAATAGTCTGAATATAACTCAATTTCTCATCAGGCTGTTGTGTGGGATATTCTATGACTTGTCGCAAAAAAAGGCCTTTATCCATTTCAAAGATTTGGTTTATTTATAACTTGCAAGTGAACGAACAAATTTGCATGCAGGATTTAGAGCATGTAAGCAATCCCTTCATCTGTATCCACTTCCTCTATTCTCAGCATAGTTTGAGCCAAGCCTGTCCAAGAAGTCTCTAACCTTTTATCTAAGATCTCTGAACTGCAGACACAACAAGGCATGCCTGGTGTTCAATTGCAATTTGCTTTTTTAGTTTTGCACTGAAGCAATGAGTCTATTGGGCAGCTAACAAGTAATGGAAGTCAGTCTTTCCCATATCCTTTTCTGTGAATATAATATATGCCTCAAACCACATCCAGTTCTTCTCTAATGTCACACAGACTTGCTGATGTGGTTTAGGACACTGTACGACTTACTGTAATCTATACAAAAATGAACAAAAATGACAGTGCAGCCATATTCTATTACTTTTGGGGGAAGGACACTTTTTCCTTTCAAACCAATTTGTTCGCACTCCTTGGCCCAGCTCCAAAGGTTTGAAGCTGGAAGTTATGAGAATGACAATAGTAAATTCAAATTTATATTTTATTGGTCACATACACAACCATACACTGTACAATGTGCAGTGAAATGCTTTTTATGACTGCCTGGTGACATACAGTCAGGTCCATAAGTATTTGGACAGTGACACTTTATTCGTTATTTTGCCTCTGTACACCACCAAAATGGATTTGAAATGAATCAGTTAAGATGTGCTTGAATTCAAGCTTTAATTCAAGGGGTTTAAAAAAATATTGCATTAATAGTTTAGGAATATCGGATTATTTTTAATACTTGGACACAAATCCTTTGTAGTCAATGACTGCCTGAAGTCTGGAACTCATGGACATCCTCAAATGTTGAGTTGCCTCCCTTGAGATGCTTTGCCAGGCCTTTACTGCTGCCACCTTCAGTTGCTGCTTGTCTGTGGGACTTTCTGCCTTCAGTTTTGTCTTCAGTAAATGAAAAGCATGCTCAACTGGGATGAGGTCATTGGACATTTAAGACCATTTAATTTCTTTGTCTTAAGATGTTCTTGGGTTGCTTTCCCAGTACGTTTTTGGTCATTATCCATCTGTACTGTGAGGCGCCGTCCCGTCAGTTTTGCAGCATTTGACTGAAACTGAGCAGAAGGTATAGCTCTATACACTTCTGAATTCTTCCTGCTACGTCAATCAGCAGTCACATCATCAATAAACACCAGTGACCCATTTCCATTGGCAGCCATATATGCCCATGCCATAACACTGCCTCCACATGTTTGACAGATGATGTGATATGCTTCCTTTCCTTCTCCATACTCTTCTCTTCCTAACATTCTGGTACAAGATTGGAAAAACATTGCTGGCTTTGTAGATGTAGACTGTACATCGCAGCCATCTATCTTCCAAAGTGCGTAATTTTCACCAAATTTGAAGGAGCATGCACACATTTACACACTCCTTCACACAAGTTAGGGTAGCCAGTCCTTGGAGGTAGGAGGAACCGGAGCACTTGGAGGAAAACCCACATGGACATGAGGTGAGCACAAAAATTAACACAAGTGCAAGGTCCAGACACTGGAGATCCTGGAGCTGTGAGGTGACAATGCTACCCTGCAGCACCATCGTGCTCTCCAATGAACAATTGTTGCATATAAAGTCCTTCATACCTAGGCAGGATCCTCCCAAATGAACTGTAGGGGTAGTCCATGATTACAACATCGTGCAAGTAATTACTGCAGTACATTATTAGCAAATAACTACTCTTAATATAGCAATGATTAATTTATGAATAATTATTTACCCATTTTCACATGCACTAACCTCATTTCTCACCACTCTAAAATATATTCAAAAACCTGTTTACAGTCATTGCCTGTAGCATTTGGACGCTCTATCTGACCCAGATAGATAGTGTTGCAGTATAACATTAATATCATCTCCAGCGATGTGTCAGAGCTATAAATCAAATGAGCAGTTTGGAAACTTCCCAAAGCAAAATTGCAAAAATCAGTGATTGTGTTTTTCGAAGTTCTTGCCAGTAATACATATCCTCACCCCAGCAGGTCTTCATCCTAACTTGCAAAACAAAGGTGCCTTTGACATTTTTATGTGCCCTAGTTTTTTGGACAGTGCTATTTGTCTTTAGCAGCCATACTGAGAGTGGACTTCAGCACTGGGCTTTCAGAATGAAGCTGGCGAGATGTAGGATCTCTCCTAAATCAGCCTGAAGTGGATTTTTAATATAAAAACAGAATATGGATCAATAAAGTTCCATCTATTGTATCAGGGGTAGCTCATCAGTCCTGGTCTGACAATCAGCAGATCCAGGTTCTAACTGGAAGGTTGTTTTCAATCCCCCAGGAGACACTTTTGGGCCCTTATGCAAGACCCTTAACCCTCAGCTGCTCAGCTTTGTGCTTATGCTGTGATCTGCCATAACTGCCTTACTGACTCGCTTAGGATATAAGCATCTGTTATATGTATAGATGTAAATCTTAATGCCTTTACCAAGCGAATTATGGTACACTCTTGGAAAAAGGGGTCCCCCCTAGCTCTCTTATGGATTCTTTGGTTTGTCTTTCAGAGGGAACCTCTATAGTCGTTATAACTGTTAAAGTCACTGAGATCACTTTTTTGCTGATATTCTGATGCTTGATGTGAAGACTATCTAAAACTCTTGACCTGTATCTGCTTTATGATTTTCTACATTAAGCTGCTGCCACATGATTGGTTTATTGGATAAAATTACATGAATGGGCAGGGTACAGGTGCTCAAAGTGGCCAGTGAGTGTATATGTAAACGGTCACATAATAGCAAAAGCATGTAGGGGAAATAATAGCATATTAGCATGGGAAACATAGTAGAAAACATTGTGCACCTTCCGTGCCTTCTGTCTTCCAAATCTCTATCAGGTTTTTCATGTAGTGAGAGTACAGTGATCAAGGTTACAAATGAGATCAGGGCAGTATTGGAGACAAGGGACAGAGGATGTGAAAGTGACCAGGGAAGTGACGTGAACCAAAGTAGTGATGAATATCAGGGCACTGACCAGACGGCAGTAGTTGAAGGGATGAGGAAAACATTATGGCAGTGGAAAAAGAAGGTCAGGATGCTGTAACCTTAAGTTCATCACCAAGAAAGATTTCTATTGCTTGAAATGCATGTGCACTGAGTGCACATTGGGGTTGTTCCTCAATCAAACCAAGATCTGTTTTTGTTTTAATAAAAAAATAACTGTGAATTCATAGAGTACACTGTGCATAAAATGAAAACAGAAACGCATAGTGGTTATTAGGAGAAACCAACTCACAAATAGAGCCTTTGACTCTGAGATTAGAAAATCTAACCCTGAATCAATTTGAATTGAATTGTATATAACATTCATATCAGTAAATTTGATATTTTGAAAGAAATTCTGTGTTCATCTGAAAAGATTAAAGGTACTATGCAGAACCCTTGAACATAGAGGTTCTCAGCCAGGCAGAGTTCTAAGTAGGACCTCTTTAGGAAACTATACAAAGAACCCTTGAGGAATAAGTTGAATTCTTCATATTTGTATTTATCATTTGGCAGATGATTTTATCAAGAGTACTTTACAAAAATTAAAAACAGATAAAAGCTACAATGATATATAGTGCTTGAAGAATGTGCAAGTTTTCATAACATGAGACCAACACTGGTTTGTAGTGCCAGAATGGAGTGCATAAGCAATAAATGCCAATACAGAGAAATACAAAGCAGTGGTTTTTTTTTCAGCCTTTTGTGGAAGGATTGATTACAACATTTGGACTGGAAGAGGAAGATTATTCCACCACGGAGGAAACAGGACATTAAAGACACTAAAGCGAGATCTTGCCTTAACAAGCATATTCAATCTAAGAAAAGGACATTCACGGCACCCTGGAGATGAAGATTTGCAGTGCCATGCACCCGTTTTGTTCTGAACCAAGGTTTGCAGCTAATGTGCTACAGAGCCCTTTGAGCACTGAAATGCAAGAAGAGGAATTTTGGATTTGGTTCTTGGTTCTTGAAAGTCATGAAGCAGGTGAGCAGCAACATTCTGAATGCTCTGTAAAGGAGATAGAGCAAGTGAGGGGTGGCCAACAAGTTGACCAGTAGTCTGGAAATAGCTAAAGATTGTATGAGAATTTAAACTGATTCCGTTAGTAAGGAGAGGTCATGATCTCGATGTTATGATATGATATGTTAGATGTGATATCATAAGAGAAGCTTCTAAAATCAGGTCCAGCATAGGCAGTAAGTAAGTCAGTTCTTTTTTGTTGGGATATGGCTTCAGGTGATGGGTCTCCATCAAAGTCAGTCCAATAACTTCTCAGGAAAAGTGTCAACAGTGTAGAAGGGGTTAAAGTACCCTTGTGGTCTGATGTGAGTTGGTGTATAATGAGATCAAGAATGGAACAAGAACTGATGCCTTGTTATGGAACAAATTTAAATCAGTGCTTTGAATCTGCATGCTATATCTGTGCAATGTGTTTAATAAAGGTGGCTAAATACAAGTGACAATGTCACTGAACCTGAAGACACTGAAGGTTCTGAGTGAGGGTTCTCATGTGGTTGCAGCCTATCCACTTTTGACAGAGGATGCAACCTGATTTAAAACCAGAACAGAAAAGAAAGCAGGAAACACTCCATTATAAGTCACCTTTATCCTGGTCAAGGTCACAGTTGATTGGGAGCCTACCCTGGGAACACTGGACACAAGGCCTGGATGGGACACCAGTCCATTGCAGGGCATCATGCACACATATTCGCACTGTCATTCACAAAAAAGTTGCAATTTTTTTAGAGTAGCCAATTCACCTACTGGAATGTTCTTTGGGAAGAGGTAGGAGGAAACCCATGCGGACACTGGGTGTGAACGTGTGAAACTGCAGGGTCAGGATATAACTAGGGATCCTGGGGCTGTGAAGCGGCAATGCTACTCACTGTGCCACCGTGCCACACAAGAAATAAACAATTCCACTCATTTGAATGGAAAAAGAGTCTTCCAGCTTTCGTGACACATACTTCTTGTACGTCTTTATAGTAGGAAATGACAAGTTTTCTGATAAGTTTTCAGTCAAACAATTGTGTGATTGTGTATAAAAATGTAAGTCTTGGTGTCTGATGACCAAAGGACACAATGGTGGGAAGAAGGTATTTGTGAGCCTTACAGTAAGTTTGACGGAGCATATAATCCTAATTGTGAGTTGTGTCTCACTCTGCTGCCTCAAAGTCCAAAAGTTTCATTCAAAACCAGGGAACTGTTCACTCTGAAAGGAAGTGCACATATTCAGAGGCCCAATCAAACCTTCCAGCATTATTCAAATGAATGGTAGCCCCACGGTGCCTTTCTCACAGGATCTTTCCGCTAGCAATAACCTTCACAGAGAGCACTTTAGCACCCAAGAGAGCCAGCCCTCAAGTATTGCTGTTTTTAATCCCCAAAAACACGCAGCTCTGTCTTTCCAAAGGCAGTAATAGCTGATAGCTGAGAGCCACCACTCACCACTTAAATAAGCACTACTGTTCCGAAGCAGCTCTTAGAGCACATCTAACAATGCTGTTTGTTTGTGACAAAGTATCAGTTTTGGGTTGTTATGTTCCCAAAAGCAGGATATGAATCAGGTGGGCTTTGTCCATGTTGACTCATCACGCTGGATGGCTTCCACCAGCGCTGATCTAAACCATCCAGAAGCCTTTTGTCATTATTGCTGTCTCTGTTTTGTTTAGCAGCAGCCCCTGAGCATTCTGGTCAGTGTTAACGTGAGCTCTCAGGCAACTGCTCTTCATTTGCACAAAGCCATTAATGCAAGGCCATCTGGAGATCTGTGTCTTGTTATGCTAATGAAATACGGAAAATACAAGGGAGCCAAAAAAAGAAAAGATCAAAAATGGTCAATCAGGGTACTGTTGCTGGAGGTTTGGGCCTCACATAACACTAGATTTCTTCATTTGGAAGAACAAAGAACATTTACTAGTGTACAAAGTACAAATGAGGCAGAACCATTTCTAAAGAAATGCTAGTACTCATGATCTGTCACTCAGAATACAAAGGTTAGAATCTTATGAGTGAAAGAAGACTAACTTACAATAATAATAGGAATACACAGTAAATATTCATTCAAGCAATTCATCTTTAGTAAGCACCATATCCTGGTCAAGGTTCTGGTAGATCCAAAGCCTGTCCTGGGAACTGTAAGCATGAGGCAGTACACCTTGGATGGTATACCAGTCCATCACAGGGCACCACACATACACACAAATTCCCACACTTCACACCTAATTTTAGGGATGGCAACCCACCTACTGGCATGTTTTTGGGGGTGGTAGAAAAGCAGAGTACCTGGAGGAAACCCACACAAACATGAAGAGAACATGCAAAGCTCTTCACAGACTGTAACCCAAGGTCAGGATTGAACCAGGACCCTGTAAGAGTAATTTACTGTCTGTAACCACAAGGTTCCTCATTTGCCACGAACATTCACAGCCTGGTGAAAGAACACCTAAACATAGAAATAAATCAGAGAAAGAAAGCAGAGTGTGTTTGGCATCAATGTTCAGTTAAACACTATGCAGATGGGATACTGCTACGACTCAGGCTAAAATAGGAGAGGTGAGAACAAATGCAGGAAAAATGGATGACAGGAAGGCTGGTCATTTCTCCCCATTCTTTCCTCCGTACAACCTATTGTGTCACTTCCTCTCATTAAATACCAGTTGACCTTTACTAGTGACATCTGAGTACCAATGGAGGAATGAGACACCACTGCACAAGTGCATGACCGAGATCTCGAGTGCCTCTTACAACCCACTCAGACTAAGCAATCTAGCAAAGAGGCTCTACTACACCCAGCAATTTGCCATAACCTAACATTGTCAACCTTTGATAAGGTTTTCACCACAATTGCCTTTTGTCATGATTTATTAGAAATCAGAATATGGGCTCTCTGATATTTCCAAATGATCAAACAGTTTTTTCTTCAAGTAGTACTCTTAAAAAATATTTGGTTTCTCACAATTAAAATTAATTCTTTTTAATAAGCATTCTGCAGTGATAAAAATAAACCCCCTGACTCTGGGCTTTTTGAAACTAACTTTAATTTATTTGCTGCAGAAGGTGCATGAGTGAGAAATAAAAGAGAAGTGCTGAAATGGCACAAACATTATAATCTGCTTGGTTATAAAAGACCATCTGTTCTGATAATAAGTTACAATAAATAGGTGTTACCTCTGGAAATCTGATTAAACCAACAGTTCCTTTTTATTTTGCTCGTTGTAAGATTTTTTTTGTTGCTGAACTCACAGGCAATAAGACATAGGAGCCTGAGGCGGCTGTGGAAAACTAGTAAAAGAGGAGGCTTCTGTAAGACACTCTATATACCACTACACTACACTGAGGACCCAAACACATCAAGAAACACATTCAAGTCAGAAAGGCAAAATGTCTGTAGAAATCCAAACCACAGACTGTTGTTTCTTTCAATGGACCGCAGCTGAAGAACCCAAAGTCTCTGACCCAAGGATGTGAAATTTAAAAACAAGCTGAGATGTTCATTGGTTCATTCTTCTGCATAGCTCATCCAAAAGTCCTGTCACAAGCCTGGATATCACACTCAATGTATTGCTTATATAATCTGAAAGAAACAGCGAGCCAGCCCTGGTCCTTTACCAACTATGCCTCTGAACCAGTGAATGTCTGATTGCCTTACTGTGGTTTTGAAATTTTGTCCAAAGTTCCTGCTGATTTCTTGGCTTCTCCGTGCTGAGATCATTAAGTTAGACAAGGCTACGAAAAACAATGAAGAACAGATCGAGATTCCAGAGAAAGATTGAGTCTTGAGAAATAAACAGTTAAGCTTGTTATTCAATAATCATCATATTAATTCATATGTTGTGAGCTTAGAGTTATATGTTATTTCCCTTCCATTTTTATCCCAGAGAGAACTTTTTACTTTTACTAAAGTCATGATGTTACTTTAGGATGTTATTCATATAAATCAATTAGTGGGGTATGTACCACTATGATATTATTATTATGTTTTGAATAGTAGATGAAGATGTTTTATATGAATGTAGTTATTTTAGTTCCCCATTTCTGGTTACAAAGTGATTTTAGAAAAATATTTTCTTTCCACAGATGGGATGATGTTCCAGTGGTCAGAGTTACATATGAGCTAATGAGCATTAATATGATACCATGTACTGATCTGATATACTTACCAAGGTCAAAGCTCAGTGACCTAGAGTCTTGATTAGGTAGCATTTTACTCAGGGCAGTACTTGTTACTTTTTAAGTAGAGCAAGTATACAATCAAGACAAGAGCACTACATTGTTCATAGGCCATAGGCCAGGGGTAAGTGGGTTCAAATGAACAAAGGGGGAAAAAAAACGATCTGCTAATAATTTCAACATTCCAATTTCATTATTTTTTTTCTCGTTCTTAGAAGGTGAAATCATTTAAATAAAACAGTTTATTCTCACTGTGTATATTGCTCATTCTTGCAATTATCCAATCAGCCATTAAACATCAGAATAGGGAAAAAATGATCTCAGTGACTTTCACTGTGGCATGGCTGTTGGTGCCAGATGGGCTGGTTTGAGTAATGAAGAAATTCAGATTTTCAAGCACAAAAGTCTCTGGAGTTTACACAGAATGGTGCGTAAAACAAACAACATCCGACGAGTTGCAGTTCTCTGGTTGGTGAGATGGTTCTGGTTCGATCTGACAGGAAGGCTACTGTAACTCAAATAATCACTCTTTACAACTATGGTGAGCAGAAAAGCATCTGCAAAAAAAGCAAAACACACAACAAGCCTTGTGACTACAACAGAATACCACATTAGGTTCCACTCCTGTCAGCCAAAAGCAGGAATATGTGGCTACAGCGGCTTTAAAACAATACATATTACAAACAGCTCTCATTTTTCTGCTTTGCTTGTTTTTCATCATTTCTGATTCACTTTGGGACTAAAGTTAAAGGCTGATCTTGAATGACCCGAATGTGTACCAGCAGTTACTGGGTGGATAGTACTAAAAATAGTAGACTGAAGACAGCGGTTAGTGCCTGATGTGCTGCTAATAAGGATTACTACATGGTGATGGTCAAGGTGGATGACCAGGTGCTACAATTTAAATAATTTTTCATCACCTCAAAATGATTTCTGCAAAGGTTGTTCCCAGTTTTTATCATAACTTTTTTTTACGGAAACAGAATAAGGTTCTGGAGAACAGCCTGTAGAACAGCTTGTACTTCAAGGCTCTGTTCATACTGAAATGTACAGCAGTGGCCATTTTTAATTTGTGGGATTGATAAATATTTGATTTCTAGACTTTTGTGTGGCGAAACAAGTAGACATATTTAAAAACAGGACAGTAATTTATATAAAAAAATATTAATTTATGGAAAATGTTTATGTGTGCCTAAACTAAAATGAAATAAAAAGCTTCTTCCTTGTGCCCCATTTTCTTTAAATAAATAAATAAATAGTACAATGTGGCAGTAATACTCGGATTAATACAAAATAAATTAATTCAAACATCGGAGCCTTCTTTCTTGTAAATAAAAACTTAACCTCTGTTTTTCACTCTGGCACGGAGTCGCGACGTCATTGGCTTTCGCCAGGACCGGATTTCCGCTTCTACCGGAAGTCTTATATTTGGCCTAAGTGTAGCAGGAGAAATGGCTGCTTCCATTGTGTATGGCTAAGCTAACATACAGTTGGATTGGATTTTTTAAATTTAAAAGCTCGGAGGCTTTAATTAGCAACGGCGTATTTGCGGTAAGCAAAGATTTTAAGATGTTAAACGATAATTGTTAGTGTTAGTATTGAACTATAAAGAGACGCAAGAAAGCGAAAACCTATAGCGATATCTAGCTAACGCTGTGTTAGCGAGCTTATTAGCTTTCAGCCTAGCTTGTAGTAATTAGCTACTTTATTAAATTAGTCATTACCCAGGCTTAGTTTTTTTCTATCGTATATTGTGGTTTAACGTTAGTAGTACAGCACATCAATGCCTGAGCAAGGCCCGAGAATGAACGGCTTCTCCCTGGGCGAGCTGTGCTGGCTGTTCTGCTGCCCGCCCTGCCCGAGCCGCATCGCCGCTAAGCTTGCCTTCCTGCCCCCGGAGCCTACGTACTCGGTGCACACGGATGCCGAGGGCGCGTGCAGCCTGCACCTGAGCGAGCGCGCGGATTGGCAGTACTCCCAGCGCGAGCTGGACGCCGTGGAGGTGTTCGGCACGCGCACGAGCCGCGGCAACCGCGTGCTCTGCATGTTTGTCCGCTGCGCGCCCAGCAGCCGCTACACGCTGCTCTTCTCGCACGGGAACGCCGTGGATCTCGGGCAGATGTGCAGCTTCTACATCGGCCTCGGCTCCCGCATCAACTGCAACGTCTTCTCCTACGACTACTCCGGCTACGGAGTGAGCACCGGGAAACCGTCCGAGAAGAACCTGTACGCTGATATCGAGGCGGCCTGGCAGGTGCTCAGGACAAAGTGAGTACAATCCCAGCATCACTGAATATTACTGTCCACGCTGCTGGCGTGCAATGAGCATCCTCCAACATCTTCTCTTATGAGTCATCACTGTACAGGAATAACACAAAGCAGTGTAAAACACCAGCATGAACATTTATCCACAGTCCAGCATTTAATATCAATCATTTACATCCATGCAACATTAACTTTTGGCTTATAGTCTGATTGCACACACTCTCTCTCTCTCTCTCTCTCTCTCTCTCTCTCTCTCTCTCTCACTATCTCTCTCTCTAATTAGTACCCAAAAATACTGGTTCTCAGTGTAGGATCTGTGAACATAGCCAAGGGATCTGTGATGTACTTGTTTTGGTGGAAATTTTGGATTATGTCTGTGGAAATTAATTTGTGCCCAGTGTTCCAGTTCATCCTAAAGGTGTACAATGGGGTTGAGGTCAGGGCTCTGTGCAGGCTGCTGGAGATGCTCCACACCAAACTCGTCAAACCATGTCTTTATGGACCTCGCTTTGTGCACAGGGGCATTGTCATGCTGGAACAGGAAACAGGAAAGCTCCTTCCACAAACTATTGCAACAAAGTTGGAAGCATACAATTGTCTAAAATGTTTTTGTATTCTATAGTGCTAACGTTATCCTTCAGTGAAACTAAGGGGCCCAAACCCTGAAAAACAGCCCCAGACCTGTGTTATGCCTCCTCCATCAAACGCTAGTGTTGGCACTGTGCATTCCGGTAGGTAGTGTTCTCCTGTCCTACTGGCAGACAGTGAAGCGTGATTCATCACTCCAGAGAACATTTCCACAGCTCCAGAGTCCAGTGGTTTTGTGCTTAACACCACTCCAGCTGACGCTTGGCTGGAGCGATCTCCTTGGTCTTAGGCTTGTGTACAGCTGCTCGGCCATGGAAACCCATTTCATGACGATCCCTATGCACAGTTCTTGTGCTGATGTTGCTTCTAATGGCAGTTTGGACATTTGTAGTGGAAAGGCGAATTGTAACACACTGTGTGTTTCGGCACTTGGCAGCTCCACCCTGTGAGTTTGTGTCTACTGCTTCGTGGCTGAGCTGCTGCCACTTTTCCATTTCTCAATAGTAGCACTTACTGGGGCAGATCTAGCTGGGCAGAAATTTCACAAACTGAATTGTACCACATTTGGCCCCTTTTAAAGCCACTGAGCTCTTCAGTATGACTCATTCTAGTGCCAGCGTTTGCCTATGGAGATTTCACGGCTATGTGTTGAATTTATGGCTGGAACACTAGGAGAGGAGTTCACATACTTTTGGTCATATAGTATATTATTGTTCATGTTTAAATAATAATGTTTGAATAGTGGGATTCTATTCATTAGTAACCGTTATGGGTGTCTGTGCAATTTATTTTACAATTAAAGGCATTCATGACAGCAGAAAGTTTGCTTTAAAGAGATTTTCTTTTCTGAAAGGGTTCTCTTTAACGACAAGTAGAACCTTTTTTTTTATAAAGCTCGGACCATTAACCGTCCCAAGAGCCTCTGATCAAACCCTTTAGCCCTTACTTGACTTTTCTTGCACGTAATAATTGGTACGTAATAAAGGGTTATTAAACGGATGCAGTTAGACACAGTGTTAAGTTTAGTACAGCGGGGGAAACCTGGTATTATTTGGAGCATGTTAATGCGTTCAGTGAATTCATCCAACCACATTGTGATCGATCACACAGGAAATGGTTAGGCTCGTTTGGATATCCAAGGAGTCTGTGATATGCTGGTATTGCAGAGAATATAATCACAGTAATGATCATCAAACTATATATTGTGCGTCCATGGTGTAAGCTTTTCCACTTTTGCTGTCCTTCATTTAAAAAAGCAGTTAAGTAGCTTATACAAGTGGTGCTGTGTGTGTGTGTGTGTGTGTGTGTGTGGTGGTACTTTACGCTATCTATCCAATCTAGATTGCTAGGAATACATCAATGTATCCTTCTGATACCGTGCTCCTTTACTCATATTTGTAAAAAAGGAGGGAAAAAAAGCAGCAATACCATGTGACATATGCCTAGTGTACACTGTTGTGTTAATGAACAGACAAAACGAAATGTCACAGAACTGGAAATCATTCCTGATGATCAATCAAGAGGAGCTGCTACAGCATGATAAATCTGCATTTATTAGACATAAAGCTCAGCTGGCTAGGTGGGAAAAAAACAATGTCCACATACAAGGCTAGACCATTGAACCTAACAGCCTTTAACCTGTGTACTGTTCCTGACGATCAGCCTCGATCAGTCGTCGAAACCGAGGGTCTCGGACGCCTTCTTAATGTCTGAGAGACCGCCTTAGCAAAGACGCACAGCACGTACAAGCATACCAAGAGCCTGTTTCATGACATCACAGCCATGACCTTTGTTATATTCAAGAAAGTCCATTTTTTTCCATTTGGTTCCTCTCAAGTTTTCTTCCGGGAGTTTCAGGGAGTTTTTCCTCGCTGCTATCACCTCTGCCTTGCTCATTAGGGATAAATTTATACACATAAATTATTTATATTTATATATTTCTGTAAAGTTGCTTTGTGACTGTCCATTGTTAAAAGCGCTATACAAATAAAATTGAATTAAATTTGAATTGAATCCAAACTGCAGGATAGGCCTAAATATCTTACATTTCAACATTTCAAATAATTTCCGAGATGTAACTCCTCCTTTTTTTTAAGTTGTTTCCTGTTCAAGTCCTCCTTTTCTCAAGTTACTCGTTTTTCCGGCTGCTTCCTGAAAAAGCTGATTTAGTGGCTTCGTCTTCCTGGTTAACTGTCTGCACTTAACTCAACCCTGCTTCACATAGGGATCGAGAGTTTCAATCATGTTACAGTAGCCCCAAGTCAGGAAGTCTTGATGATCAGAATACAGAGCGTTTGACATGAGGCAAGAATGGCTGTTGTGCGAACGGGTAATTAGACCTGCGTCGAAGTCTGTGGGAAATTCTGCAACAAAAGAGTCTGGAGATGAGGCTGGATCTTTATTGATCTCTCACAAATCAATACAGCGCCAGTCTTCAGTCTTACTGCATATGCACGCTACAAAGTCTTGGGAGAGAGAGAGTAGTGTTGCTGAGAAACTGAGTAATTCCTTGATTTAGATCACACACACACACACACACACACACACACACACACACACACACATACACACACACACACTTGTGTACTCTTTAGGCTGTCTCTACCATCGCTTGGCTGACAAGTGGAAATGTTCATAGCACAAAAAGGATGCACATTCACTCAGTAACATGTATACTAAAACCCTGATAAACTGCCATATATCTGCAGTATTTACGTAACTTTTCTTTAAAAATATATATATAATAATGGTGTGTGTTCTCTGAAAGGGCTGATGTTAAGCTAGTGGACTTTGTGATCGTTTTCACACTTGCGTTTCTTCCTGGACTCCGGGCCGCATAAGCGCAGAGTTTGCTACAATGGCTGTAGTGTGAACACTGTTTTCGAGCCAGGGAGCGGCCCAGAGATCCGATTCCTGGACTTCTTGAAAAAGGTGTGGAAGCAAATCCGTACTCGAGGCCATATGCCAAGTAACAGGATTGAATCAACTTGTCACATTACTTCCTGTTCTGCTTTTGTGATGCATGGGGAATATTTATTATGGTAATTGATATAAATATTAACCCAGACTTTCATAGCACTGGAGCACCGTAATTTGCTCGCTTTTGTGGTGCGAGAGATAGCACTAAGCCCAGAGAAAAAGGCAGGCGTTCCTGCATGGCGTGCATTCAAAAAGCGCTTTTCTTTGCCACTTGTGTGTTGCTGCCACAGGAAAATAATAAAAAGCAGAAAACGTATAAACCTAGTGCTCATTTTGCAAACCAACACGCATAAAAGTGACATGGAATTGCACAATCAAGCCACAGTTTGGAAGGAATTCTTCTATGTGAATGCAAACCCGTGTTTATGAGCCCAGAATATGTCCTGAGCGTGGCCTCGTATTCGGATCAAGTGTGAAACGTCAGTATGTAAGGGATAAAACGTGACGGGGAATGCAGTTATAGGAACATAATCATTGACCCCATGGTGTAGTAACGATTACCACCCTGAAGAATGACACGATAAAATCTATGTAATGTTTGTGGAACACCAGTGAAACTATACCGTCGTTTCCTCACCAGCTTCTCTTTATTTTTTTTCCTCATTTCATGTTAATAAGACACAAATGCACCTTGGAGAAACTGGAAAGTGCAAAGGCCTCTGCCCTGAAGACTCTCCCATGTCTGAAAATGTAAAAGTTATAGCCTTTTCAAAGTGCTAACATTGGGGACTGCTTCCCATAAAAAGAAATTTGAAATAAACATCTCCTTGGACATGTTTCTTTTTTTAAATAAGTAAATCGGTTTATGTTGCGCATCTGCCATACAAGTCCTTGTGTAAGTTGTTACTCTAGAAAAGGTAACACACTGGAACGAGCACATGCATGTAAACCTGGGATTTGCCTTGCAGCCAGAACTGCTGTTTGAGCTCTTGAGCATGCTGCTGTAGGAAACGAATCTACATCTCACCAATCGGAATCAAGAATTCAGCACAGCTGTGGAAGAATTAAGTAATATCCAGTGTTGATGTGCATTCTCTCTGCAAGGTCACATGACCAGATAAGCAAACACACTCTTGCATTGTTTTACTGTTAAGCTTGTAGACTTTAAGTCAATACAGAGTCAGATGTCATGCATCTAAACTGAATATAAACCATTACATTACATTTACATTTATGGCATTTGGCAGATGCCCTTATCCAGAGCGACTTACAATAGTGCTTTGAAGTCTATCAAAAATACATTCTGATATTGACTCACTAGGTAACAAACTAGGAATACCATCAGTCCAAAACTCTGTTGGGGAGGTAATTTTTAATTTTTTGGTAAGTGCTAACTTAAGTACTTTACGAAGAGGTCAGTCTTTAGATGTCGTTTGAAGACTGCCAGTGACTCAGCTGTTCGGACATCTAGGGGAAGTTCATTCCACCACCTTGCTGCCAGAACAGAGAAGAGTCTTGATGCACCCTGAGAGATGGTGGGACCAGTCGAGCAGTGCTAGAGGATCAGAGGGAGCGTGGTGCCGTGTGAGGTGTGATAAGTGGGTGCTGGTCTGTTTTTGGCTTTGTAGGCAAGCATCAGTGTTTTAAATCTGATACGGGCAATCAGCCCTGGTGCACAAATCGGCCATAACATTAAAACAAGTGAATGACATTGTTTATCTCATTACTGTGGCACTTGTCAAGGGTTGGGATATATTTGACAGCAAGTGAACAGTCAGTTCTCAAACTGGAGGTGTTGGAAGCAGGAAAAATGGAAACGTGTAAGGATCTGAGTGACTTTGAAAAGGGCCAAATTGTGATGGCTAGATGACTGGGTCAGAGCATCTCCAAAACGGCAGGTTAGAACCTACAAAAAGTGCTCCAAGGAAGAGAAACTGGTGACAGGGTCATGGGCACCAAGGCTTACTGATGCCCATGGGGAACGAAGGCTAGCCTGTCTGGTCTGATCTCACAAAAGAGCTACTGTAACACAAGCTGCTGAAAAAGTTAATGCTGGCTATGATAGAAAAGTGCCAGAACACACAGTGCACTCCAGCTTGCTGTGTATGGGGCTGTGTAGCCAAAGGCCGGTCACAGTGCCCATGCTGACCTCTGTCCACTGTGGAAAAGCACTTACAATGGGCATGTAAACATCAGAATTGGAGCATGGAGCAATGGAAGAAGGTGGCCTGGTCTGATGAATCATGTTTTCTTTTACATCATGTGGACGGCCAGGTGCATGTGTTGTTTACCTGAGAAAGAGATGGCTCCAGGATGCACTATGGGAAGAAGGCAAGCCGGTGGAGGCAGTGTGATGCTCTGGCCAATGTTCTGCTGGGAAACCTTGTGTCCTGGCATTCAGGTGGATGTTACTTTGACACATATCACCTACCTAAACATTGTTGCAAACCAAGCACACCCTTTCATGGCGTAGGTATTCCCTAATGGCAGTGGCCTCTTTCAGCAGGATAATGTGCCCTGCCACACTGTAAAAAACTAAGGAACATAACAAAAAGGAACAGAACAAAGAGGTCAAGGTGTTGACCTCCAAATTCCCCAGACTTCAATCAGATCAAGCATCTTCGGAATGTGCTGGGCAAGTCTGATCCATGGAGGCCCCATCTTGCAACTTACAGGACTTAAAAGATCTGCTGTTAACATCTTGGTGCCAGATACCACAGCACACCTTCAGAGGTCTTGTGGAGTCCATGCTTCGTCGGGTCAGAGCTGTTGTACTATGTTATGCTATACTCAGCACAAGGGGGACCTACACAATACAGTTTTAATGTTATGGCTAATTGGTGTGTTCCATATTTTGAGACTTACTCAATGCTGTACGTATACTGATACTGTGATAAAGCGTTTAGGGATGATGAGTGACAATCTGTTTTTGCCACTAAAATATATAATATACAGACAGTTTCACTAGTTTGTGCTGCTCATCAAGGCAGTAATCTGTTGAGAAATGACTTTGAAGATTCTTCCCCACTGTATTTGTTCTGATTTATGTATTTTTATTGTTTTATTCCTCACTGCACAAAGGTGATGCTTCAAGTTCAAGTGGAGTTTATTGTCATTTCAGCCATGTACAAGTACATAGTGAAACGAAGCAATGTTTCTCCAGGACCAAGGTGCTACATAAGATGACACAGAACAACCCAGAACTACAGGGACTAGATAATTTATACATAAAGTGCAAACATGTGCGGACAGCACAGGACAGAACAAGACAGTACAATGACTACAGCGCCGACCACTACACAGTTCTGTTTAAAAGTGACCTACTGACAATAGTGCAAATATTACAAGAATATACGTAGCTGAAATAGTGTAAACATAAGAGTAGTATTGTAGCAGCATAAACGTGTAAAAGCTTGCAGAGAGGATGGAGGATGCTCAATTGTGTGTGTGTGTGTATATACGTTTGTTTGTTCCTTCAGTCCAGTTTCTAAGTATTGAGGAGTCTGATGGCATGAGGGAAGAAACTATTGCACAGTCTGGTCTTGAGGGTCCGAATGCTTCGGTACTGTTTACCAAACGGCAGGAGGGTAAAGAGTGTGTGAGAGGGGTGTGTGGGCGCGTCCACAATGCCGGTGGCTTTGCGGATGCAGCGTGAGGTGTAAATGTCCGTGATGGAGGGAAGAGAGACCCCGATGATCTTCTCCGCTGTAGGTGAAAATGATCTGCCTACAGTGTTGTAAAATTGTCACGGTTCTTTATTTGCATGCAGTCTTATACGTGCTGAAAACGGGACAAAGCCATGTGTGGTCTGGATAATTATTACAGACTGGCTGAGCAGCACACAATCCTTATCCTTATGCCCAACACTGTGCTTGTTGGCTGAAAAACAGCTAGTAATTAATAGCTTCCTTTTTTTTAAAATGTCACGCTGCAGCTGCTTATCCATATTGCACTGCATTAGCAGGTTGTCTTAGACGGTAGATTAAAGATGAAAACTTCAAAAAAAAAAAAAAAAATTCAGTGCTCAAACAAAGACTGAAAACTTTTGAATCTCGTCAGAATAAATTAACTCGCCAAGCAGCAAATTTAGCTCAAAGTCGAGGTTCATGCTAATCTGGTTTAAGCATTAGCATATCACCACCCTAACACCTTTCCCCAGTCATTTTACTTCTACTGAAATTGTGCCAGATTTGCTCAAGGTGTTGGAAGTGTGTGTATGGAGTATGGTTCAGTATACCCAAAGAGTTTCACTTTCAGTGGATTGAAGCAGACTTGGCTTGTGTTGACACTAGAAGGTGACAAGACGCCAAAATTGCCTGCAGTTTGTTTCTTATGGGTTTTTTTATATAGTGCTGTTTTTTTTAGTCTTAAATGTTTTCTACCCAGGTATTAGTTTTTTCATGTATGTAATTTCCATAAAATTAGGAATCTTAGTTAAGTTACTGTAGCCATAATTGAAGCTCTGTTTTATCTAATGAGTAGTTGCCTGCCATTTTGTTGCTTGCTTGTTTTGCTCTTATGTTTACTTTTCCAGACCAATGTTCACCGACAGATTTTGTCCTTATGCAGTTATGGTGATTTTAATTGAAGTTTCTGGATTTTAAATTTGGAATGGGATCCTTATAAATAACCTACATGCTCTACTTATTTTGTGAAAGTCATTCGAGGCATCTTCATCTACTAGGGATGCATCGATCCCAATACTGGTGTCAGAGATCTCTTCGATGCCATGGTAATTTAGACATAATTGTAAAAATGCTCCAATACCATGTGGTATTACATGATAAGCCTCGTGTACACTGCTGTGCTAATGAAGAGACGATATGACTAATGATCAAAGCAAAGTGTGCTCAGTGAAAATATCAGGAGGAGAAATTGCACCAACTTCCTACAATAAAAAGTAACCTGATAAAAGGTATTGTGTTTAAATAGTATTTTGTGTTTAGTGTGTGTGTGTGAGTGGCCAACCTGAGCACAAAGAGCAGTATCAGCGATTGTGGTCATTAAAAAGTCTTCATGATAGAAAACTTTGCACTTTCTGGTTTTAAGTTTAACAAGCATTTTTTAATTATTACCTTTGAGAGACAGAAAAGTGGCTGGTGATAATACACGGTGACATGATGCATCACGATGCAGAAATGTGGAAACGTGTGATATCAGCATTTTGTTAATTATGAATGAAATTCAACTGAAGTCCCATTCTGCGGGACTCGGAGTTAAAATATACAGCGTGCACACTGGTCCGGTGATCACGTTCTATCATGGAGAGCCTGCGAGATTCCTGTCATGGTAATGTGACTGATAAAGTGACTATCACGATAGAGCCGGAGTACAGTGACCAACACACGTTATAGGTTATATGGTTACACAATGACATCATAATGGTTAAAAAGAGCTCTTCAACAACCTCTCTGCACCTCTGTGATCTACGATGCCTGAAAGAGGCTGTGGAAATCGGGCTTTTTAGCCAGCTTTGGAGCTCATTATGTTTCAGGTACTCTGAGCGGTGTGGTGCGGAAGCCTTTTTTGCCTTCTTTTCATACAGTGTCATGTGATTCCTTACTTAATACTGCTTCATCAAATGATCAGTTGAAATGCAGTTCAGCAGACTTTGTTTTGTATGTGGTATATGATTACTTTTTGCAGATATGGCAACTCGACTCATCTTGCCACGTAATGACATTAGAAGTGTTCATTGAAGACAAATTCGAGACAGCTGTTCACACCAAGTATTTCACCTGCTATCACTCATAACTCTCCACTTATGACTAGATCAGATGTAAATTCAATGTCTGTCAAATCCCCTTCTGTTATTTTTGTATATCTGTTTTTAATGAGACGCATTCAAAAAAAAAAAAAAAGCATTTACTGCTTTTCCTTTTTGTCCCTGTGTACCTCAGATTGACATGTTTTGCCGTGTTTCATCAGAAATACATTTCCGTCCTAAACAAAACAGGCATGAGATAATGGCTTTTACGCCTGTCCTGCTTTTCCATTTCTTTTTGGACGATTATTCCTAAACAATAACTCAGCAGTTCCCATACAGCAAGCCCAAAACAGACTTGTGTTATTTATGTGGGGGGATATTAAAAACATTTTCCTGCCTCTGAAACCTTGCAGCAAAGTTTGAAAATTGATTGTCTTTAAAATGGATTTGTTTACTGAAGTGAAAGGCCAATGTGATTTCTACACCCCCCCTCCCCCGCATCCCTTCCCAGGTGTTGATTCAGCTCAGGTTGTATTCGCAACTCGATCTCGCATCCTCTAGTGAGGGATTTCAGAGTGTTTATCATCCACTGCTCCATTTTGGAGTGCTTTAGTCGAGAACTCCGGAGTTACGCGCCTGTTCACTGGGCCGTGTGCATTCATTCCTGCCTGTTAATCTCATCCCACGCTGGGTTCCCTCCTTTATCCTTGCACAGTGTACAGGAGTGCGGAGTGAGCAGGGTTTAATCACTGAGGGTTCACAGGTATGATTCGGCTCATGAGTTTGAGCCCACTACTTAACATGCTACGCAGAGCTTGAAGGAATGTAAATGAAATTTACACAATTCCACCCCATCCCAAGACGTGTTTAATGAATGTTTAATAAACTGTATCTCATTGCGGTGTCAATATTTCAGTAAATATGGTAATTTGTAAGGTTTCAGGGTAGCGCAGTGGATAGCGTCGCTGTCTCGCAGCTCCAGGGCTCGATTCTGAGCTCCGGTTACTGTCTGTCGCATGTTCTCAGCGTGTCTGAGTGGGTTCCCTCCGGGTTCTCTGGTTTCTTGCTGCCTTATGAAATTGGATTGGCTTTGATGTGTGTGGGTGATATGACGAGAAAAAAAAATTACATCAGGATTCTCATAGGCTTTTCTAACGTATTTCATTTTTATATATACACCAATCAGCCGTAATATTAAAACCACTGACAGGTGAAGTGAATAACATAGATTATCTTGTTAGAGTGGCACCTGTCAAAGGGTGGGATATATTAGGCAGCAAGTGAACAGTCAGTTCTCGAAGTTGGTGTGTTGGAAGCCGGACAAATCAGCAAGCGTAAGGATCTGAGTGACTCTGACAAGGGCCAAATCGTGATATCTGGACGACTGGGTCAGAGCGTCTCCAAAACAGCAGGTCTTGTAGGGTGTTCCTGGTATGCAGTGGTTACAACCCAGCAAGGACAACTGGTGAAGTGGTGACAGGGTCATGGACACCCAAGGCTCACTGATTACACGTGGGGAGGGAAGGCTAGCCCGTCTGGGACGATTCCACAGAAAGAGCTATTGTAGCACCACTTGCTGAAAAAGTTAGTGCTGGCTTTAATAGGAAAGTGTCTGAACACACAGTGCATCACAGTAATAATGCATAATAATACATAATACTAATACATAATAAATTTGTCAGTAATCTTTTTAATTATTGTTAAACACTTTTATAATTAATTAATGTATTTATTTTTGCCGTTTTAAAGATTAACTACAAAATCACATCAGGTACTTTCAGTCTGTAATTAGTTTGTAATTTTTATTTTTTTCAATTAATATAAATTAAAAAAATACAATTAGGTATTCAGAATATCTCCCGGGAAGGATCCCATGTGTTTTTGGGATGAAGAATCTTTAATTTGCTCTAAACAAGAGCAGAACATTTTTAGGCAGATTCTAAAAACCTCAGCGGCATTAAGCATGAAATCAGTCTTCTCAGGCTCGCTAGTCTGACAGGGTGATGTGCTCGTGTGCAGTCATGTGTAGTGTTAATTTATAATCGCTCATAGACACAATTACAGTCCATCCTTCAGCCCAGTACGACATCTTTCTGTTTATCTGCCTCTGTCGCTCTTTTTTTTTTTCTGTTTCTCTGCTTTCCTCTCTCCCACCTTCTGTGTGTGACCGTGCCCAGGCTGTGGCACCTGTCAGCCCTGCAGGTGTCTCTCTCTCTCGCAGTAATTAGCAGAGCTTCTATCTCTCTCCTACTAATCTTAGTTCAGGGTCTGTCTCATTAACACGCCAGCTCACAGCTCCTGAGCTTAAACTCATTGCAGAAACAGTGTGTGGTAGCTCACTTCTCTTAGCACATCGTCATGCTAAATGATGTGTGTACAGTAGGGCAGGGCTTCTCCGTTTCGGTCCCAAGGACCTGGCACCCTACCGAGTTTCTAATGACATGCTGTGCAGTCGATTCTTAATCTGTACATTGTGTATCTGGGTAGCTGATGCTTGAATTTTTGTAAGATAGTAATGGCCCAGTAAACGAAAATGAACAACTTTTCAAAATGCAATTAGAAAAAAAAAAATCATCAAAAGCTCAGGACCCCAGGAAAAGATTTTGTGTCCAAGCTATTAGTTCTTTATTTATTTGTCCAGCAGTCAAATGGGTTCAGTAGGTTAAGTCACCAGATTAAAAAAAAAAAAAAACATTTATTATTCTCTCATTCAGTGTCCAAAGAAAGAACAAACCCTGCATGCTACTGACTTTCACCAAACACAGTGTTTCATTTGGTAAGTATATTTAAACCGAATGCACTTCACTTTGACGCGGCACCACTCGGGACCGTAACGATAAGAATACTACTCGTCCTGAATCTCTCTACCTGCATTTTGTGCGACGTGACAGCACCACAGCAACGAGTATCCGACTCATTCTCAAGGGAGCAAACACAGCATGCTACTTTAGAAACATTCTTAGAAAAGAATAGCTATGGCTACACTGAGTCTTCACCTACTAGTTTGTGTCTGTATGAATGCACTTGAATAGCTAACACTATATATTATTATGACATGATGGCTACCGTAAATTAGTAAATTAGTGCGCCTGCATCAGGGTTGTTTGGTGTCCTGTTTCACTAGACACAGTGTATGACTGGATGGGTACGCCACTGTTTATATTTAATCCAATCAAGTTCCTTACTCCAGTGCTTCTCGTTCCCTTTGTCTCTGGCTGTGACTTCCCAAAACTTTGCCAACCCCCTGCCTCTGGCCCTAAAGCATACTACCATGACCTTGAGCAGGCATCTACTAAGGATTACCAGACATTCAAGTTGAGTAAGTAAATGAACATAGTCTTTATTTGAGCTTCAGATCTGACTGTGGCGCAGGTATGAGCAAGTTTCAGATCCAATAAAGTTCAAACAAGGACCACGTTCATTGACATGAATGTCTGGCGATCCTTAGTAGACGCCTGGTCAGGTTCGCAGTGGTTTAAATTAGACTACTAGTTTGTTTACGTTTAAGGAACTAGATCCGTACGTCTGTCTGAGACTGCACACTATTCACTGCATCAGTTCTTCTACTTCTACTGATGTCTGAAAGAGCAGTGGAGAATTTCCAGGATGCCCATGAAATCCCACAATGCATTGCCTAGAGTTAGTGTCCAAGGCAGCGGCTCCAAAATACTCGTAATGCACTTTACCTGGTTCACGCAGCACTTGGTTTTGTTTTTAAATTGGTAATAATTTTTGTGAACACTCAATATTGATGGAGTTCTTACAAAATTATGTGCAACCCAACAATCCCTAATGTATTGAGTCTTGTTTACTAAATCTAACTTGACAATTATGTTTTGTAATTGAAATCGACTTCTTGGTAGTGCGCGCAGAGGTTCGGTCCCTTCTGTATATGCAGGGTCAGACACGTTGGGCGGAAGCAATATAGCATATTTTCAGTAAATGCTCCAGGCACCAGTGCTAATTAACATTGTCTCCCATTAGCTTTCACATTTAGTTTATATTTACCTGGCTTATCGGAGCAGTAAGAACAGAACTGGCCCTGTCGCATGCTCGGGCGCGGAGTCTGGATAAACTCGCATCTCCTCTACTTACTGATGTAAGAAATCAAGACACATCTCATGACTGAAACCGAAATCTAAATATGCCGTGAGACAGTGTTAGTGTTAGTATAGTGGTCGGTTTATTATGCCCAGTGTCTGTTGCGTGCTTTCCATGCCTCCTCATGCGTCAGTTCATTTTTTTTCTTTAACGACCCGAGTCTCCCCTTTCAGTCCTATCCTGTTTTCATCTGCTCAGATCAACACAAACTGCGGTGCAGTAAAGATGGTTGTGCAGCAGCTTTACGAGTTTGTCCCGATGTAGTAAATCAGAGTGTTTACACGTGAAGTAACTCTTTATGGACTGCCCGAGGTCCTCTTAAAACCGGCATTCTGACATAGACATGTAATCATTTATGTACCTTATGTGTTTACCTGATGGATATATGCAGGAAATGTCAAAACAGTGTTGGGTGGACAAGATCTTAAGTCTGCGTAATCGTACAGGACTATATGAGCAAACACGGTGTGCAAGACTAAGATCTGATTTGTGTCCTCTGTAGTTTTAGTCAAGTCATTTGGTTTTCATTGTCATTCCATTTGTGTAGCTTGTATCCAGTAGACCTAAATGTTATGTTATTTTCTCAGGACCATGGTGCAACACAGAATAATACAGTGGCACAGTACACAGGACTATGTAAGGTGCAGATGCAGGGTAATGTGAGGCAATACAGTAAATACCCAGGACATTAAACACCCAGGACAGTGCAGGTCAACAAGACAGGACAGTAGAACAGTGGTTAGTGCAAAAATGGTCTGTAAACAATTGGTCCAGGTGTGTGGTGGGGGCCAGCGGTGTGTTAAGTATTCTGACTGCCTCAGGGAAGAAGCTGTGGGGAGCCTGGTGGTGGTAGCACGGATGCTCTGGTCCCTTTTGCCAAATGGCAGGATTGTGAAAAGTTCCTAAAAGGGGTTGGAGGTGTTGTCCACAATGCTCCTGGACTTGTAGATGCAGTGCTTGTTGAAGGAGGCGTTAATGTTTGCTTGGTACAAACATTCCAGAGACCCAGATCTTATACAGCCGTCTTCACAGTTCGCTGTAGGGATGAAAATGTGCGATTCCTATGGCGACTAGTGAGACAGCTGGTCAGGATGCTCTTGACTGTCCCTTTTGTGTCTGGCTGAAAAGCACCAAAAATGTAGGTTGGATTTTGCAGCCCTCTGTCTCTCTCGACTGCTGAAATCCACTACAGCAAGCTCCGTTTCTCCATGAGCAGGACTCCGACTGAACCGAAAACCCCTTGGCTGTGTAACTCGCCATTGTAATGAATGTATCGCTATCTCCATCTATGCTATTTCGAAACTTGGTCCAGATGCACAGCTGTAACCTGCACACCTCAGCAGTTCTGCTCTCTGCAGCAATACTGCCAGATGTGGATTTTCTTTTTCATTTTATCCTCGCTGTGGGCGTAGGGCATAACGAACACCCAAATATTTATTTCATCATTCAAATACTGGCGCCTCAAACGTTTAAGTGGGTTTTTGAATACCGGCACGCACCCCTAATCTCAAGATCATCTCACACAAACTCGTACTGAGTTACATAATCTCAGACTTTTTGGAGGGGTTGCTGAGACTGCATGACACACGGCTATATGCAAGGCTTTCTGGGAACTTTTCCCTGGGAAACGTGATGAAATTTTGACATTTTCTACTCTCTGAAATTCTGAAAACTACAGGCTTTCCCGAATGGAAAATTTCTGTTTTGAATGAACCGCAACCAGAAGTAAAGTTTCTGGTTTTCATTTTAATGTCTGGTTAGCTCCAAAAGTAAAAAAAAAAATAAAATAATAATAAAAAAAAGATTGATTGTAAAGATTGCATTCTGACTCCACTGAAAGACAGCACCACACAGACTAAAGGCATTCTACTATTTACTGATTAGCATTTCATTTAATATAATGTAATAAAGATTACAAATTAGATCCATGATCATGGAAACAATGTTGATCCTGGCAGCCTTTATTATTTAACATTAATATCTCTAATCGGCATAACGTAATACTAATAAACGGTTAAAAGGTTTCACTAAGTATAACGTATAATCGTTCATGTAGTGTGTTTTTTTTTTTTTTTTAATAAAGGAGACGCTTTTATTAACATTTATGGAAAGAGTCTCGGTTTGTAACAAGCTTCCCAGCATGGGAAAGTCTTCAGGACAGGAATTTTGCTTTCCAGTTTCCGAGTAAAATGACAAGCTGCGTTTTGAGAGAGGGATAGACTGGTGAGGGAATGACTGTTTAGCGCAGCTAATGTAGATGAGAACAGGAACTAACTTGTCTCCTGGATGTTGGACAGCATTGAATCTAATTATAAACAGTTAAAATGTGCATTTAGTTTATGTGTTTGTTAATAAATGAAACAAATCGCTGCAGTATAAGTGGAATAACGCACTCCAGATCGTGCTGCTTTGGTCGTGCGTTGCTTTGCCATGTTACAATCGCTCTCAAGAAAGAAAGAATGAATAAAATAAATATATACCTATACTGTCTGTGTGTGAGTGTGTGTCTATCTATCTATCTATCTATCTATCTATCTATCTATCTATCTATCTTGTACATACACACAGATGAAAAAAGTAAATCAATAAATTAAAAATGAATAAGGAAACATATCAATAATGATGTAGGACTATACCAGTGAAGATGATAGTTTAGATCAGGTGTGAAGTTAATTGAAGTGCAATGGAATGACAGATGTGAAGTATAAGTCCACTGTGGTAATGGTAATTAGGTTTTTATTAATTAAAACTAATTTTATTTATTAATTAAATTTCCTCTCGGTATGCATTATTTTGAATAAGAGCACGGTCAGACAGCCAGGGTACGGCTAGGAAATAGCCTAAGTTAAATACTTCTTTGTTTTAGTAAAATGTTTTTTTTTAATAGAGTGTTATTGGCAGAAACATCTGTCAGAACCTAGTAATTATTTTTCTTTATCTACATGCGTCAGACCGACTCGTGTATATAAAAACGAACTGAAGGATGTCGGAGATGAAAGTAGCTGTGACGTGTTGCAGCCAGAATCGCTTTCTTCCTCAGTACATCATTTGGTGTTGCACATTAGAAATGATTCAGATGATGTACTCTAATATTTTTGCCAAATTACTTAATTCTGATATTTATCCTGATACAGAAAGCTAACTCCAGACACAAACATGCCTTGGCTGATCGACTGCGTTTGGCTTGAGGAGGAATATCAGTGTAGCTGAGCTATTCCTTTAAGCAGAACTTTGTCAGTGTAGTTGTCGAGTTGCTTTGCCTATAGCCGTGTGTGTGGTTTGCTGTTTGTTTATGTGAGGACGGCTAATGAATGGAGCAAAAGTAAGACTGGAGTTATCAGTCATGTAGGCCTAATTAAAATGCCCTCTCCACCCATTAAAACCCAACCATATCAGCAAGGGATTTATTCCGGAAAATAATTGCGTGAATTATAAATACTGAGCACATTGCTAATCCCACACAGCTGACATGACATGTTAAGAAGGATTTGACCAATGAAAACAAATTAACACCAACTCCTTATTTTGTGCGTTGTCCTTACTCCTATACGCACTGTCTGTTCAGCCTTTTCTCATCCCCCCCCCCACTTCTCTCCCAGTTTAAGCAGGATTGCAGTGAAGTTAAGGCTTTACCGTGTTTAAAAGCTCGTTTCGCGCGTGTCTCTTCTGCATCGTCCATTCGTCAGGTCTGGCAAGGATTTCATTTTGGTCTTGTAAAAATTATTTGGTTATATCTGATGAAAATATACATCCACAATATATATTGTCAAGTCATCGAGTCGCCATCCTGCTATCGGTTCACGTCAAAGGTGCTCGGAGTCGATCCTGAAAAAAAAAGTCAGTCGACTGATTCCAGGCATTAAAAACTGACTCAACCCCAAAGCCATGGAGTCGATTCTAGACCAAAAGCGATTCATCTCACTCAAGCAAAATGAAACTGGCCTCAGAGTGTTTGTTAGAGACACATCCGGTTGATATCAGCCTTTATTTTAAATTTTGATTTGGTGAGAATTGAACGAGTCAAGACTGGAAATGCAGGTAAGACTCTCTGAGTGTTTGACACGAATTGTTTATTGGTCAACCATGTAGTTGGGGGGAAAAAAAAAGTGTGCTGAGAAAGTGAAAAAAAGGTAGAGAAAAGTGTGACTTTACGTTGGTTTGGTTTAACAGTCTGGATTAAAACCAGTCATCAGTGTAAGCACTTGATAATGTTTTCATGCCGTGACCGACACACTGAGAAATATCAGTAATATTTTAGTGTAGCTAGTGATGAGTTATGTATTACAGAAGCCTAATTAAGACTCGTGTAGTAGTATTAGTTGATTGAAAAGCAGTTGAAGTGTTTTTTTTTTTTTTTAAATGATTATTTAATTAGTTACCTGCGCAATAATGATTGGTTCCCTTCTAGAAAGATCATTTGCAGAATTAGTGCCCATAGAGGAAAATGTGGGTACTTTTCAGCATACATTGCAAATGAAGGTGGTCTTGTTTCGATTTTCTTATCCCAAGAGCGCTGGATGCGATTCAGGAATACACCTACGATAGGACACGCGTCATTTCAGGGAACCATGTGCACACACATTCGCACATTCACACACTCGTTTATACCTACTGGCAGTTTTTTTGTCTTGTTTGTCTGGGTAGCTGGTGTTTGTTATTCCTTATGTCAGGATGCCACTAAAATGAAGCTTTGCTAAATAAAGTGTAATTGTGGGGGGGAAAAAATAAGTCCGCAAAACAAAGCTGACATTTGTTTAAATGCCGGTAAACAGTAAGGCTGTGAGCGAGATACTGATGTTTTGGCAGGCATTATCCAAACTTATTAGCCTTTGCTAATTTTTTTTTTTTTTTTTTTTTGGGCTTCCATGTTCCAGTAGGTTTGGAATTACTGAAAAAAAAACAACACCACAATGATACCTGCAATATCTCAGAAATGTGTGTTGATGAAAGTGATCACAGTATATGTTTAATTGATATTTTGCCCAGCCCTAGACCCCGCCCACACGGATACGGCTATTTTAAAAACACTTTTGGCCTCTTATCCATGCTTAATCATTTTGGGTCACTTTAAAAAAAAAAAGCTTTGAGAACAATTCAACAATTAAAGGACTGGCGTGTTTGTTTTCAGTTCATTTTTGTGTTTCTGTATGGATGAAGATGAAAACAGTTTGTGGATGGGATTTTTTTTTTATATATATCTTTTTTTTTTTTAAATGGAGTCTTCATTTCTTCTTGGTTTTCATTTTCCCAAGGTTATGAGGGTCCTTCTGACAGACTCTCAGTTCCTCCATAAAGTTTTCAAATCCTCCATGAAGTTTTAATGGGATTTAAAATTGGCTAGGCCATGCGAGGACTTTAGTTATTTTGGCTGTATGTTTGGGATAGTTGTCTTGTCCAAAACAAAACGTCCATCTTCTCCCCAGATTTAGTCTTTTGGCTGCTGAGATTAAAGTTACCTCTAATATGTCCTAGTACATTTGTGTTGCCTTCGATGACGTGCAATGCCCCAGCACTGTTTACAGAGAAGCAGCTCCAGTGATGCTCCTACCAACGAATATCACTGTAGGGTGTTGGGATCATATGCACAATCCTTCTTTCTCCAAACATGACAAGCTAATTTATCGCCTGAAAGCTCTATTTTTGTGTCGCCTGAACAGAGTATATTATTCCAAAAGAGTACTGGTTTGTCTAAATGCTTTTAGTTCCAGTAGGTTTGCCCAGACTGCAACACGTGCGACATTGAATTCTGCAGAGAATTAAGTAAACTGACAGCCTTCTGTAGGCTCATCCGTGTTAGTTACTGAAATGTTGTTTTTTTATTTTTAATTTTTAATTTTTTTTTTTTTTAAACACAAAACATTGACCATGATTTGTTCTTTCAGACAAGCTAATGTTAGCCACATACTATTGAAGTTTTTAGTGGCGTTAAAACATTGGTATCGAGTTAACTAGAGCATAAAAGGAAAGCTAACTTCTAGTTATCGATTCCAAATCAAATATGGCCGAATTCGCATTTGCTGATATCTGTATTTATTAGAAAGATATAATAACCAAATCTTGCAAAACACATTCTTTGGCGTCTTTGAAAGATGGTAAAATATTTGCATGTTTCACTTCCACATGGTTGTGTGATTAAACTGTTGCAACAGGACTCTATTGGTGATGAACATTGAGAGAAGTGTGGAACTTTTTAAGTACCTAATTATGGGTTTTTGAGTATTATTTACTAAGCACAAGTCAAGTCCCTAGCATGTTTGCTGGAAAGTCCGCCAACCGTAAGCAGGTTTGTGGCTGCTTGCAGGTAATGACCATTTGCTCTGTGTTTACTTCATGGTTGATGTGCTGCATCAAGACACTCTCACTGTGGATTAGCTGTGTGTCTAGAAGCTTTGGTCTTCCAGCTCCGGCTTTGCGAGAGCATCTCCAAAAGGCAGATGACATCTTGTTAGTGGCTCGTGGCTGTGTCTCTCCGTGCAAACACATTTTAGCCTGGTGCTGTGGTAACTGTGTAAATGATTGTGCTGAGGGGGGAAAAATTTTTTTTTCCTTTAAACGTAAACACTGTGCTCTCATGCACAGTGGTTAGTCTGAGTGGTTGAGGCTAGCAAGCAGCTAGAGTGACACGCAAAAATTCACTCACTATCCATTTTATTAGCAATACCTGCACTTCTGCGTGTTCATGGAATTATACTGTCAGTTTCAATGATCTGGACGGTCATGTGGTCTTGTTCCAGTCTTCAGCTTTCCACTTTGCCCACTGTAGCCTCAGATTCCTCTTCTTGCCTGGAAGGAGTTTGGTCTTCTGCTGTTGTAGCCCATCTGCCTCAGCGTGCAAAGCATCGAGATGCTTATCTGCTTACTATGGTTGTAAAAAGTGGATATTTGAGGTACTGTAGCCTTCCTGTCTGCTCGAACCAGTCTGGCCATTCTCCAGAGAACCAACACTCACTGGATGGTTTTTCTTTTTCTATTTAAAATCAGCAGTTTCTGAAAGACTCCAACCACCTCCCCTCCCCATTCTGATCTTTGATCTGAACATTAACTGAAGTTCATTGACCTGTCTCTGCATGATTTTATGCATCGCACCGCTGCCACATGGTTGACTGACTGAACAAAGGTGCAGTCTTGCAGGCGTTCCTAATAAAAACGAATGGTGAATGTGTATCCTGGTTTATGTGTATCCACAGTACTACTTGAACAAAACACTTTAAAACACCAATTCTGATTTTATTTGCACTTGGCTGTAGCTAGAGCGGAGTGTTGTTTTTTTTTGTTTTTTTTTAAATGTCCGACAAGTTTGGCTGTGGATGTTGGAAAAACGGCTGTAAGAATTTTATGCTGGTGAAGCTTAGCATAAAGTCACTTATTTCCCCTCATCTGTCGACTGTCTTTATACACGGGGTTTACTTTTAGTTGCATATGCTATACTGGCAGTTTGATCCAGCTGACATTTCCATCTGGCAAATCATGATTTGTTTTTTGTTGGACGAAGTTATGAAGGACTGTTCAAGAACATGGGTCGCCTTGCCAGGAATGAAATGTCACATCGCATCACGTAGCTTGTGCATTAATCCATGATCAGTTATTTAGCAGTAATTTTAGAAGTTTTCCTATGTGGAGAGTTGTCGCAGGTCAAGCCTCTGAAAAGCAGGAGTGCTGATTGTTTTGTCCTGATTTCTGCTTTTATCTTACATTTCGGCAGTTAAAATGCGCCACCGATCCGCTCCGTCAATCGTGACCCTGTACACTTGGAGTCGGTTTAGATGAAACGCGTTAGAGGACAAGACAATATTTATCATCATCCCCCGTATGTTAATTTTTCCAAACGCGCCCTTTGAAGTTTGACTTGATTTATTGTTAATGCTACCAATCCCCGAATATTTTGTAGCAATTTAACCTTTACAGACTGGAAGTTCTAACGTGGTGCATATGTTCTAGTTAACAGCGTTTTGTAATCAAGATTCTGCTGCGAAATCTGTGTGTTGTGCTTCCAAGCCCGCAGCTGGATGCCAGAGTAGGAACGATCAACATGCTTTTTAGATTTCTGCCTCCATTCCCTGCTCGACTTTTTCCACCTCTCTGTTAAAGGCGATGGTGCTTGGATTGCTTCAAGTGTCTGTTTAATGTGGTCTGTGCCTATAGGTAAAATGTCTGGCTGATACAGTCTGAAATGCCAGAAGCACTTTGTATAAAATGTCATGAGAAGTTCAACAGAGTTCAGGAGATTATATCTTGTTAAATGTGTCCTCGGGCTAGAAGCTGGATCCTGGATAAGGGCTTAAAACATCAAGTTTCCATCTTTCATGCACTGTTGCTCTAGGCACATGCTCCATTTTGTCACGGGCCTGCAAAAGTCTGAACGTTCTGTTCTGTCTTAGACCTCAGCACCTCTTGAATGATGGTAATTATGCAATATGTCATGGATGCTAGGCTTGTGCCATCGTGTGAAAAAATACCAGTGCCCAGTCGTGCTGTTTAGAAGTCGCTGGTTGTCAATGGTATAGCTGGGACAGGGGGCATAGGGCAGAGTGTGTTTTGGGACTGCACTTTTCCTTGAGTATTTTGTCAATAGAATGGTGGCGTGCAACACTCTCGGGAAGACTAGAGCATCCTGGCGAATGCTGCGGTGGCAAAACGACACTGGTAAAGTGGTCCGACCCCAGAGAAACCATCCTGCACATGTACATGGCCACCCTTTACAGAGACTGTTTACATTGTGCTAAATCAATACAAGAAACTTTCTTTGGTTTAGACAGAAGTTACCTCTCTCTTGAGATTTAGCCTGTAGGTATAAAATACCAGCTCTGTCCTCATTGAACATGTAATATCTGTAGTGTTGCTGTTACTATGGTTACATGAGATCTGTGAAAGACACGAGTGGTGTTTCACCTGCCATATGAAAAGCTGTGCTGAGCAGGAATTTGTAAAGCAGAGGGAGACCGATGGAGTGGAGGGAGATTTGCGGTTTGCCATGTCTAAAAACCTTAAAACTACAGAAACGTTTTCTGACATTTGAGCTGTTTAATTTAACAGCAGCAGCAATAGATGGAATGTGAGCGCTGTGCTGCTATATATGAACAAAATCCACATTACTTATGATGGGGCAATGACTCAGGATTTATTTAAAAGCAGATGCATCCTACTGTCCTTAAATGTATATTACATAACATCTTAATTCTATAAACTCGAAATTATGTAGTGAAAATAACAGTTCACATAGTGTATGGTGATGAGATCATAGCATTCATGTGTTCAGTGGAAGGGAAAGACACTGATGTTCTCAACTTTTTTTTTTTTTTTTTTTTTTGGTGAAGTCTCTTATACCAGACAATAAGGCACCCGCTCAGGATGTATTCTTTGGGAGACGGAAGGGAGAAGGCTTGGTCTCTTTAGTCTCTGCAGAAAATGAAAAGTGGCCATTGGTGTGCAGCAGAGACTGAGCACAGTGGGTCCTTCTGAAGTCAACAAGCATCTCTCTTGTTTTGTCCATTCCACCATCTCTGTATCCTGACTCATCATTGCTGGTGACTTTTTGCTGATGGAGTGTCATCAGCGAAATATGTCGTGACTCTGTCTGCAGTACAGTTGTCAGTCAGCAGCCCTGAGGGATGACAGTGTTCAGTGTGATGGTGCTTGTAGTGTTGACACGGACTCTAATGCCGAGTTCACACCGCACGATTTTCAAAGTCGTCGGATCATCGTGGTTTTCACACTGCACGACTATCTGGGGTAGCATTCAGTCGCTGCTGTGTTCACGTTGCACGATGGATCGGCGACGGGGGTTACACACTGCATGACTTTACAATAGAAGGAATCGCCGACGACTCTGTCTGGCTTAAAAACTACGTTTCACAACCAAACACGTTATTTCCTTATCACTTCTCGCGTGCAAGATCACACGTGAGATCAGAGTTCTCTGGAAATGGTACCTCGCAAGAAGTTCGCGATCCAAATGGTCTGTGCACTGATTTGCAGTGAAAGGGCAAAAAAGGAAAAAAAGATTATGGATTATTGGCTTGAAGTCATCGCCGATGTTTGTTTGTCAGAACTCAGCAGGGTTTTGAATCGCCGACAGGTCCAGATATTTAGCATGCCAAATATTTCACAAGCATCTGCGACGCATCAGCGATTCTACCAGATCGCGTCTTTGATAATTCACACTGTGTGATTGTCACTCGTGTGAACGAGCGCCGATTTGCCTCCGATTTCAGGCATTTGTCTGTGATTTCGCAGAACCTGTCAGCGAGTGAAAAACCGGGCTAAAATCGTGCAGTGTGAACTTGGTATAACCGAGGTTTCCCAGTCAGGAAGTACATTACACAAAGACAGGTTTGAAGTGCTACCTTGCCCTAGAATAAGGAAATGAATGTCTAAAATCCATGTATCCTGTGAGCCACAAGTTCTCACCCCAGTGAGTCCTGCCCATAATTTAACCCGAAAGATGTGTTGATTTGTTGATCGATTTTAATCAGCGTAAAAATGTATTTGAAGAAGTTGTCACATGCAGGTACTCGAACTCGTCACTGGTGCCTACCAGAGTGGATGCTGAGTTTAAAGATCGTGGGTTGACCACTCCAGTCTGTATCAATTCATATTTCCAGGGGTTATTCACAACGACTCAGAGACTTAAGGACTAGTGAACGATGTGCAAGTTTTGGCCTTAAAATCATCTGCAAATGTTTTAATTGGCAAAAGCCCTATTTTGGGCAAATAGAGGCTTCTGTGTGTACCAGTCGTGTGCCAGATCCAGTCTTCTGCAGCACAGCAAACCTCCTCATCCTCCTCCATGATTAAAAACACACTTTATTTATACAACCGTGCCTTATCACCCTGTTTTGCAGCATAACGCTGTTTACGAGCATTTCGTCTCTTTCTGTCAGCACACAAACACTCCATGTTGGTTTCAGTTGTTCCGTGAGTCTAAAGCCAGCACTTGTTTGGACAAGCCGTCTCTTTTGGCCTGAATTGAGGTTATGGAAAACACAGCATCTTCAACTGGGCTCTGTATATGCACACTTTCAGTAGCTTTCCGCTCAAGAGGGAAAAAAAAGCTCTTTGCATCAATGACTCAAGCTCAACACACCCTATTTGACCTTCCCCAAAGAACTGTAATTTTCCGAATTGGCTTTGCGATCAATTCCTGATTACTGGAAATGTGGGAATAGATTAGTCTTGTTGAAAATGAGACGAGAGATTGGTATCGGTGCTTGCTACCGGCCTTCACACTGTCCATAAATAAGATTTTGGAGTGTTTCACCCCCCAAGACCCTCAGGGTGATTTCCGGGTTGATTTCAGCTAGACAAAAATCATGGCTTTGATCGTCTCTGTGTGATGTAGAGCTTGTCTTAGGCAGAAGGTCAATTGGACGGTAAAAACAATTCCAGTATCTTTTTCTGTATATTGTAATGATTTTCACATATTCATTTGGCAGTAGATACTTTTCAGAGTGATAGATAGATAAAAACTTACGGGTGTGGCAGAACCCAAACAGAGTCTTGCAGCACTTGTATTACAGTAGACTCCTTTATCAACTCTGTAGACACTTTCACACCAACTAGTCCAAATCTGAGAAAATCTGTATGCTTTTAGGCATATTTTCACACTGCACATAGTTAAACCCAGAAGATTGATCGAGGGACATGTAGGGCTGAAAATGTACTCGTCCGGCAGTGGAAAGTGGGGGGAAAAAAGCCTTTGCTAAGTTGAGTTCACCAAAATGACAAGAACACAGCTAAATAGGTGATTAGATAATTATATACAGAGCTAATAACAGTAACAGCTCACAGTTAGAGCACTACAGCTCTGTCTTTCAGTGTTTTTAGGGTCAGTTTAGGAGCTCGCATCTACAAAAAGTGGCGCAACAGAAAAGCATCGTACTATCGTCCGGAGATTGAGAGTTCAAATCCTGACAAAGCCGCAGCCATTTGTGTCCAGGAGTGTCCAGTAGAGCGTTGGGTAGGAGGGATGGCATACATTGGTTAGTGTCACTGTGATTGACAATCGTGGGCACCTGTGCGGAAAAGGGCGGACAGCGCTTTCCTCAGAATGTGGTACGGTGCCCTCTGAGCAACATTAAGCAGCAGTTCAAAAACATCATCTCCTTCGGCCTCCCCGTTTGGTAGCTGTCGCTACTCCCTGATGGGAGGGAGCTGGCTGCCTGGCCTGTGGGAATTGGCCAAGACCAAATCAGGGAGAAAATGGGGGATGGAGGTGCACTGAATTTAAACGTGGCAATGTAGCAAATGGTTCACCACCTGCAGTTGGGTCGAGTGGAGTTGACATGGAACTGGACCTCACTCTCTGACTGTTTTTTTTTTTTTTGGTCCACACCGAATTGCTGTCTTCCACCCCATCTAAACAAAACTCGTTTAAGGATGTGGAAAACTCAGCAGGTTTTGATTCTAAACACAGCATGTGCAAAAGTAATTTCCCCCTTATTTTTCCTTCTCTGAGGAGAATGAGGAATCTCCTTGCACTCAGCTACTTGATTCTTGATTAGATGTTGCTGTCTTGTTGAGTTCAGACACTTGGACACATTTCAGCAGTACATTCCATGCTGCCTGCCATGCGTGAGTGTGCGAGTGTGTGTGTGTGTGTGTGAGACAGGGTAAGAGTATGCTGTTTTGTTCTCCAGCTGGTTTCATCTTCCAAAGGGCTCACCCTCAGCAAGGCACAGCCAACATGTAGGTCACATTTTAGACACAATCCCCTGCTGTCTGACCCATACACACATGCGTGCACACATGGATTGGCCATCAGTGCCAACCAGGAGAAAAAAAAAAACTCTGGCAGCTAAAGAATAGTCTTTACAGTCACATCCATAGACCCATGACAGGGGCACACGTGTCTCTTCAGCTGATTAAACGGCAACATTGAAACACTTTGCCCAGAAACGAAATGTACACAGTGCTCTCCTTCTAACCAGAATATAGCAGATCAGGCAACTCCTGTTTGATATCTCTTTTTACCAACGGTAAAGTCTAGTGCAATTGGGGTAAAAGGGGGAAATTATGTACATTTTAAAGTACATTTAAAATGGTGTCAAGAGGAGTCTGACATGCTTCTCTTGGAGCGTGTACTCTCTTTGTATTGAGCAAACACGAATTGCAGAAAATAACATTTTCTTAGTTAATGAGGGCAACAAAACACATTTTCCATCCCAAATTGGATAGAATAACTCTCCACGAATTAGAGTTGCTCTCCGAGATTGATGCTTGGAGTAGAAAAATGTTTGTACACAGGAATGCCTATAAATCTGCGAGCGCCGCAGCACAGCAGTGCAATTCAAAGGATCGCAGCGTTTTACAGCTCGTGGCCCACATGACCACAGACAAAACACTCCCAACTGTTTAAAATGCAGTTATAGTAACATTGGCTGAGGAAATTAGAGAGAAAACTACAGCGTGGCTTCATGAAGATCTCATGCATGCCAAATAAGCCGTTCAAAAAACACCCTGTATTTTGACTACAGCAATGATGGGGGGAAAAAAGAGAGAGTAGAAGAAAGAAAGAAAGAAAACCTAATATTTAAAATTAATAAAACGTGTTGTGACTAACAGTTTAGAAAGTATTAACTGTTAGTAGTGTTAACATTTCACGTGTTTCATTGTCAAGCTTAAAGAGAGATGAATGTTTCCTCCTCCTCTTGGCCTGCAGGTATGGCGTGACCCCAGAGAACATCATCCTCTATGGGCAGAGTATCGGCACGGTGCCAACGGTGGACCTGGCGGCACGGTACGAGTGCGCAGCCGTCATCCTGCATTCTCCGCTCATGTCTGGACTGCGTGTGGCCTTCCCCGACACGCGCAAAACCTACTGCTTCGATGCTTTCCCCAGGTGGGTCATCATGCTGTATTTACAAACTACGTAATGGCTGTTTGATGATTCTTTAATTATCCACTGGCAAAAAAAGCTGATGTTATTAAATCATGACAATAAAATAATAAAGCAGTTAAGTAAACGTGGCTAACAGTCAAGGGCCCGACAACTTGCATGTTGTTACCAAACATGAGCCAAAACCTTAGACAGTTGGGAACCTTCAAAGTTTTTGTTCTTTTAACTATATAAAGTTAAAGGGTATTTATTCAACAGTTAGTTCTGGTCCACTACTTTGATTGGTTGAGTGGCATTACAAGAGTGCGTATATATCCTATAAATACACCGGGATGCTTCACTGTGTGTGTGTGTGTGTGTGTGTGTGTGTGTGTGTGTGTGGGGGTCACTCCATTCGGTTACTACTAGAGTGTTGGCGACGTCATCAGCGGACACGGCAAAAGCTTGTCAGATGAAGATGAAAAGGAAGAAAGGGTGCCAGTTTTACCCGAAGCTCAGTTCAACGGGAATGTGGAAATGTAGAAATCGGTGTGAGCCAGCTAGTTGTCGTGCTGTAAATGAATGTGGCGTCTTCGGGGACTATTTCCTCTAGGAGAGCAAAAATAAACAGAACATTTGGCCGTATTCTATCCAAAATGTCACTTACTCAATATTAATTGCTTGTTTATAGAACTTGTGTAAAAGCAATATCACACCAGCAAGCGCGCAGTTATATTGAATATCGGCACGGCTGTGATTACCTACCGCACTCAGCCTGTGGCCTCATGCACAATATTCAATATAACCACACTACTGCTCGTGCAATATCCTTTAACTCTGACGCTGCGTTCTTATCTGTATGTTGCCTTTTCTCTTTGCGGATTCCTGTTAAACTAGAAGTAGTTAAGCAGGTGCTGAATTTTAACTTGTAAAAATACACTAGTATTATCAATGATCCTAAGATTGATTTCCATCGAGCCCTGGTCACTCAGCTCATAAACAAGTCTCTCTCTGACCACAGGTCTCAAAAGGATTCTTGTAATAACTTTCCTAATTAACCCCCCACCCCCCACTTGCAGCAGTTGCCATAGCGACCAAGTTGTATTCAAGGCCAACAAGAGACCCCAGGTCTTAATATTGCTTCACACGCAGAAGCATAACAAGTCACCAAAACGAACGAGTGCAGGTCAAAGTTACGTTTTACAATCGACTTTGATGGATTGATTTATCTGAAATTCCAGGAATGAGATTGACGCTGTATGAACTTCTCTACATGGGGTTGCTAACACAGGTTTATACGTAGTGCTAAATAACCTTTAGCAGACAAGAAATCCAGTCTGTTTCTTATTTGCTTGTTAGGGCATGGTATTATACAGCTTAGTTCACAAGATAACTTTAAATGCCATGGTAGCAAATATAAATATAAAATATAACCAGGGCTGTCATGTCCTTAAGGTTACGTGTCCACAGTACATTTCCAAGTGAGCACGTAATTTTAGTCCCTTTGCTGCTTCTTCATGACTTACAAAGCCTTATAGACTCGCAGCTCTTTACCGAGCCTGGCTCTAATAATCCAAACAGGGATAATAGCGAGCCGGATTTCACCACTTGACCGAGGCCAACCACAACTACTCTTCCACTTTGTATGAAAGTTAATAGCAGAATTTTTTATTTATTGATTTTTCTTTTTTTTTTGTAATATAAATACCAAGCTTTCTGTGAGCATGTTTTGTACATGGCTGTGTAATGTGTTATTTGTCACTCAGAGTGTCAGCAAGCCTGTGCTGAAAGTGGCCGTTTACACGACAACGGTTTCAGCCAAAAAACGGGAAACTTTTTATGCCTTTTGCCTGTTCGTTTACACGACAACAAACACTGTTTTTGGGGACTGAAAACGCATGTTTTTGAAAGCACCGTAGTTATCGTCTCCATGTAAATACCCAATACGGGAATCTTTGAAAACGGTGACATCCTGCGCGTGCGTAGTACACGTTAGGTATGTAGACATGCGCAGTACGTGTCTATTGTAAAGGCAAGTGCGTACGTAATACAACGTTTTTGGCCGATATTGCGGATATGTGTAAACGCGAAAATGCAAGAGAAAAACTTTTCACTTTTTGACTACATCGTTGACGTGTAAACGTAGCCTTAGCGTGCCAGTGGGCTAGTAGAGTTGTTGAGAGACTCCACCCCTTAATTTAATATCCTACTGGCATCAATTAAGAATTTTCACACTGACCCCGCAACATTCTTGTTTTCAACCAACATTTTTTCCCAGCCGTGTGTGTGTGTGTTGATGTAGTGCAAGCCCAGAGATCTGCAAAAGTGTGTGTCGTGGATCGGGAGCTGAAATGGGTTTTATCTGGCTAAAGCCAGTTTTAGACTGTTGGATTACAGCAGTCTCTTAAGATTCTTCTCAAATTTGAATCTTCTTAGTGTCAAAGTTATATACGATAACGATCCTCTAGCAATAGACCTGCAATTAAAGAAAAGTCAGTATTGCACAAGCTTAGCCCACCAGGATGGTTTGGTGCAGATGATGACGACTTTGCTGCTGGTCACCTGATTACCAGATGACACGTTTTGACGAGTTTGATTGTCAGATTTTTTCATCATCGTATCGTTGTACACCACACAGCTGGTGAATGAATTCATTTCTTAAAGGTTCATTGTTTTGCTGCACAGTTCAGTTCACTGCTCCTGCAAATAGCCAGACATGATTATCATATTCACAGCCAGCTCTCCTCCTCCATTTTTACCCTCCTCTTCCATCAGCAGAGCGTGATATTAAATTGCCGTCTGCACTGCTGGAAGTGGATGTAATGTTAATTCAGGAAGCAGCTTTTCTCTGCTCTGCTGGCAAAGTTAAAGGTGCCCTATGTGTACTGAGAGGCTTTTTTTTTTCCCTCTCTCTCCTTCAACTGTCTCACCACCTCTTCAGTCAGAACCTCTGATAAATTCCTGACACTGCTGAATGCTGAAGTGATTACAGTATGGTGCAGGATGTACTCATATGACGCATACTAAGGTCTGCACAATAAAGTTCACTTCCTTCTGTTTACATGCTGTACAAAATGTTCTTTCAGGGTCCAGTAGTGTTAAATGAAGGCTACTACTCTGGAAAACGGAGCAGCGTTGGAACTGTAGCCTTAATTTGGAGCCATACCAGCAGCACTTGCACGGATTTGGCCTGCAAATCAGGATGTAATTGTTCCTTACTGAAGTAAGAGCATGCCAGGGGAGCAGCTGTTCAGCGCACTGGTCCGTGCTATTCCCGATCATCTTAGACATTGTTAAAGATCTTTATTAGGGATTCATTTGCATGATGTCTCTGTCTGGATATCTCAAGTACGCAAGCTTATGGCTCTTTGACTCACACGGCTGCAGCACAGAGTATTTGTGGCACAGCAGCTGGTCAGGGCTACAGGGCTTTCAGGCTTAATGCTGACTCCCTTCTGATACTGAGCCTGCAATAAGTATAGTCCACTGCACTCAGGCTTGTGCTCCTACAGCAGGTAGGGGTGTGTGTGTTTGTGTGTGTGCGCGTGTGTGTTGGTGGTGTCATTAGCATCTCACTAAGCATGCCCAAAAAAAGCCAGTGTACAGATACTCCATTGTGCCGGCAGTAAGTTGTACAGGAACGCTGTTGTGCACTGCTGTTCTTCTTAGTGAGGTTCTTGAAACCACCGCAACAAATTTTAGAGCTAGTTTAAACTTTCAAGCAAATGAAATGAAGATAAAGAAGTTGCTCTGTATGCGTGTCTTTCAGCGGAGTCTGAATGTAATCTTTCAGTGTAGCTTTCTCCCTCTTCACTGTTGGAGGTAACCGGATTTTATACAGTATACACTATATGGAAACAGGTTGCGAACACCTGACAATAACACTTGCGTGTGGTTTTTGTGAGCATCCCATTCCAGATTTAGTCCCTTATAATAAACTGCAGCCTTCTGCAAAGGCTTCCCACTAGATTTTGGAGCGTGGCTGTGGGGAATTGTGCTTATTCGGCTATGAGAGCATTACTTAAGTCCAGGCACTGATGATGGGTGAGGAGGTCTGCGGTGCAGTCGGTGTTCCATTTCATCCCAAAGGCGTTCAGTGGGGTTGTTCAGTGGGGTCAGTACAGGACTCTCGAGTTCTTCTACTTCTGTCTTGGCAAACCATGTGTTCATGGATCTCGCATTGTGCACAGGGGCATTGTCGTGCCGGAACAGGTTTGGGCCTCTTGGTTCCAGTGAAGGGAAAACGTAACGCTACAGCATACAGGGCCATCACGAAATTGTGTGCTTGAAACTTTGCGGCAACAGTTCAGGCAAGACGCATATATTGGTGTGATGGTCAGGTGTCCACATGCTTTTGGCCATATAGAGTATATGGTAGAAATTTCACCTTGTGAAAGGTTTTCCTAGGCTGCCACAAACCCCTATACAAATAATGTTCAGATACTGAAATTAATTCGAACAGACCTATAACAGATCGTGATTACATGGACGGGTAATGTCCCTCACATGCTCAGTGCAGATCACGCTACCAAAAAAAGTAGACAGTGGAGACAGTGACGAAGAACACACAAATACGGCTTTAATCAGATTTTTTTGGGGGAAACAAAAGTCAGATTTCTTGTGTTGTTTTGCCTTTCAGACCCTCTTAAATAATATACGAGACACAGTCAGGTTTGTGTGGTCCAGAACCTTCTCTGACTGATGGACTAATAACGTGCGGATTCTGGTACATGACAGGTCTGTGCACCGTTTGCCAAACACACACTTCAATACTGAATGCTGGTATAATGAGCCACTAGCAAAGACGCGAATGGGAGAGCCAGACCTCCTAGATCTCCATCCATCAATCAAACAAGAATGGAAAAAGAGCCTGAGTGTGTATGTGAATCGCTTTGATTTGAAAAGAGCAATAGCCATCATTAATTTGCATCCCCATGCGACTGGAACCAGAGGGAGTCAGCACAAAAGAGGCAGAGAAAGATGTGTGGATTGTGTCAGCCACTTTATGATGACTCAACTCCAAGGCTCTCAGCAGCGTTCTGTACAAGGGGATGGAAAAAAAAAAAAACATTGCATGCTTCTTATGCTGGAAATTTGATTTAATAAGTTTTATTTGTATAGCACCTTTCATAAATTTCACATGCAGCTGTAAGTGCTTCACAGCATGAAGTTAATAACAGAAAGAAATGGTAGTCAAAAAAAAAAAAAAAGAGGAAAAATCAGCTAAAAGAAACAACACAATAATAGCATGGACAGAGAAAGGAAATGTCAAATATAATAAAAAAATACACCATTTAAAAATATTTAAAATCCTAGAATAGTACAATCAACATAATAATTAATATGAATTGAAAAATAAGCCAATAAATTATTAAATTGTTTATTTGTTAAATTAATTGCTAAATTGGCAGCATTTCATATCGCAAAATACAAAATACATTTACTTATGGACTTTTCTACATTTAAATACATTTATACATTTAAATGTATACTTTTATACAATTAAATACATTTACTCCTGGACTTTGGAAAATGTAGATGTGCAGGAATCGTAACAGCACCATTTCGAGCAAATAGCGCATATGATCCATTTTTTCCTTTATTTAAAAGAACCGTTGTTTGCACTATTTGCTATAGTTGGTGCAGCTAGTATTTTTGCACATCTACATTTTCCAGAGTTCATTCTAATAAAGAAAAAAACAGATAAATACATTGTATAATTTTTTTCCATTGCACTATGTAAAAAATTTTTTTCCCCACAAAATTTATGACCGATTCTCGTTTCTTTTGTTTTGTTTTTTTTTACATTAAGGTTTTTTTTTTTGGTGCAACATTGCCCAGCCCTACTGCGACGTTCAACACTTTATGACCGCAACAGAAAAACAAGCCATCAGTGAAAACATCTTTGAATGAAATCTGCATTCAGCTGCAGATAAACATAGAAGTGCACTTTTGTGCCTGTTTACCCAATTTGTTTTTGAGGGGCCACATTTTTGCCCTCTTCTGCATCCTGACACATGACACAACTGACCCAAGCAGTCAAGAGCACAGAATTACCTGTGTTTTGGTAACTGGGGAAAGTTCATGCCTAAGTTCTTATTTAATTTAAAGTGCAGTCCGTTAACCAACAGACAGCGATAAGGGGTGATAAATTAATCTTAAATTAATAACGATCACAGCGGAAACGACCCTGTCCGTCAGGTTTGTGTGTTTAGTGAATTTACTGCCCAGTGTTCTGGGATGCATCTCTGACGCTGCGCAGCATGAAGAAACAGACGGACAATCTCAGCTATTTTCTCTTAGACTTTCTACCATTAGTGTGATTGACATGAGCTGCGTCTCCAATCCAAAACCACGACTCTCATTTAAAAATACTCACGAATCTACAGGATCTCGAGTATTAGCGCTCAAAATAGTCTCTTCCATATGTCTGAAGGCTACATGAGGTGCTTTTTATGTCCTGTAATGGGGAAATCAATTAGTGTTAATACGCAGGCTGCCTAGAATAGATCATTAGTATGCAATTTGAGACACAGCTCTAATTTGTTCAGTCCAATGAGAATATCATGTCACAGGGCACTACACTGGCCCCGTAGTTTACTTTGGTACTGTTTACATTTTTTTAGCCCCACATATGCACTATTTATGTAGCAAATGAACACAGGGTACACACGGCAGCCATCTTGCATACAGTAGTTAAAAGCAAGCATAAACCCAGTCTAAGGAGTCATCAGTTATTGATTTGTCCCATAGCTGTGTTGCTCATCCCCAGGTTTCCTGCTCAGCATAGGTATCTTTCATTCTGTGCATAATTTTGTGCCCGCAAAACAAACATCTAATTAGAAAACGGTGAGGTTCAGGCTCGCAGGGGCTTCAGAAATATGATGGATGAATGCATAGTCCTTTCCCGGCAAAACCGAGACTTCCACTACAGAAACTGTGGAGACCTGCACCAAAATGCAGCGGGGGTTTTGTGCTACATGTTTACTGCGATCGCTGTAAAGTTCTAAATTCGCCAGCCTTGATGCACTTTAGAAAACTGTTCCCTTCTCTCAAAACGGATTAAGATTAAATGTATTCCAGATCAGCATTGCAGCGTAATCACCCTAAATCGTCGAATCTAGATGGAGTGTTTGTAAGACGAAATGAAGCCACTGTGGCCAAGGTCAGTGTTGAGGCTCCAGAATGTGCACGCTGTAAACCTAGCGCTATTTTTATTCATATGAACCGTGTAAGCCACTTGTGCAGTTATATGATCTGAATAATCATCACTGTTAACTAGCTGAATAAGCCACGTGTCGCTCAACACATACTGACGTGATTAACCAGAGTAGTTCAATGCTTTCAGATTTACATGGATTAAGATTAACTGTGTTTTGTTCATGTTTCTCACCTCATCATTTTTCTCTCTGCTGCTGACTCATGGACGTCCACTTTTAGCTCTCTTACCAAACGGCGGCATCACCAATAGCAACAGTGATGCCACTTTCCCGCTCAGTTTACCCTTGCTATGGGGATCAGAGGAGAGTGTGACATTAGATTTTCCATAATTTACTGTCACAGTGATTCACCAGCCATTATCTGACATTCATTTACCTGTTATTTTATATCCATGTGTTTCATGTGGTGCTTTCCTTTGAGAGACATTCGAGTAAGTAGAAGGAGTGTGAGAAAATACAAGTATAAAAATGAGAGAAATACATGTATATCAGGAAAACACAAGTTTAGCCCGTTTTCTGCCAATTCAGGGGAAAGTACACACGCGTCACAGTTGTCAAAGTACTGTTTATTCTCTTTACTGAAGTAAGGTGAAATTTTGTTTTGGCCATCTTTTACGTTCATGTTGTGCTACCTGAATTTCGGTCCCAAATATGGCGACCTGAAGTGAAGTGAGTGAAGTGAAGTGACTTTGTGGCCAAGTACGGTGACCCATACTCGGAATTTGTGCTCTGCATTTAACCCGTCCAAGTGAACACACACCCGTGAACACACACCCGGAGCAGTGGGCAGCCATTTTAGCTGCGGCGCCCAGGGAGCAGTTGGGGGATCNCTGGTCATTCACTCCCCCCACCTACAATCCCTGCCGGACCCGAGACTCAAACCCACGACTTTCGGGTTCACCTTCGGGTTACAAGTCCGACTCTCAGACCTTTAGGCCACAACTGCCTAACGATCTGTTTTGTCCCAAAACAAATTATACATCGTCCAGTACGCTTTCATCATCCCCGGGACGACAGGACTGAATTAGCCCGGGGCCTTCATTAATTACCTAACCTTCCTGGTCTTCATCATGGTTTCAAAGACTAAAGCCAATGGCGATGTACTGACCCATGTGCTAAGCAGTCATGGTCAGCATTCTCAAGCTCTGTTGTGATCAAACTGGATAAGCAGAGCTAAAGTTTAGACAAGCTGTGAAGATTCCTCCTCTTCGTGCAAAACGTGCAGCAGTTCTGTCCATCATTCCATCATCTGTCTAATTCAAACTTTCTTAGAACCCTGGGGTGGTGGATGAGTGTATGGTATCATATTCTCCAAGAAAGCTGCATGTTGCAGCTTCGGCGCTGCTTTCTAAAAGTGACAGGCTTCATCTTGGGAGCAAAAATACTGTCTTCGGTGGTGGATAATCAGTAGCCTGGGCACTGGAGACAGGATTTATTTTCCAGGCTTTTTTTATTCATAGTTACCCAGCAGGCTAGCCATCAGCAGCATTTTTTTTCTTTGCCTCTCATAGTCAAAAAACAGGAAAACAAAAACTCACTTTCGCAGAACAAAAGTTTTTATTTGATATGTATATTTCAGTAAAATGCACCTCGGTGGTGCGATGCATCTCGTATTAGAATAGTCTTTAATCTGTCGTGTTCTTGTGTGCGTACCTTTTCTGTACTGTACCCCTGCTGTTGCTAAATGCACTTTCCCCACTGCGGGACAAATAAAGGAATATCTTACTCTTACTCTTATCTCAGTGCTCTAACCATAGCATACACTACTTGTTCTGAATTCCACCACATGCCGCACCACGCAGTAGGATTAATTAGCTTGCACGGATGACATGCGACCTTTTCAGAATCAGGAACACGCAGGTATGAAACGCTGACAAAACCGAGCAAAACAAAGCGCAACGTAAAGCTGTTCTACGACTCTGTTGCTAGCAAAACATGGAATCATCTTACGGTTGAACATGTCAGGAGGAAAAAATAGACACTAGTCAGACTCAAATAACATCCTTTACGTGTGATGTGACATTGGCCATCAACTTTCTGAGTTTTTGTCGAGGATGCAAACACAATGTAGACGCATTCTAGGGAAAGGATAATAACGACGGATGAGTCATTTCTTATGCAGGAGTTTATACACTTGTTTGTGCCTGTATTAATGCACTGAATTCGCTAACTATTACACTGTAAGCTACCAGTTTTGATCCTAGTAAATTTGGAGCTTTCACTTGCCCAGTGTGCTATCTAAAAGATTTATGACTTGTTCACTCCTGTGTCTATCTGGACGCCTCTTCCCAAATGGAACATAATGCCATGAGTGTAAGATTGAAATGTCTGTAATCATACTGTTGGTTAGAGCAAAAAAAAAAAACTGGATTATTGATATTTTCTTTTGGGCGCATGCCTAGTCTAGTAGTGTATCAAATCATCTGGATTTGTTAATGGTCTCGGAGGAGTGGATTTGTGCTGTCCTCTCGATGTTTCTTCAGTTACCCTGACTTGCTACCGCTACATGAGTTGTTATGCATTTTGTAATGGCTCTTTCCCTGATTTACTCCTGTTGTTTTTGGAGAATTCCCTCATAGCCCGTGTTAGTCCTTGTAGCGCTTGAAGAGCTGCCACCTACAACGATGGAACTCCAGGATTTGTAGATTCATCACATCCGTGTTCCCAATCACCTTAACACACTTCCAGATTTAAGATCACTTGCACACATCCCTTTGGATAGATGAGTTGACGCACCACTCCTGTCCCCGCAGAGCGCCAGCCAGCTGGCCATGGATCTCCGTTCCAGACACTGATTCTCAGTTTGCCAAATTTGAGATTCACAGCTGTGTGTGTGGCAGGAGAAAAACTGTGAATGGATGTATGAAAGTTTAATGACGCGACTCTCTGTGGATTTTTCGGGCTACAGGATGGCATGGATTGGAATATTAAAACTGCGTCCAGAAACAGCGGGCCAGAGAGAGAGAGAAAACGGAAGTGAGGACAATACATCTTTGTGCTAGGATACTAGGGCTTGAAGCCGACCATCTTGGTTTACTTTAGCTGCACTACAGTTTTATTTATTTATTTGTTTGTTTGTTTATTTATTTATTTGAGGGGTAGGGAAGGGGTATTTCAGAGTCCTTCCAGCCTGAAGAGTTGTAGAGTCTTCGTAGAGTGGCTGCTGGATGGCAAATAGCTTAAGAGCACGTTCTGCCTTTGGAGTCAAGGAGCAAAGACTAGGAGCGAATGATTCACAGCGTAGTGTTGGACTAAAAGCCTTCCAAATTACAAGGTGCATGTCTCCTGAATGACCTCATAACACTGGTATTGTGTTTGAAAAGAAGGACCATCAGAAAATCCGATCAAATTACGTGAATTTTCTTGAACAAGGTGGTGATTTTTAAACCCACATTAAAAAAACCCACACCAGTCCATTCCAGACATGCAGAAAGCCTGGGACTCATATGTTTAATCCAAATATATCCGTCCCTTCATTACAACTCTTCTTTCCACCACATCCCTCTATCATAGTTGTACCACATGCATTTAAAAAAACAAACAAAAAAAACATTTAAAATCCTGTTGCACAAAGCCCCTCTCTCTTATAATCATGCTGTTTACGAGTTTGTAATCGACCGAGAGAGTCCACACTGAGTCTTCTTATAGTCCATGCTCTCATTCGTCCTGTGGCATAAATATTCCATTAGACTTTTCCATACATTAATCTTTATCCAAGCGTGTGCATGTGTTTTATAAATGGTAAGTACTAATTAGCCTTTTGGAGCGCTGAATTAATATGCCAAATGGATACACAGCAGCATAAAGGTTTTATGCCTTCAGTCTTAAATGTCTCAAGGCATGAACAGATGGCTCATACAGAAAGCAGATCACTTCTTCAGCGCTAAAGAGTTTTATGATTTTTGTGATTAATGCACACAGGCATGGAGAGACTGGAGTATAATCTGTTGTCGTTATTAAAAAAAATACTATTACTCTTTGCTGTTATGGTGTTTTCTTTTTTAATATATTGCTACCATGTTGATGCAAGAGGTTGGTAATATAGCATCAGTGTTCAAATTTGCTAACTAGCCCACTGGATACGTGAAGACGTGTGCTGCCCAGGCCAGTGTTTAGTCTAATGATCAGACTTGAGTTTAAAGTTAAGTAAAGCTATGCTTAGACTCTTCCAGCGTGTGTGTGTGTGTGTGTGTTTGTTTGTTTGTGTGTCCCTAAGTGACACTCAGCATTCCTAAGAGGGAGCATAGGGTCACTTAGGGATGTCCCCCCAACCATTTATTGGCTTATCATCCTATTATATATCCTGAACTTAAATATGCTTTATTCAGAGCAATAATTCTCTGACTTGGACTTAGTAATCAGAAGAGGTCTAGTATGACCTCCATGTTGACCATCTCTGACAGTTTTAGTCTAGTGGCCTCCATGTTGATTACCCTTAATTAATCTTAATTGGCCTAAAATGGCTTCCAGTTTAAGGAACTATATCTATAGGGGCTGATTGGTCTAATTTTGAATATGTCTACAGGTAATGTAGTCTTCAGTATGTTATGTTAATCATGTAGACGTTGCTTGGCCAAACAAGGCCTAACTTGGTTCTGTTTTTCTCCTTTTGCTTCAGCATCGATAAGGTGTCAAAAGTGGCCTCGCCGGTCCTCGTAATTCACGGCACGGAGGACGAGGTGATCGATTTCTCGCACGGCCTGGCCATCTACGAGCGATGCCCGCGTGCCGTGGAACCGCTGTGGGTGGAGGGCGCTGGGCACAACGACATCGAGCTGTACGCCCAGTACCTGGAGAGACTCAAGCAGTTCATCTCCTTCGAGCTGGCTACCTCTTGAAAGCACACTGCAGAACACTGTACAACATCACGGCACACACTGCGATGAGCTCCTCTCAGCTCTTTACACACCGAGCCGAGGATCAGCGTCAAGGATTTGCACTTGCTTGATTTGAAATTCTGGACTCTTCTTTTTACGTGTACATGGTGGTATTAAGGAACGAGGCCTTTCCGTTTCTGCAAAGAGGAAAAGCCTTTTATCAATTTTCAATTTTTATTTTTGATTCTTTTCTACTTGATGAAGAAACATTTAAACTGCACCACATACTTTGCATATTTTGTGTTTGATTTTGTCTAGCTGATTTTTTTGTGTGTGTGTAAATACCCAACAGGGGTAAGTAAATGGATGCACTATTATTGTGCTCTTATGTTCAGTTGACCACTATTTTTTATTCTGTTGTTGTTGTTTTGGTTTAATGATTTCGAGGCATTCCATTGGTCAGTTGAATTCTCTTGACTGGGATAAAAGAGGATTTGCTCTCAGATTTTTTGCAGAGCCAGTCTGCGTGTATAGAATGTTTTTTTTTTTTTTATTATTATTATTAAAAACTAGTAAGTGAAGGAATACTACCACTGCGAACGCATCGATGTTACCTGACTGATCAAACCACTACATCGTTTCTGGCTCTGGAGCATGGTGCTGTGTGTTACTGCAGTAATCAGGGCATTGTTTGTGCATACACACTACATAAATAAGGTGTTCATATATGAAATCTTGGTCTCTGTTTTGGCGCCAGTGCTACAGTCCGCCTTATGCTCTCAGACATTTTTGCTGTCTAGCATTTCTCGGGAGCAGGCTTTTCTCAAGGTTAATACTAGCTGCTACTCTTCCAATGAGAAAAATCACTGTGAGACCTAACTGGCAAAACAATAAGGGTACAAGGTGAATTGTATTGAGCCACAAAAAAAAAAAAATATCATCTCACCCGCCCCAAACTTTCTGCAGCTGCTTCCTCATTCCTGATATTATCTACTGATCCCAAAGGACTCTAACCCCTGAACACAAGGACATGATAACACTATAAGTCCTCGTATTTTAGTGCGAGCTTTGCAAATGTTAATGTATTCAGGGGTAGCACTAGACACTAGAAGATACAATGGTTTAATTAACAAGACGGAACACGGTTTATTCGAAGTAGCTGCAATTACCTTGTGGAAACATTTGAAGGGTTTTTTTTTTGTTTGTTTTTTTTTTTTTGAGCAAATGGGCTGAACTTGTCGGTGTTCATCTATGTATCGCTGTAAGATAACACTGCATTGGCAGACACGTGTGTAACAGGATGTTATTGTGTTTCTCCACGAGTCCCGAACGAGGTTTGAACCTCCTCCTTCATCCTCCGTGGAGTTTCTGATGGAGACTGCTTTTAATGGCTGACTGAGCACAGCCCTAACTGAGCCCCGCTGTTGCTTTTGATACTGACGTTTTTAAACAATGTTTTTTCCAGTACTTATTATCACATATTATCTTTACACCTCTTTTAATGCTGGTTTGTAAGATAATCGTACTGTACACATCACCCCTCTCGATAGATACGTACAACAGGAAACTGTATTTAGTCTTTTTAATGATTGACACTGGAATTGCTGTATGCAAGTATAATGCTGAAAAAAAAAATAGTTGGTACAAAATGTGCTAGTGTAATTTTTGTTTTCTGAGATCAAATGAAAAAAAGCCTTAAATGTGCTGTGAGACAGATTTATTACTCACTTGATGTTGGCTGTTGCCTCAGAGCAACCCACTGGATGTTGTATTGCTATATAATGGAATAAAGGATGCATGGAATATTGAACATACTCGTTCCTTTTTATGAAGGTTGCTTATGATCTTTATTTGCTTGTCACTTCAAGAATGATTTATAGTCAGGTCCAGAGATATTTGGACATTTATTTTAACTATTATTTTAGCTGTGTACCATAGTATATAGGAGATAAATCATGAAGATGAGCTCAAAGTGCAGAATTTCTGCTTTTAATTTAAAGGTATTTACATCCAAATTGGTAAAAAGGTGTAGGATCTACAGCTGTTTGTGATCTTTTTACAGGGACCAACAGTAATTGGACAAAAAAAGAAAATCATTAATTAAATTACATTTATTTAAACACTGACTTACAAATCCTTTGGGGTCAGTGACTGCCTGAAGTCTGGAACCTATAGATATCACCTGAAGTTAGATATCCTGGTGATGCTCTGCTAGGTCTTTACTGCACTTTACTGTTGTTCCAGAACTTTCTGGGCCTTATAGAAGTTTTTGGCAAGTTCTAATCTGGTCTTCCTGTTCTGGAGGCTTTCCCCAATGGTTTCTATCTTCCATCTATATTTACTTTGGTGAAGTCTTTTCTTGATTGTTGACTTTCACACAGATACGCCTACCTCTTGGAGGGTGTTCTTGGTCTGGCCAACTGTTGCGAGAGGGTTTTTCTTCAGCACAGTTGTTGTTCGTGGTCTTCCGGGACTTTCATCAGTGTGTACTTTCTTTTTGAAAATGTACCAAATAGTTGATTTGGCCGCAGCCAATGGGTTTCTCTCTGATGGGTTTGTTTTGATATTTCAGCCTAATGATGGTTTGCTTCACTGGCAGTGACTGCTCTTGGGACTTCATATTGAGAGTTAACAACAGCAGATTCCAAATGCCACGCTCGAATTCAACTCCAGACCTTTTCTCTGCTTACTTGTAAGTGAAATAATGAGAGAATAACACAGCTGGCCATGGAACAGATGAACATACAAGTGTCCGATTACTTTTGGTCCCTTGAAAAGGGATTGTAATTCCGACGCTGTTCAGCCGATTTGGATGTACATACCCTCGAAGAAAATTCATTATTTAATTTCGACACCTATATACTGTGGTAGACAGATAAAATAGCCATAACTTTGCCTGTTTATGGACCTGACTAATCCAAGTTGGGATGCTTTATTCTCAAAAAATATATTGACTTTAAGACATACACCTTGGAAGACTTTTTAAAATAAATTATTCCTATCTCAGGCCTGTTTGGGAGTCATTTGGATTGGCAGAGTTGAGCCCAAGGCAGTAGTTAGATTATAAATAATAATAATAATAGATCTTATTTATAATATAGTGCTTTTAACACACTCCAGGGCACTTTGCAGTTAAAGTTTTCTTTTCATTCTCTTTATATTCATTTCAAAGATCTGTGACCTTGAAGCTCCATTTTCCCATAGCTTTTGTCTGAACATGATGTTTTTACATAATGTTGGCAGAGGCAAAGGCAGCACTTATCTGGTAGCGCAAGCTGGCGGCCAAAATCAAGCCACAAGGGGCAGAAATTGCTTGTTACAGTGAGTCATTTATGTCATCTGCACAGTGCATTTCTCTTTTTAACACCATATCCGCACTTCCTCTCTTCCTCTTGCGTAGAGAAGTGTGTTGTTCCACAGAGCACACTTCAGCATTAATCACTCCTGTCCAAACCACCTGGAGTGGCCTGTTGATTAGTTACTGGTTCACGTGAGGGTCATGGGGACAGTAGAAGGTTGGCTCTGTGCCGTAAGTGCTGCCAGGCCTTGAGCCAAAGTCTACACACCTACATGCCAGAATGAGAAAAGTTAGAGGATGGTTAAGGAGAGAAACAAAGACAAATCTACACTTTGCAGTTACTGGCTTTGTGGTGGGGGGAAAAAAAAGCCTGTAATTGTGATGATGATCAGGAATAATTTTTTACCTTTATTCCTTTGGCAAAGACTTTTATCAAAGAAAGAACAACAAATGGCCTTAAACAAGTGCAAGATAGATATGAAGAGCAAAGGAAGCCTTGACTAAACTCATGTTCGCGAAGTGCGCTAGTATTTAGGGGTGTCATTTATCAACAATGCATAAAAAATGCTGTATTGTTCCATAAGCATAAGACTGAAGTCTTGTATGCACAAAAGTTCTTGTGTGCAGGTCATTCGTACAAATTTACTACATGCAACTACACCCAAAAACATTTTTGTTCTTTGTTGGGTCTTTTTATATAGTAAAACCTTTGATTTGTAAGAATAATTCATGGCAGTCTTAACTGAAAATGATGATATGTCCAAACTGTTAAGATTATGGTTCGACTCTGCACTTGACACCCAAGTATTGAGAGACATTGCGTTAAGCAGATCAGTCTAGCAGTGTTACTGGCCTCTTGTGACCACACACTCATCCTCTCATGGCTATAGCTAGAAGCTTAGAGCTTTGACCAGGTTTGGATTCTAAATAATGTATTACAAGAAATGTTGCACATGTATGGAACAATTCTTTCTTTAACACAAAAGAAGGCAATAGTGTCTGTCGATTTTCATATCTTGGAATGTTTCTGACAGGTGAATAGCATTACCTACTGCCTACATATGAAACCTAATGTTTGCTCTGGATGAGGGCGTCTGCCAAATGCCATAAAAAAAATGTAAATGTAATGGCACCAGGAAACATGCAAACAGTACAGCTTTGGTCAGCTCTCAATTCCCATTCACCAGCCAGCTCTTCCCTATCATTCAACAGCTAGCAGTTGGGAAGGGTGAAGGCTAACACATGCTTCTGCTGAGACACGTAAAGTCAGATAACTGCTTTTTTTTAAAAAACTCGATGGCTCATGCTGTCACACTGTAGCATAACACACTCGGAGGAAGGCGCTATCTGCCCTCTTCTGCATACGAGCTCACAGACTGCCACAATTGTCTAGAGAGAGAGTATGCTATCCCTCGAACCCAGAGAGCACGGCCATGGATGGCTGTGGCAATATCAGGATTCTCGCCCTCTTCCAATGATAGGATGAATGCTTTTTTGTTGCGCCAATCGGCAGATTTTGATTCTGTTGGTACACTTGTACACGGGAATAGAACTGGTTGTGCCAAGAGAAATGATCACATCCAAAACTGCAGGCAAAATTTTACTTGATGGTTGACTCTGAACTTGTCATAAGAATATAGTCATGCTATTGATGTTAAACCGCAGATTCCGTGTAAGTCCTGTTTTTCAGGTGTCTCTTGTACATGGATCCACAAGAATAATGTAGGTTGTGCCAAGAGAAATCATACCATCCAACACTGCAGGCAGAATTCTACTCGATGGTTGAGAAATACCTGCTTAGATACCCAAATTTATCTCTAAAAGATGCCTGTAGCCAAACGCACAACTTTGAAAGCGCTTGCACAGTCTTGCATTTGTGTGCCTTGTTTCGTTCTCCACCTTAAGTCACAGTAGTGGCACAACTGATTTAACTTTAATTAGTGCTGAATTCATTCATAAGCCACTCAAAGTTTATAGCTAAGAAATCGGTCAGGTCCTCTTTTTCTAAATGGCTTGACACACTTCATCATCCAATGTAAATTAAGTCTCATCTATTTGCCTCTCACAGTCAACTATGTTCATTTTTGCGCATAAGTGCAAATGTGTTTATATTTTTCAAAGAAATACATTTATTTGAAAATGAGCAATGGAGTCCATGGACAATTCAATGTAATAAATCCCACACTTTGCATTGAAAAGTTTTCTAGATTTTTTTAGATTAGATTCAACTTTTATTGTCATTGTGCAGAGTACGAGTACAGAGCCAATGAAATGCTGTTTTTCGCATATCCCAAACATATATGTTCTTGTTGGGCTACATGTCTACTAGAGTAGTGTTTAATGAGCATAGCACATGGTATAAGAGGCCATAAGGTAACACGAATAAGCCTAATGAGGGGGTATATAGTGAGAAGAGGAGAAAGCCCAGCACAGATACTTGAGGTATACTAGCCATATACCTGATGTAAACCGTGCATATGCAGGTTTGCATCACAGGCTCCCCAAATGTAATTTGGGGATTACACACACACATATACAATCACCCTTTTATAGGGAAGATGTTTACCATATATGGCGATTTGGTGGCATTTCTTTTTGTAAATGTGATTACGGGATTTCTCAACATCTATTGCATACAGCTGTGTGATAATTGCCAATTTGCTAGCTCTTACGGCTGGTTCTTTCACACATAATTATAACTTCTAGTACTTCTAATACCAATGTTAGAGAGAGTGATGAGGAGAAACAGGGCAGTTTCCATGGAGTGGTTGCATGAAATTGGACTGATTCTGCAGATCACCACCCTCTGTGATAAAAGTAGAAACTAACTTGTAAATGTCAAGTTCAAATTTATTTATTTATTTTTTGATAGAAATGNTAAGTTAGCCTCTTGAGCAATGGACGTACTTGAGCTTCCTTGAATGTAATTGGAATTTTCTTGTAATGATGGCCCCCTGGAGATCTGAGGTGATGTGGTCCAGTTGCCGGTTGCCGCAGAGTGGCTGGTGGGTGCAAACTTTGAGACATTAATGAGACAGCAATGGACATAGGGCTTGGGTTTTTGCTGGGTATGTGTATCTCAGGGATGTAACCGATTATGAATACACTATTCAGATTGAACAAAAAAGGTTTGTTAAAAAAAAAATTGCTTTTAAAAGCTTGCCAGAAAGGTTCACTGGGCAGGTTGAGACTAGAGGTGTGTATCTGGATGCAACATGAAGATGTGCAAGTGGGAGGTTTTTACTTTTATTTGCAGGTGCAAGTGAGTTATGAAGCTTTACATAAAGAAAATACTGATTAACATGAACATGAGGTGGTCCTTAGTAATTGCCTGGTCAGGGATGTGGTGGGTTAAATTAGGTTACAAGTTTGTTTATATTTTGGTAAATAGAACCAACTAAATTTGTTAGAAAATACTGCTGATAGGTACAAATACAAAATAATAACTGCACGAGCAGGATTAAAAAACAGTCCCACGTTGATCTCTATGGCACATCTCTACATGTATTATGAACTTGAGTGATGTAGCTGAGGTTGAGGAATTTACACACCCAGTGCTTCCAGTGCTGGCATTTCTACCTCTTTTTTTCCCACAGTTTTTCCGGAGGCATAGTGGTAGTGTTCACTTTTATGCCACACCCACTTTGGGTGTAAATCCAGATACAGAAATGAATATTTGGAGCACCGAACAGCTACAGATTCAGAAAATGGCTCTGTGTTACGTGTATGATCAGACTTTCTGCTAGTACGTGTTCAGAGCAGTGGGTTATTTTCATCTTTGACCATTTTCTCTCAGCAATCCCAAACTTGATCCACAGTCCTTGTCGAGTATCAGAAAGTCAAGGGCTTGAAGTGTGTCACACATGCTGATCTGGATGTGCCTTATTTGGCGGTGGCTCAGTGGCTGAGGCACTATGTAAGTGATCAGAAGATTTGAGTTCAAATCCCAGGGCTGCCAGAGAAACACTGCTAGACCATTGATCAAGACCCTTAAGCTTCAGCCTCTCAGCACAGACTGTAATCCTGTCTCTTTAGATGAAAGCGACCGCCAAGTAAATCTTGCATGTAGTTATTGCTGAAGTAGCAGAGTTGCAAGAGGTTATGTGTATGACTGCATTGCTGGATTTATGTTCATTTCTATGGATCTTTTTGAACTGCTGCATGTTTATCAAGATGGAGATATTTCACTGTTCTAAACCAGATGTATAAATGAGCTGACTGGTGAGTGAGTGACTTGCTTTTAGACATTTACTCTCAAATACAGACATTTCTGACAGAATGTTGTACCTTTGTAATAAACAAAGCCATCAGTATGATAAAAGTAGACAGGTTTTGCATAAACTGGAACAGGGTTCTAGTACAAACAGTTGAACTATGTATGCACCGTGTTTGGAAGAACAATGCAAAAGTCATGGCACCAGTCAGACTTAACCAAGCGCATGAAACTAGGGTGTGTGTGCTGGACTAACTTGGGATGTCTTGAGTGTTTATGAATTAATTCCTTCATGAAGTCGAGCTTAAGCACTTTCTAAAATTGTTTTACATGAATGTAAACACTAAAACCTTGTTTGTATGTAACCAGACCCATTGTAATATGCTACACCAACCACTGCAAAGTTATCATATTCCTGTTTGACTCCAAGAATGGCAACAAACACTGTTCAATGTATACATACACATTTTTCTGGTTTTATATTTACACGTAGTCCCATCCATAATAATTGGCACTTTTTTTTTTTTGAAAAATCAGCATAAAATGAATATAAATTGAACATGAATAATGTATAAGGCTTAAGCATCTGGGGATGTTGTATCCAAATCTTAAGTTTTCTTAAGTAGTCCATTGTTTCCTGCAGGAGCCTACTTTCAAAATAATCAGCACAACCACAGTTATTATCTGGCGAAACCTTCCCCAGAGAGAATAACAGCACAGGGCCTGTAATGATCAACTCCATAGGAAACACTTGTAGAAGACCTTGGTCTGCTCCTTCACTCCGAATGCTTTATGCTCATTTATACTCTTAAGTTAACATGAGTAGGCTTTTCTTGTTCAATACAGAGTACATTCTCAACACGGTTCAACTCCAAAGGCTGAAATGATCAGTACAAAACACTGATTTAGTGTTCCTGCAAACAGCTGTGATTTGGATGTAGGTTTGGAGTCAATACGGTGTTGAAAGTTCAACACTGATCTACACTTTAGTGCTCTTTGGAAAGCTCCTCGTGCTTATTGATGACAAGTGAGCTGACAAGTATGCAACCACATATTTAGTCAAACACAGCAATAATGGCTCTACACACTGGGAGCAATTATGCTTGAAAAATTGTTCAAGAATGACAATTTGCTTGTGTTTACCCTTTACAATTCTTTATCAATCATTTTGAAAGGAAATACAGTTATTTAATAATAATTCTCATGATAATAGCTTTTTGTCTGAGGAAAAGTAAACGCATTCTCCAAATCCTTAGTAAAACAGGAAAGAATGAATGTTTTTGTATTATGTTTATATAAAACTGCATTTTATACAATCATTTGCCCATTTTATTGATGAGTACCAATAGTTCAGGAGTTGAGTGTTTATTTCTTTGGCTTGCATATTTATCCAAGCAGACTTAGACGTGATGTAAAATCCAGTCTAGATACACAGCTTTAAAAGAGCTGACAGTGATATAAGTGCTGCAAGTTCCTGCAAATTTCCACCAGCAAGGCAGAAACAAGTGCAAGAACATTTAAGAAGGGACCACGACAAATGTAAACACCTCTTATGGCTGAATGGGCAAATCTGCACAGCCATCTTCCAAAATCTAGTGGAAAGTCTTCCCAGAAGAGTGGAGGTTATTAGAGCAGCAAAGGGGGAGCAACTCCATGTTAATATCCATGGATTTGGAATGGGATGTTCAATACCCAGGTGTCCACATACTTTTATCCAAACACAGGGTGTTCGAAAAGTCAGAAACCAATAAGAGTAAAACTGCACATACGTAATTTTATATTTATTATTTACAGCATGTTCACCCTTATGCAGTATGCATTTTCTCAGACTCTGTATCATGTTATTTTATTTATTTATTTATTTTTTATTCTGCTCAACATGTTCGGACCAACATATTTGCTTGCCATTGGTTCCTGACTTTTCAGACACCCTGTAGTGTATCTTGAATATACTCAAATGTATCTAGTAATTCTTATAATGAGAATACAATAATCCAAATATATGTTTATTAAGGCAATCTTTAGACATCTTGACTAATTTCAATCTTGAACGTAAGATAGTCTTGCTCTATTGGCAGATAGTTTTGCTAGTTTTTGCAAGAAGCTAAATTATCCCTCAGTAAAATAAGAAAATTTGNAATAATAATAATAATAATAATAATAATAATAATAATAATAATAATAAATTCCAGAAATAGGTATAATAATCTTTGTCTTTGGCTTATTGTATTCTTAAAATAAGAAACACTAGATACATTTGAATATATGCAAAGATATTTTCACTAGCCAAGCTGTCATTTTTTGCAGTGCAAATTTGACTCTATACAATTTTATTTCTGTAACAATTTGAACAAAAGACACTCTCATAAAGCTGGTTTACAGAAATCTGGATGTGGATTTAGATTGTTAGTAAACAAGCCAGAGGAGATAGTGGCAAGGAAAATAACCCTGAAATAACATCAGTAAGAAACCTTGAGAGGAACCACACTCAGCGATTTCAAATCTGCAAATCCAGGTACAGCTTAGCCTTCAGACTTTGTGAGGTGGGGCCTGGAGGGATGACAGAATACCAGATTACACTAGGGAAAAGAAAGCTTTGTGTTGTCCAGCATGATTACCCTTATAGAATTTCTACATTCAGCTGATGGTTTTTTTTATGGATTACAGTGAGTCATGAACCAAACTGAAATGTCTGTATGACATTGCTGAAGGACTGGATACAGTTTGAGGCATGAGATAGGTTTATATTATTTGTTAGCTATAGAAGCTTATACACTGAATACGAAACTAAAGAAACAAAATTAAAATAGCAAGCATGTTTTGCTCGAGACATGAGGTAAAGCAGTTGTATACATTTGATTTTTTCCCCCCCCAGTGTCTTTGTTTAATATATCAGCAGTGTTAGCTGAGCACTTCAGGCTTGGCTCTTGTGACCAAAATGTTGTCCTTGAACAAGACCCTTAGCCATCAACTACTCGCTTCTAGAGTTCAACTGGATTCTGCTGAACAGCCATATAAATCAATTGGGTCAATACTGTAGTATTTAGAGTACAGTGCATTACATAAGTATTAACCTCCTTTAACCTTTCCACATTTTGTAGTGCTACAACCTGGAGCTGAATTGTACTTATTGGAAATGATATAAATCTTACAAAATGGAGCATAATATCGAAATGGAGTGAAAAACCAGTATAGTTTATATCATGCTCAAAGTTTGGGATATTTTATTACCAATCCCTGATTGAAACTTAAAAAAGGCATCGTGTCTGGGGTGAATTCTCACATCTTTGCCCAGGGGCAGGATACAGAAGGTTTCTTTATGGAAGATAAATGATGAATGAATAAATTCTATCGACTTCACCCCATCTTCAGTATAATGGACTATTCTGTGTAAATTGATGATATATAATCCCAATTAAGTCCATTTCAGTTCCCAGGTTTGAACACTATAAAATGTGGAAAGGTGAATACTTAAAGCCACTGTATATTAAGGAAAATACTTGAAAGTCTATAAAGTTATATTTGCTGTGAAAGTGTAACTTGACAAAAGTGCATGACGGTGCATGTGGTGGAGGGAATGAGTGTGTGGTGCTCCCACTGGGAAACGGGATGAAAGATATAGTGCCAGATGAAATGTCTGTGGTCTCAGTTTATGCTTCAGTCCACATTTTTCGTGTTAGAGAAGTCATCAAAATGCCTGCTGTACTGACTATATTTTTCACATGAAACTCTATTTACTCGTTTACACCTACCATTTTGGGTTTCTTGTATCTGGATTGTATTCTCATCATATTTGCATTTTTATGGATGATCCCTATTCAATAACTGCATCATTGCTCATTATCATGCTCATTACTTTTTTAGCAAAGTAGTAGAAGGTCCTACACCCACCAGTGAGAAAACCTTCCATCGTGTAGGCTGAAGTGATGCTGCCATCATATTGACTCAGAGTCATTTGAAAAGGCATTTATTTTTCAAAGCCAGTATAGAGAGCACACAGGGCAAATAAACAAGCTACCAGTGTGTGTTTTTTTCCTCATTCTCATTCAGCGGTGCATCTTCTTTAACCAGCATCAGAGAGAACTGAAAGCAGGGTGTTACCTGCTATTCTACGATGGACTAATACTAATGAAAACCAAAGTTTTGCTGAAGTTGCTCCAATGGAAACGTTCCAATTCATTAAAAATAGTAATTTAAAAAATGCCTGTCAGACTAATAATCTGGTCCATAGACGCATGTCGAAATCAAGCGCCCAAAGCATAACATTACTGTGATACATAAAGCATGTTTCCATTAAATGATCAAATTAGATCCAAAAATATGCAGCCAGGCTGTGTTTGCTATGTAAACATTACAAAGACACACTTTATATACCTGATTGCACATCACTTCCATTACGTGTTTCTGAACAAATCTATTTTTTGTGCACCCCAATCAAATTACTTTCCATGATCTAATAAAAAAACAGTTAAATTCAGTCAGGAAAAAAAACATTTAATAAATAATTGTTTTCTGTATTTTGCATGTATATACATGGGATATAAAAGTCTAGACCCCTCTGTTAAACTGCAGGTTTTTGTGATGTAAAAAAAAAAAAGAAACCAAAATAAATCATGTCAGACATTTTTCAACCTTTAACATGATATAGCAAGCAGCAAAATTGAAGTCAAATTTACTGGTGAAAAGGAAAAAGAAATAGAAAAATACTTACAGTAACTTTGTTGCATAAGTGAGCACACCTTTTTATAATGGGGCATGTGCTCAGAATACAGTGTGCTCAGAATTAACCAATCACATTCAATCTGATATTCAAAAGTAATGATCATATACCGGGTTATATGTGTATATATGTTATCCTTTGTACACTCCTGGGCAAAAATAAATGGGCCAAGCCCAAAATGGTAAAATATTAAACTTTTAAGTTTTCTTAACAACAAATCATTGGTCAGGAATTTAGCAAGAATTAAACAAATAGTAAAGGAAGTTAGTATGGGAGCATTTTCCTTTGATTTCTTTAAATTTTAACATCTTTAAGCCTTGGCCCTTGATGGGCTGCATCGGGTGTGGCAGATAACCAAATAATGACCTTTTAAGAAAAAAAAAAAAGTCCCAGAAGATATTTTTGGAAAACTCTGTATATCCAGACATGTGTTAGTTTGAATTTTATATCAAACATTTTAATCATTATCATGATTTTACCTTTGCATACACTAAGACTATATAAGTGAATTTCCCTGTTTCTAGCTTTTCCCCCAAACCAACAGTTCACTGCCGCAAAAGTAAACGAACACATGGTGGCACAGGAGCTCTCAGGAGTGCATTTGTTCAATTCTTGCTAATATTCTGACCAATGGTTTGTTGGTAAGACAATTAAAAGCTTAATATTTTACCATTTTGGGCTTGGCCCATTTGTTTTGCCCAGGAGTGTACGTTACTGGGTCAGCAAGTGCTAGATGTGGTCCTTTGTCCTAGATGTGGGCCAAATAAGCAGCTGTCCTCTGAGTCACATATGGAAATGAATGACGACCCAAATCTGACCCATGTGACCTGCCAAAGCAATGCCGCAATACAGCCACAATAGCTACAACTCAGCCATATTAGAGAAGTTGAAATAGCCCACATCTGTTCCTTATGCACAATGTTTCTATGGAGTGGATAATGTCTTATTAATACCACTCACAATATATGATAAGTGATGCTTATGTTCACTGCCCACTTTATTAGGAACACCATGCTAATACTGGGTTCTGGTTGCTCTCAGAACAGCCTAAATAGTGGCATGGACTCCACATGCTTCATGCTGTGAATCTCTAATTCTGCCTCATCCTCTACTGGAGGATGCTCTACTGGATTCTGATCTGGTGACTGGGGAAGCCACTGATGTACACTGAACTCTTTGTATCATGTTCATGGAACCAGTTTGACTTTTTTGACATGCTAGTAGTAGCCATTATATGAATGGTAATTTGTGGCTATCAAAGGATGCACGTGGTCAGCAACAATACTCACACAGGCTGTGGCATACAACCAATTCATGGGTAGTATTAGGGTTCAATATGTCAAAACATTTTCCAGACCATTACACCACTACCACCAGCCTGAACTGTTGACACAAGACAGGTTAGGTCCATGGATTCATGCCGTTGACGCTAAATTCTAACTCTACCATCTGCATGCAGAAATCAAGATTCATCAGACCTGGTGATGTTTTTCCAGTCCCCACCTGTCCATTTCCAGCCTGTGCCCACTATAGCCTCTGATTCCTGTTCTAGGCTGACAGGAGTGGAGCATGATATGATCATTTTGCTGTGGTAGTCCATCTACCTCAAGGTTCAACGTGTTGTGCTTTTCTCAGATGCTTTTCTGCTCACTACAGATCTTAAGTAGCAGCACAACACTATCAGGTAAATTGTTAACTGAGCTCTTAAGGTACGTGGCATGGAGTACAAAATGAAGCAAGTTATTTAGCAAAGGAAAAACGACAGCATGGATTGACCATTTCTTGTTCAAATTTAGTCAGTTTAATAAGGAGTGTGAAATAATACTGGTGTAAATGCTTTTTCACATCACCAAACTACCATATACTTTTAGAAATATTATATTTTGCTGCCATGCTTTGGGTCAAAAAAAAAAAATAAATAAAAAAATAAAAATAAAATAAATAATAATAATAATAATAATAATAATCATTATTATTATTATTATTATTATTATTATTATTATTATTATTATATAGACATTATACCTAAAACAGATCCTTACTTAGAATAACACTAGAACATGTGTCCGAATACAACAGTAAGCAACATCACTGGCTCTATTTTTAAAGCCTATTAATAGACTGATTCATTAATTAATGTCAAATAATAAATTAATTCATTCTGTTTGGACGATAACAGCTCTGAAAAACTTGATAATATATTTCATTGCACCAAATGTATAACTGAATCCTATTTAACAGTTCAAATCATTCATTCATGGATGGATTATTTCCAATTATGGCTTAATACTAATTGACGGATGGACTCAGTTCTGCTGTAGCCCTTGTAGCACTGATAATTGATTATTCAAGCTGGGAGATCAGTTGGGATTTGGCAACCTGTTGTTTGGATCTGTGAGTGTAAAAAGTGTAGAAGCATACTGTTCTTGTTCTTTTAAAATGTCAAACTCCAATATTTACCTCATTTCACTTAGCTGCTATTATTCATTTAACTTACTAGCTACTAGCTTATTAGCTAAATTTCTAACTATTAGCATATTATTTAGATAGCTAGATGGCTGGCCAAGTGACACACAACTGCGTCTCAAATCTGTATTATGGTCATGCTTTTATTACAGAATTCAATCCAGTTTACATACAGATAGCATTCACATTTGGCACTTAGATGAAGATGATTCATTGTGATATTTTTCTTCATTTCCTGTGATCATTTACCAATTCCCACCTAATAGTTAGCTCTCCCCTATCACACAACAGCTACCAACAAGGGCTAGCTATTATAAGGAAATCTCTATCTGCCCTCTTTTGCATACACAAGCTCACAGATGCCCATGATTGGCAAGTGTCACTGTGATTGACAGGGAAGAGAGAATATGCCATCTCTCTCAACCAGAGAGCATTGACAATTTTGTTCCCTTGGGTTCTGCCCATGGATGGCTGTGGTTTGGCATGAGTCTGCACTGGGAGTGAGGTGTTTGGAGATGAACTACAGCTGTTGGCTCTGAGATACTGATCAATTTGATAAAGATGTTTGTGGCAATGCAGAGCATTCTTTATGGTATTGCAGAAGGACAACCAGGACATTCTGAAGAAAAAAAAAACTCGAAGAGAAAGTTTCAACTTTATGAGACTGATTTGCTGTGATTTATCAAAAGGAAGATTCAAAATGCCAAGGAACTTTATACTGCTTAGGATTTTGAATTGAAGTTAATCAGTGAATTGAGGATGCTCATTAGTTTGAGACTTAGCACTCTTACTCCCCGTAAGTGAGAATTATGGCAATGGCAATGGCATCCTGCAATGGCATCCTGGGTAGTGTGGGACGAACCAAACAATAAACATGTTAGGGGTTAGGGTAATTGCTAATATCAACCAATAAACAACCAATAAGCAGTGTCATTTTATGGGAACAAACAGGCACACAGACACAATTTCAGGAACGCCCATACAGAAAATAATATGCCGTTGCCAGCACTAGCAGGTAGCCGCCCTAGGCTTGTTTATACCAGAAACTGCATCTAAACATATCTGATTCAGCGAGGCAGTGTATTGTGAGCTAATATTGCTGAAGACACAAACTTCTAATTGAAATAAGCATTCTTCCAAGATAATTCCATGTATTGGCAACCAGACAGGAGTAGAATAAAGCGTTCAAAGTCATTATTGCATCCTTGGACTACTAATCCTGTGTCCAGCAGGAATAATCCATAAAATCCGTTTGAAAAAGGATCAAACCTAGTGGAACAGCTGCTCTGCCATGCACGTTGTCTGTTCATAACCGTGTGCCAAGATGAAGTATGAATCAATGAACTCATTCATGAAACAATGAACTCAAAATGTGAGAAGGAGCAAGGCCATGTTTGTTTGGTCCGAGACATGAATGCTGCTTGTGCCTTGTTAATGTCAGTTCACTGTGTTCTTTTCTGGTTGAGAATGTAGCACTTTGTAGGACATTGTATCATTGTAAAAGTGGGATGGGAACAGGAAATGTGTGCTTGTCAGTATCATTCACAGCATTGTCTGTCTTGTACCACACCCTGAATGTAAACCAGGCCTCATCTGAACATCTCTACTTATCCAGCTTCTAGTGGTCACCAAAATGGTTTGCCTACACAGGAACTACAGTATATGATAACTATAACATGGAGCTTATTTAGTATTATAGCCGAAGTGTCCGAAAATACAGATGCAGAAACAATCTTAACTCTCTTGCAATATTGTTGTTTGACTGACCCCAATCCTCTTTCTGTCCTACAAATGCATTTTGTAGGACATTGCTATTGCATGAGTATTCACACTCATTGCTCTGAAACCCTTAAATTATTTCTGGTGCAACAAGCTTCCATCAGACGTCCCATGATTAGTCAAATGGAGCCCATCTGTGTTCAATGAAAGTGTGAAATGATCTCAATATAAATACACCTGTTCCTGGATGGGGTCAGAGTTTGTTAGAGAACATACTTAAACAAACAGAATCTTGAAGACCAAGGAGCTATCTAAACAAGAGGCCAACGGTAACTCTGAAGGATCTGGAAGGTCCACAAGATCAGATGGGAGAAGCCATACACTTGACAGACCGTAAAGCCAGGTTTTATGGAACAATGACAAGAATAGGAAATTATTGAGGATGTTACTATGAAAAAAACACATGAAAGTGAGTGTTGGAGACCCAGTAAACATGTAAAAGGCTCTCTGAATTGATGAGACCAAAATGAAAGGAAACTGACCACTGCTCATCACACTGAGACCAGAAGCTGGTTAGGGTTGAGGGCAAGATAGATGGAGCCAAATACCGGGCAATCCTACAAGAAAACGTGTTCCAGTCCACAGAACTTGAGCCTAAATGTAGTGCTAAAGCTACACTGGAGTGGCTCAAAACCAAGAACCTGAAACGTTTGAATGGTCCAATCAAAGCTCAGACCTTAATCTGATTGACAATCTGTGGCCTGACTTGAAAATTGCTGTTCAAAAATCTCCATTCAATATGACAGATCTTGAGTAAGTTTCCAAGAAGAATGTGCATAAATGTCAGGATCTAGATATGCAATGCTAATATGGTCATAAATGCTCACCACATTTTAAATGTTTTGTAAAGTGATTTGACTTGACCTGAGATAAAATTGACTTGCTGTTGACAGCTAGCAAGTCCACTCTCTCGGACAATGACCTGAAAAGAAAAGGCTGGTTTTCAAAATTTTCTGGATTCTGTGAACTGAATGTAAATAATTGCCAGTGCCAATTCAGGTTATTCAGGTCAATTGCAGCTGGATTTTCATCACTGACTACAGATTTTCAGCTCTCATGCTGGAGGGATCCTTGGAGACGAGTGGCTNGCTTTTTATGTAAAAGACAACAGGAGGCAACAGAAACTGAATTGGTCCACAAAATGTCAGCATCTACAAAAGGACATTGTTACATTGAAAGAGTGACTGGCAATGTATACAAGAAGTACTCAATTCTCATAGGAATAATTCAGTGTTGCTCTGCGAGATGTAGGTGAGAATAAGACATTCATAGACTCAGTTGCTGCTGTTTGCCTTTGCATTGATGAATATGTGCACTCGTGTTGTATAAGTAACATTAACATCTAAATAAAGTTGTTTATTACTGACAAATTGATCTCTGCTATGTACAGTTTTACTACAGTTAGTTAGTCTCTACTAATTTATTTTTTAATGAACTATTCCCCAGGAAATGCTAGAAAAATCCCAGATGTGGAAATGTCAGCACAGTCAGTAAATTATGGTCTGTAAATTTTTGTCTCTGAATGTTCCTCAACCTCAGATACATCATTCATGTTCAAAATTGGCCTCAACAAGAGATAGAGAGATAGAACTGTTTTTTTTTTTAAATCTCACTTTGCAGTTATTATTTTTGTTGGTTCCTTCCTACAGAATTGTTCAGTTTAGTTGGTTCTGTTTCCTAAAATATAAACAAACTAATAGCCTGATTTTTTTTTAAAAAAAATGCAAGCCAAAAACTGCTCTCTAGTGCCCCATTAAAGTAAAAAGCTCCTGCTCATATGACCTTTTTACTTTGACTTTTGGGATCCCTGTCCACGCCTCAAGTCTTAATCTGATGCCCTGTGAACCATTCTGGCAAATTATCTTAAAAAAAAAAAATTGTGCACCTCTGTATTTGTATCTGTTTTTGTATCAGTTTAAAACACATTATCATTTCATTCTGAATAATGTATTCACATTCGGTTACATCCTTGGTGTGCTGTAATAAACACGAGAACAAATTGTTAGTATGATAGTGTTTTGATCTGCAGTTATCAGAAGAGTTGAAGTCAATAATGGATGTAGCTTCAAGCCAAAGATAAAGGTAGAGAAGATAAAGAGAATCTAAGAAAAAAAAAACTCTCTTGTTTCTCCTGGAGGGCAATGAGGTCACATTGATTTAAAGAGAGACTTGTGCATAAGTCGCCTGTCACACTGGTTTTTCTCCTGAGACAAAAGACACCAGTAATCTCACATGCCTCCGTTTGAATTAAAGGTCTCAACAAAGTAACACTGTGCTCAGATGTGACAAGTTAATAATGTGTCAAGGTCATTCAAATATACTACCGAACTTACTTAGTGAAGATTACTACAAGCATGCTAATGTGTATTTAGAAAGATGACCAGGTTGCTTTTGTCTAATTACATGTGGAGAGAAGTACACTGGTGATTTTTTTATATGTACCTAAAGCTGAAGAGATGTACACCAGAGTGTTTTTTATATACCAGTCAAACTACAAAGAGAAGTACACTAATGTGTTTTTTTGCTAGCATCCTCTTTTCAAATATCATATTGTTTTTCAGATATCATACATTAATTTTTACTTGCTTTTACTGTACAGCTATTCATCCAGCACATGAAAGATAGAAATAACCTGAATCTGTAAACTAACCAGTAGACAATACACAAAAAAATGGGTGTTTTTATAGATTTGGCGCAGTGGTCAAGTGTTTATCTTGTGGTCAGGAGATTGTGTGTTTCAATCCTGACATTGTCAAACATGGCCTTTCTCTCTCATCTCACATCTCTTTTCCTGTCTCTTCTATTTCTCGTAAGGAATGGAGACTGGCGTCTCATTCCGGGTGGGCTCTGTATTCATGTGACCCAGACGAGTGGAGTGACACACATTGAAACCTCCCAGTGCGTCCCAGTGAAATGCTGCTCGTCCAATCAAATTAGTGGAATTGAACTAACTGTTGTATAACAGTATTTAAGTGTATCAAGTTAAAGTCAGGAAGTGGAAGTAAAATGAACCAATCATCATCAGAAGTGGAGTTTCCTAAACTGGGAATCTCTGGAGAGTACAGATTTCTACAAATTTATCTGTTTACAACAGATTGTTACAGATTTGTGTTTTACTGTACATTCCCTTTACAAGCTGAATGATTCACTGGTATTCTGTTTCTGGTGATAAATAATAATAAATAATAAAATGAATAAGCTGACATCACATCACATTGTACTCTGGTATGAGCCATAGGGTGAGGTACACTTTGCTTTTTGTTTCACCATATCAATATTATGATAATATTGTTATGTTAATAATACTGTTATGTGAAGGACTACAAAAGGAAATCATGCAACTGTTCTGGGAAAAACTCCAGATGTGAGGCGAAAACATACTACATTTGACCACATTCTTGCGTCAAAGAAAGTTCTTTACATTATCGTTGTAGTTAGTTTTTTGCTTTCTTCTTTCTGACAAAACACAAAGCAAAAGGCACTTATACGATTTGTCAGGAAGTTGGCATTTACACAAAGATTTCTCGGAGTGAAATAGTTGATTGAATGTGATATTTTTCAGTTCAACTTGCATGTTAATGGTAATGTTTACAGGACAGCCAGTATATGGAGTGGACACCATTTTTGGGTTCCAATTTTTGGCATATTTGGGTTTCAGTCAAGTCAAAGATATGCAGTGGTATGCATGGCAGTCCAAGAGACAGTGGCAAGGAAGGACACTGAGACAATATGAACAGAAGCCCAAATGAAAAGCTAAGGAGAGAGCCTAGCTAGAAGCAGATAAAAGGGCCTGACATCTTAATGACGAATTAGAAGAAAATGTAGGTGTGATGAAATCAACTGAAGAAACTCATCAATGGAAGCTTGAAATTGATGAAAAGATGATCAATTTTTGAAACATATTGAAGCACATAAATGAATGAACACCATTATCTCTTTCATTTCATGTGCTTGAGGTGGCCATACAAGTTAGAATCATGTTATAGAGAACAGTGTTTTTCTTAAAAGACAGTTTCTAGGTCAAATGGAAGTAGCAGACCATATTGTGTTTTTCTTTTTTTATGAAAGAAAGTAGGTATGATGTCCTGAGGTGAAGAATCAAGAATCCCAGCATCCACAAAAGGACATTGTCAGTTGGATGTAAAGGATGAAGAGAAATCAAGAGTGAGAACACATGTCAGAATCTATGCTGAGAGAATGATTGGCAATCTACGCAACATGTACAAAGTTCTCACAGAAACAGTTTCAATCAATGTTGTTTTGACCTATGTGTGTAAGAATAAGACCTTCTTAGACAAGGTTGTTGCTGTTTGCTGTTCCTTCATGAATATGTGCTCTCGTGTTGTGTAAGTACAATTAAGTATCTAAATATAGTTCCATATTACTGATAAACTAACCTGAAAAATCCAGATGCACTACATAAATTAGTCTCCTATGATCATTAAATTTATCAGGCAGAACAATATTGCTTCATGTTATTAAAACACAAATATAGAAAAATATAGTAAACACAATGAAGTACAGAATGGTGTTTTATTACCATTTACTATCATTTTATTAAGCAATTTGGGGTTAAAAATCTCACACAAAAAGTCATCACATATTTTAACTTTGCATATCTATAGAGCATTATGCTGAACATTCTAGTTTTTTCAGCCATCCATTAACACTTGTGTTAAATAACATTTGTGTTTGAAAAAGCATTCAGCACCTTCGTTCAGGTAACAAAAAGCAGCGTAATCCAGTATTCTAAGAGGAATGTCTGGAATGCATTGTGTAACTACTGTAAGTGTGACATTTAACACTGATTAAGCAGTGTACAAGAGTAATATGGACAATGTCTTTCAAAATATAGCTGAACAGGGTGGGCAAAACCAACCATCATCAGCTACAGGGGCATCCTCAAGTCCAACACACCCAACATCAAACCACTGGACACTGCAGTTTTCAATTTTGCATGCCACCATATCTTTTTTTTAGGCCCATTACATAGACTATACATTTTTCTTCATTTGTGTTTCTCTTTCCACATCTCTTTTGGCCTTGGACAATGTTGGAACTTAAAGGCTGGACATTTATGTCACAGTCTTACAAAACGCTCTTCAACTGTTTTCCTTTTGCTGCAACGTGTGCTCTTAAGCGAGTCTGTGGTGGCCGGGTGAGTAACGCGCAGGTTCTGTCTTGAAAAACTGCTGTGCTTTCTCCATGTACAGGAGAAAGGATGCAGTGCAGTGTAGTATCTGTGTCTTCTTTTCAGTTCTACGTTTCCATGAACTATTTCAAGGCAAGAAGTCACTGTTCTCATTCCTGCATACTTCCTGGATAGTGCTGTGTTTGTATTTTCCCGAGCACCTTAATCTCAAGACAAGGTGATGCCCTGACTTGTGGCAAATCAGAGTTGATGATAAATATACACGTTGCAACCTTATGTCTGTAGTGATGTTGATTTGTTATATCAGTGTACACTCATGGTCCACTTTATTAGGAACAACTGTACACCTGCATGTTCATGCAAGTTATACAATCCGCTGATCATGTGGCAGCAGCTTCAGTTAATGCTCACATCAAACATCAGAATCGGAGAAAAAGTGCGATCTCATCAGTGACTTTGACTAAGGCCTGGCTGTTGGTGCCTGTTAAGCTTGGTTGACTATTTCAGAAACTGCTGATCTTCTGGGATTTTCATGCACAACAGTCTCTAGAGATTACCCAGAATGGTACAAAAAAAAAAAACATCCATTGAGCAGCAGTTCTGTGGGTGGAAATGTCTTACTGATTTGAGAATTCAGAATTGCCAGACTGGTTCAAGCTGACGGGAAGGCTATGGTAACTCATATAACCACTCATTACAACCATGGTGAGCAGAAAAGCATGTCATTTAAATATATTTACATTTATAGGATTTAGCAGACATCTTATCCAGAGCAACTTACTTACCAGGTGACTTTTCCCAAATTTTCAACTGTCCAGTTCAGGTGAACCTGTGCCCACTGTAACCTCAGGATCCTCATGTGGTCTTCTGCTTCTCAAGGTTCAGTGTGTTGTGCATTCTGAGATGCTTTTCTGTTCACCATAGTGGCAAAGAGTGGTTATTTGAGTTAACATAGCCTTTCTGTCAGCTTGAACCACGCTGTCCATTCTGACCTCAAATCAATAATATTATGCAATTGTTTACAAAGATTTCTGAGCACTTCTTTGAATCTTGAATCAGCTTTCTCTGCTACTCAGCAAGAAGAGATTGAGAACGAGGATGAATGTGACATATTGGGGACCTTTTATTGGGTACACATGTGAAGTTATGGTCATAATGTGCCTGATCAGTCACACAGAAAGAAGAGGGACTTCATCTTCATGACTGTCTGTCCTGGATCGAGTTCAGAGTAAGCACTGTCACCAGCTTGATACATTACATCTGAATAAAATGCTGTCAGTTCCACAGGGATAGGTCCTGCAGTTGCGGTCTCATGGCAAAGTCCTTACAACAGACCTGCTGTGTGTCTCACTTTCCAGACATCTGTCCAGTGCCTTCTTCTTGGCAGAAGCGGTAGTGTTATCAATTATGTGTCCCATCTCAGCATGCATCTTGTTTACATTGCTTTGGAGTAACCAGTAAGCAGGCTAGTCTGTCACCTGTCAGCATCCCCCTTTCCTGGCAATGAAAAACTCTACCTTGAGCAACAGGACTCCGACCTGAGTACACAGCTCATCAGTTCCAGCCAGACATGTGCAGGGTGACAACACTTCACCTGACAAGTTAATATTGGCCCAACTCTTCAGAGGGGTCTCAGTTAGGCACTGGGCACCATGTACACACATACATGCACCTTCTCACCTAGGGGCAATTTAGCACAGCCAATTCACCTCATTTATCCTGATCAGGATCACAGTGGATCCAGAGCCTATCCCAGGAATGCTGGGTGTGAGGCAGGAATACACCCTGGATGGGAAACCTGTTCATTGCAGGGCACCTTGTATACACACATTCACACAATCATTTACATTCAAGGGCAATTTATTATAGCCACTCCACCTACTGGTATGTTTTTGGGAGAAAACCAGAAAACCCAGAGGAAACACAAACGGGCAGTAACCCTAGCTCAGATTTGAACCCTGAGACCGTGTGAGGTGGCAACGCTACCCCTGCACCACCATGCCACTTCTTGTTACATCGAAACTCATTGTTTAAGTATTTGCACTTGCTTATTCCTGTCAATATAGTTGTCTTTTTGCGAGTTGAGATACAGAAGTGAAGTGGTAGCCATGATAAGATAGTATAGTTTGCGACTTTGCTCCAACATTCAATAGCATGACACATCACAATATTCCCTATGCAAATCACAGGAGCTCATTAAAACCTCAGTGTGTACAGGAGTTCAACTAAACAGCATTTATAAGAATGACTTCTAAAATGGCTCCAACTCAAACATCAACCTTCCCATGGGAGCAAATTAAATCTCCAGCAACATTTCCACTATTTAATTTTGCCCCTATTGTATCTGCATGACAGGCTGACAGATCTGACCAAGTGAACTTAGGTTACTTTTTGCATGCGAGCAGGAAGGAGGGAAAAGCATTTTCAAAAGGCCTCCATATCGTACTATGCCAACACAAGGCATAGCCAGCGTCTCTGCGTGAATAATCTCCTTCCAGGGAAAATAAAGCGCATGCCCATTTTCAACACTCATGTTTTAATGAGCCCCGGGGTTACATCACTGCCTCTGATGAGAGACTGGAGGCAGCCCTCATTCAAACAAATTACGCTGTTTAAAAATTTCCTCTCTCCGGCAGAAAAGCTATTTTTTAAAAATATATTTAAAAATAGTTATGAACTTAAGTTACACATGTTTGTCAGCAATATGCTGCGGGAACAGTGTAGCATGACTCTTGTGGGAAAAAATGTGAAGACCTGTGCCAGCTGTGAAAATCTATTGCAGAGTTGCATTAAATAAATAATGCCCCCCCAAAAAATGCCATTCACATCATATTTACCCTTTGCATAAATGTAGGTTGAAGCTTATAGCTACCAGTTAGTACTGAAAAAAATGCAAGTCTCAATAATCGCACACTCGCTGCATCGAGGTGACAAGCTTTTTTTTTAGTTTCTGACATTTTATGATTTGTTGTAAGATAGAAAAAAAATGGACAAAAAAACATCATAGAGCTAAAACAGTATCCCAGAATCACTTCTTCAGCACATAATGTTGTGTGAGTGAAAAGTGAATGGAATGATAATACATTCTCAATTTAAATTTGATTATGTACCTTTTTGGTCTGCTGCTATTGTGGCCCATCCACCTCAACGTTCAACACTGGCATGCTTTTCTTCTCACCATGGTTGTAAAGAGTGATTATTTGCGTTAATGTAGCCTTCCTGGCAACTCAAACAAGACTATTCAATTCAATTAAATTTTATTTGTATAGTGCTTTTACCAATGGACATTGTTACAGAAATAAATGGATTCAAAATATATTGTAAATATGTGAATTTATCCCTAATGAACAAGCCAGAGGCAACGGTGGCAAGGAAAAACTCCCTGAGACAATATGAGGAAGAAACCTTGAGAGGAACCAGGNTGCAATTATAAATAAATCCCTTCTATTATTGTGTACTATATGGACAAATAGTGCAAATGTGCAACCAGTAAATTCACAGTTTTCGCAAGAACTCTGGTTCTTTAAAATCTATCCACTATCCACTAATGGAGTCCTGAGTATGAAGGTGCTCCTGGCATCTGCAGCCCCAAAGCCACCACAGCAATCACAGTCCCAAGCCATCACAATACAGCTCCCCATATGAGATCCCCAAAGCATCTCCCCAGGCCCCAGGTGGAACCTTCCCCAGCAATCCAAATGGTTCTTCAGGCCGTCCATATGGGGTCACCCCCAGCAGCAGCGAGCGAACTCAACTGATGAGAACTCCAACCAGATGGGTCAGGCAGGTCCGGAGAGCAGAAGGGGTCAGGATCACTGGTATCTCAGGAGTAGCATGTGTAGCTCGACTAGGCATTCACCTCTAAACTCTCTCAGCAGCAAAGTGTTTCCATCTGCAGAACTGGCATTCACTGGATATTTTTTGTTTTTGGCACCATTCTGTGTGAACTCGAGAGACTGTTGTGTGTGAAAATCCCAGGAGCTCAGCAGTTTCTGAAATACTCAAAGCCCATCTGCACCAGCAACCATGCCACAAAGTCAGTCAGATCACTTTTTTTTCCCATTCTGATGTTTGATGTGAACATTAACTGAAGCTCATGACCTATATCTGCATCTTTATGCATTGTGCAGGCTGATAATTGGTTAACTGCATGAATAAGCAAGGTATACAGGTGTTCCTACTAAAGTGGACATTGAGTGTATAAAAACTGTGAGAGTTGATTCAGCACTGTAGATTTTGTTGTAGGGATGTGCTCATTTTAATGCATTGTGACATTTCTGGCATACACATCCTTTCTCATAGTTAATTACTGCAAGCCCCCCTTCCTGGTTTATTAAATAAATCCCAGAGTTGCCAGATTGGATTGATACTCTTCCAGCCCAATTACTGTTTGCAAACCTCACAGCAGTGCCACTATAAAGCAATCCCAATTGAACATTATACTATTTAAAAAATTATAGAAAACATGACATTCTTTCCCCTACCCATTAGATATGTTTTCGCTCTTACAGAGACCTGCCAGAGTATTTATTTAATTTTTTTAATCATTTATGCCAACTCATAGTTGCTTATCCTTTATGTACTAGATATTTATTCCATTTAATTTAATTTTTATATCTTGGTGCATCCATGCTTCCCACTTATGTATTTTTTCCACCATTATCTTATAGTGTAAAAATAATAAGTGGTACAAATGGGGGCCAACAGATCTTGGATTTGTAGTTATACTTGAGAGATGAGTGACAACATGTATTATCATTTTGTCATGCAATGATGCATCACCTAAAATATGGTTTCCCCTTTTCCAAAATAATGTACACAATATTCCCCTTTCGCACAATTTAGTTGATCAGTGAAGAGATGTTTTTTTTCTGAACTCTGGTTCTTTAGTTTGCCACTGGAGCTACAAGGTTACGCTACACTGTGTGGCGGTAATGAAGCCCCAATAAGCTCTAGTGCTACCTGGTTTGAGGCGGATGCGTGATAATTAACCTGGAGGAAACCCATAAGGGCACGGCAAGGCAGTTTCTTGCTCTAAACAGTATAAGTGGTTGCTTAGGGTCCCCAGATAGATATGCAAAAAATAAAAAAGTACACTTTAATATAATTCAGCAAAAAGGTTTATATGTCAGGTAGTCACAGGGGGTGACTTTGCAGAGTCAAAAGAATAGAAACTGCAATTTATGTAACTGAATTAGGTAACTATCATAACTAACATCAGAAGATCACAAAGAAGCAGTGATCATGAAGTGTTCATATCTACACTATATGGCCAAAAGTTTGCAGACACCTGACCATCACATTCATATTATTCATATTTCATATTCCCATTTCAGATTTAGTCCCCTGTTTGCTATTGTAAGAACCTCCACTCTTCTGAGAAGGATTTTGGAGCGTGGCTGTGGGGATTTGCCCATTTAGCCACAAGAGCATTAGTGAGGTCAGGCACAGATGTCAGGTGAGAAGGCCTGGGGCACAGTCGGCATTCCAATTAATCCCAAAGGTGTTCAGTGGGGTTGAGGTCAGGGCTCTGTGCAGGCCACTTGAGTTCCTCCACACCAACCTTGGCAAACCATGTCTTCATGGAGCTCGGTTTGTGCACAGGGGCATTGTCATGCTGGAACATGTTTGGGCCTCTTGAAGTTCCACTGAAGGTAAAAATGTAAGGCTACAGCATACAGAGACATTCTATGTAATTGTGTGCTTCCAACTTTGTGGCAACAGTTTGGAAATAAACCAAATATGGGAGTGATGGTCATGTGTCCACAAACCTTTGCCCATATAGTGTATCTGGGGAGAAAAAATGCAAAAAGAAAAAGCAGAAGAGGAGAAATGGATCCAAAACACAGGTAAGAAATGAATGCTAATTAATTTAGTCAGTTTGTCTGCTTAATTGCTTCCCCTTGATGATGTAATTCAAATGGAAAAAGTTATTGGCTAACTACCTAGCTAGCTAGCATCTAAAGTAAGACGTGCAACTCATGTTAATCTGCTAGCTCCTTACTACTAACTATGACAACAGTAGCCTTTTGACCTTAAAGATAATCAGCACTCAGATGGTTGAAACATGTTTGTCCATGTAACAAACAGTCCTGCTAACCTGACATGTCCCACAGTTGGTGCTGATCTTGAGCAGGTACCAAAGCCATAGGACCAGAACCTTTAGCAGAGTACTAGACAAATGGCTGATGGAAAAGGGGGGGGTCCCAGTACTGTGTGCAGTAAAAAAAAAAAAAATCCATCAGATTCTATAGCTCCTAATGATCATTAATGATCTAATTATCCTTTGGATTTGTGCAGTAAAGTAGGAATAATAGAACAAATGGTTAGAGCAAGGTAGTGCAGTTCCTCTATCATATCATATAATGCATGCACCAAAAATTGTATATTATTTTTCAGGTTTTATTTGAAGCTCAGTTTAATTTTAGCTGGTATTCGGTTAGGCTTTGCCTGTTCATATTATTTGTATTTAGTTTTACCATTTATTTTGCAGGACAGAGTCTCTTTCTGTTGTTTTTGTATACGATTTTCAAAATGGAAGGCATGAAGACACAGTGAACATTGTGTAACTTCCTTGGAACAAGCAAAACATGTTTAACATTTGTTATCAATGGTCTACAAGTACACTGTCAGCAAATTATCTGGCTGAATGTGGGGCAATAAAGTTATCTTTGTCTCACAGTATGTCATTATTATAAATCAAACATGTAGCCTACATTTCTGCATATTTTAATAGTTGTAGTATAGACTAGTATAACATCCTTCCACAGAGCAATTCTTTTTTGTGGAATGTAAAAATGTACAATCAGAACGGACTCTTAATCAATCTGGCAACCCACACCATTCTTCAGACGCATGCCTGGAGCAGAGCAGCAGGTGGGAAATAAATATATCACTGCTGCTGACACTTTTATCAGCAACTTGCGACAATTCTTATTTTAAACTTAATGTCATTTGTATTGGAATGAGAATGTGAGGTCAGGCTAGACACTGGAGAGCATCTGCAGTGTTAATTCAGCTCATACCCTGCTGAGATAACACCTAAAGTGCTGAATGAACACTTACAGAGTTTCTAAGCTAACATCAACAAAAAATAACTATTACAGTTAAGGATTAACACCCCATAGTTTTACATGGACATTTAGTGCGCATAATTAACAACTACTGTTTTAAAGTAGTGTTCAAAATGAACACCTATAGTTTTACATGAACTTCTAGTGTGCAGAATGAACAATGACAGGTTTATATGAGTTTTTGGAGTTCAGAATTTCACACTTATAAATGTACATAAACTTTTAGTGTGCTGAATTAACACCAATAATTTTGCATGGCCTTTTAATGTTCAGAATTAAAACCTATAGTTTTACCAGAACTTTTATTGTGCAGAATTAACAGAGCATTACATGAACCATTACTCTGCCAAGTCTATTGCTGAATGAACACCAATCCAGAGCTGAATTAACACAAGTATTGACTTATCATTACAGCATTTAGCTTCATTCGTGAATGGACACCATACAGTCTTGAATAAACACCTACAATGAGGAATAAACACTTATTTTACAAAATTAAGACCTACTGTGTTGACAGCACACAAATCTATTGTTGAATTAACATTGCTAACACTGTAGGTGTTAACTAATTAGTGTAAGTGTTAAACCAATACCGTAGGAATTTGTTCAGCAGTGTTAATTTAGTAACGAATTTGTGTTCAGTTATTTAACTAAAGCAGTAAATAAGTAAATTAAGAGTACATTGTAGGTGTTTATTCAAGACAGTAAGGAATCAATTCATGAATGAAGTTCATATATGTTATATGGTTCATGTAAGTGTTAATTCTACACAAGTTTGGAATGAGAATTTGGGGTCAGTTTAGAAACACACACACACACACACACACACACACACACACACACATTCCAAAGGTATTAGATGTACCCAGAAGAATTAACACCTACAGTTGTAATGAACTTGTGTAGAATTAACACTTACATGAACCATATAACATGTACGAACTTCATTCATGAACTGATACTTTACTGTCTTGAATAAACACCTACAATGTGGACGGAACTCTTAATTAACTAAAGCAGCAAATAAGTAAATTAATTAAGAGTTCAGTCCACAGTGTAGGTGTTTATTCAAGACAGTAAGGTACCAGGTCATGAAATAAATTCTACACAAGTTCATTAAAAACTTCATTCTTCAGGGTACATCCAGTACTTTTGGAACACACACACACACACACACACACACACACACACATGCACACAGAGAGAGAGAGAGAGAGAGAGAGAGAGAATATCCACATAGAATGTTGAAGTGATGCATAAAGTGTGGAATTAACACCTACAGTGTTTCTAAGTGAACACCAACAAAGTTAAATTAACCATTTCTGTTAGAATGAACAGCTATTTGAACGTCAACGGTTAGAATGAACAGCTATATGAACGTTAACGGTTAGAATGAACAGCTATTTGAACGTCAACGGTTAGAATGAACAGCTATATGAACGTTAACGGTTAGAATGAACAGCTATTTGAACGTCAGCGGTTAGATTGAACAGCTATTTGAACGTTAACGGTTAGAATGAACAGCTATTTGAACGTTAACGGTTAGAATGAACAGCTATTTGAACGTCAACGGTTAGAATGAACAGCTATATGAACTTTAACGGTTAGAATGAACAGCTACAACAGTCCATGAGCCAGCACTGTGGCAAATCTGTGGTGAATGTAAACACTGTGGATGCTAATTCAGTGTTTGTGTTAATTCACTTCTGAGTTTGCGTTTCTTCGGCACAGTAATGGTTCGTGAAGGTGTAGGTGTTAATTCTTCACAGCAGTATCTGTCGAGGTTAATTCAGAATGGTGTCAATAGTAATTTAGGTGTTTACAAGTTTAAACAATCTCCTCAGCTGTGTGTGTGTGTGTGTGTGTGTGTGTGTGTGTGTGTGTTTATTTATTTATTTATTTATTTATTTATTTAACGCTCTCTGAATGAAGTTTCTCCGAGCGTGCCTCGCGCCGTTTTGAATTGCCCGTCTGCCCGTAAGCGCGCGGATGCTCTCCCTTATTTGCATATGCATACCTGGTGAGCCAATGGAGTGCCACAGGGCGTGGCTTTCCCCCTCAGCGCGGTGCTAGCGGCTCGCGGCTCGCACAGGTCTGTATAAATGGGACCTCAGCCGCGCGCACAGCTCATACAATAACACATGCACGCACCTACGCGCAGGCACACGCACGCTCCGCGTTAATCCTTCTCCCGCAGCAGTTTGGATGACAGTTGGGTTTTTTTTTGCCGAGAAGCGGACAACGATTTTTGTTCGTGTATCCAGGTTTGTGTGTCACTTTGGACTTTTAATCTTTATGGACTTTTTTTTTCTGTACAAGCTAGATTTATCTGTGTAGATCCGTTTTAAGGGTTGAGAGTCGATATTTCAATAAGACACAGGTGCGTAAGAGGAGAGCGCGAGCTCCTTTCCTGAGAAGAGGGAAACTCGGGTTGGTATGTTTCATTCAGTGTGCACCTTTCCATATTTAGGCTCGTGCAATTAAGGGATTGCCTTAATGCACAATATTTCACATGTATAAACCCAAAACAAACCATCTTGAATGCAGTGCGCTGGAGTCACTCGTTGCAGTTGTATTGTGGCGACCTACTTTTTAAAAATCCAACCCCCAAATCCTTATTATTTAATTCTTGCACTGAATCTCCCTATTAAAAAGTCACGTGAGGCTGTTTAAAGAGCTGAGTAGAGTCAGGTGTGTTAATGCACAAGATGTACTGGGCAGAGGGACTAAAGAAGCAGGACTGGGAAATCCAGTGCACTTTGCCTAGACTGGCAGGGAGAGAGAGAGAGGGATGAACAGCTGATTTTGAGCTGTGTGCACGTGGTCGCATTCCACGCTGCACTAATAATAAGCGTCTAGCTCTGAGTTTGTTAAGTAAGCGTACTTGGGAACTTGAGTCGTCGGTGTGATGCTGAGATGAGCGACCCTGAGAAGAGCACCTGTTACAGCATCGTTGCATCATCACACACAGAGGTGAGTGCATGTTTATTTGTATTCTTATGAGAATTCTTTATGATCAGACATTTCATGACAAGTGTTAAATGAATAAATACCTGAATAAATTGCTGTGGAGGAGTATCAGTGAGAAGCAATTTATTTGCACTGCAGAACCTTAAGTGTTGAGTTGAATACTTGGTTGACATCAGTGTTAAGTTTCCTCTTATAGTGATTGAAGTAATGCAGTCTTGGCAATGACAAGTAAGCATAAAGTCTGAATGAACACCCACATTGTTGAAATAAGGCTTACAGTACTAAACATTGCCAATTTCAGATCTGTGTAGATGTTACTTCAATACTGTATTAGTCAGCTTAACACTACAGGTCAGGGGTGGCCGGTCTTATCCGGAAAGGGCCAGTGTGGGTGCAGGTTTTCATTCCAACCAAGCAGAAGCTACACCTGAGTCCAAAAACAACTCTGCACCCACACTGGCCCTTTCCGGATAAGACTGGGCACCCTGCTTATAGGTGTTCATTGAAAACTACCTTAGAAATGCTCAGAACTGTAGACATTAACACTGAAGGTATTGATTCAATGCTACGGTTATTAAGTCTGTAGTTGTTAATTCAACACTGATGGTGTTAATTAAACACTGTAGTTATTAAGTCAGCATTACAGGTGTTAATTCAACACTGTAGTTATTAAGACAGCATTACATGTTTTAAGTCAATACTGTTGGTGTTGATTCAACACTGTATTTATTAAGTTAACATTGCATGTGTTGATTCAACACTGATAGTGTTAATTCAACACTGTAGTTATTACATCAGCATTACAGGTGTTAATTCAACACTAGTTATCAAATCAGCAATGTATGTGTTAATTCAACACTGATGGTGTTAATTAAACACTGTAGTTATTAAGTCAGGATTACAGGTGTTAATTTAACACTAGCCATTGAATCAGCACTGTATGAGTTAATTCAACACTGATGGTGTTAATGAAACACTGTAGTTATTAAGTCAGCATTACAGGTGTTAATTCAACACTAGTTATTAAATCAGCACTGTATGAGTTAAATCATCACCGATGGTGTTACTTAAACACTGTAGTTATTAAGTCAGCATTACAGGTGTTAATTCAACACTAGTTATTAAATCAGCACTGTATGAGTTAATTTAACACTGTAGTTATTAAGACAGCATTACAGGTGTTACATCAATACTGATGGTGTTAATTCAACACTGTAGTCATTAAGTCAGCAATGTATGTGTTAATTCAACACTGCAGGTATTAGTCAGTACTACTGATATTAACTCAACACTAGATGTAAATTTAATAGTGTATGAGTCAGTTTAACACTGTTGGCATTAAAACCTATGACTTAAAACTTTAATTCAACCTTGCAAGAGACTCCAACACTGTAATAATCACTTAATTCAACCCTCTAAGAGTTAAAGAGTTTCATTGTAAAGTCTGAAATACACAATCTCTACCATAAAACACCCAGGTACTATCCAGTAAAATTTCTCATGCAGGTGTTTGGTGGTGTTTTTCAGCTAATGCCAGGTAAAACACACACACACACACACACACACACACACACACACACACACACACACACACACACACACACACCAACACAATCCTGTGATGTGACGGAGGTCGACTGTTGAGAGCTGATCTGTATTTTTCACATCTAGCAACTGACTGATGAAAACAATTGTCAGCTAGTGTTATTTCTGAATGCTGTGGGCCAGGTGGGTACACAGGAGCTTCTTTTATGAAAAACATTTGTGTTTGGATCTGTAGTCTTTCTGTAATGGTTAAAGGCATTTGGCAGCTCTCAGTTTTTAAGATCAGTCTTTCCACATGTGAATTTAGGGGTCTTCCAACCTCAGTCATGCCCATCATACTGGCACACACCAGTCTATGGAACACTGGCATCTGTAGGCTCACAGCCATTATTGAGTTTTATAATGCAGTGGGTGCACTTTGCCAAACTCACTGACATTCACTGTTGCTAAGTCCACTGCTATTGAATTCCCAAGTCTGCTGTTATTGAGTTGACAAGTGCACTGGCATTGAAATGCCAAGCCCACTGGCATGTATTTGCCAAGTCCATTGTTATTGAATTGCCAAACCAACTGGCATTGGGTTGCCAAGCCCACTGACACTGGGTTGCCAAGCCTAAAGACGTTGGGTTTCCAAACCTCCAACTTTGGTTTGCCTAACCCTCTGGCACTGGGTTGCCAGGTCTATTGCCATTGGGTTACCAAGCCCGTTGACTTTGAGTTGCCAAGCTCATTGGCATTGGGTTGCCCAGCCCACTGGCATTGCTTTTCCAAGCCTACCAGCTTTGGCTTGCCCAACCAACTAGCACTGGGTTGCCAAGCCCATTGGCATTGAGGTGTTTGTTGTTTTTTTTTTCTATCAGTGTGAAATTGCAGCAGGCTGCCAGAAACAGCTTTTCATTCCTCATCCAGCAGCTACTAAATGGCGTGTGAAATTATTGAGTATGGCGATCCTTTCCCCACACACTCTCGGAGCTCCCACTCCCGTTCCCTCTAAGTTGTTAATTAACGGCAGAGGCGTCTTCAAAATGAGTGTTTTAATGAAATTAGTGCCGCGTGTGTGACGGTCTGCATCCCATGCCTCACTAATGACTTATGCAATCACAGCATGCTGGTTTGCAGTCACCTACTTTCTCTCTTGGCTCCTCAGAGGAGGACAGGAAAGCGGCACATAGAAACAGAGACCATTGTGGCTGCGTCTTATTCATATAAAGTAGCCCTCAGACCAGTGGCAATTAGTTTATTGTAGGGTAGAAGGAAAAGGAGCAGTGGCTATAATTCTGCTTTTCCTGTCTGAAGGTTATTTTAGGCTGTACATTAAACACAGGCTGGCTTCAGAGTGACCTAGTTTCACACACACACACACACACACACACACACACACACACACACACACACACACAGGTGGAGGCTGACAGATGTCCTCTGACTCCACCCATGCCCTTTCTATCCCTCTGATCCTTCTCCTGATACTTCCTCCTTCTCTGTTTTAGTCTAAACCCATTATTTATTCTATTTCTCAGTGTCTATCTTTTTCTAAAACGCTATAGTTTATGTCTGGTGTTCTTGTTAGAGAAAGTTCTTAAGAACAACAGAATACATAGAATCAGCTGGAACAGTAGTTGAATTTTAGTTGAAATAGTTGAAATTTTCATGTCTTGAATGGCTGTAATATTCCTATAATGCACAGCAAGCATATGCAGATTTTAAAACCGATAAGTACTGAGGTGATTTACAAGTGTAACATTGAAATCATTATGTAGTAAGATTAAAAAGTAGAGTTTTCTATAACATGTAGCTAGAGATTTTTTTTGTTTAGTATCCTTACATTTTGTCAGCCTTTTACAAGCCGCTAGTCAGCAGGTTAGCAAGCTGGCTTTTAGCTACAGAATAGGCTGCAATACCTCAAAATTATGAAGTTTTATTTTCTGTTTTTTTCCCCCATAATACTGCTATGTAAATTGTTCCAAACTACATGTTTTCTTTCACATTTTCTTTATAAATGTGACCGCAGGAATTCTACTAAGATCCTTTTCTCCAGCATTTTGGATGTACATTAGGTCTCCCTGGTCATCTCTGTCTGCGTTGGGACTGGAACAAGATTTATGTTACAGATTTAGCTCCATAACTGGGATGAGCAGGTGCAATAAAAGCTAATGCAGAAACACATTGTAAGCATTTGGCACAATAGTTTTCATTGTCATTTCATTTGATTGTCGAGCAGGCCGAGTCATGATTTATGCATGCTCACATGAGCTAACATGAACAGCATGTACCAAGAACCTGATAAACACTTCTTCAGTAATGCATGACTCATTCCTCACATCGGTGTTTGTCATGGTTTGTGAACAAAATTTAACAACATGACTATCTCTGGGTCACCACTTTATAACCAGTGACCTGAAAAACACAGTTATTGTTTTTTTAGCCAGGGTTAATAAATACTGTTCCTGTGTATCGGTGATCATGCTCCTGCCAGTTCACTTTCAATCACTGTTGTAGGAACAGATTACTTTTTTTTTTACCTCCTTTTTCTTCCATGTTTAGACATTGCCAATTCCCACTGTCACATGGCAAATGCCAACCAGGGAAGGTGAGGACTTCCTCAGATGCCAGACACCTAATCTTATCTAACTGCTGCTCATGTAACAGGGCCACTGAACAAACTTAGAGGAAAGTGCTGATTGTCCTCTAAACTATAGACAAGCTCACAGACTGGCTAGAGTCACTTTGTTCAACAGAGAAATCATCTAGAGAGCAAAGCCAATTATTCCATCCAGGAATCCAGTGGGACTTGCATCCACGAATCCATTAGGATTCGAACTCGCAATCTCCAGGCATCATAGCGGACGCTTTATGCTTCGTCAGTCGTCTGCCAAGCACTTTTAACAATTTTCATTCACTTTTTCTTTACATTTATTCATTTTCCAGATGTGTTTATTGAAGGAATCAAATCCGTAAGTCCATAGCTGAGCAATCGACATCTAAGGTTTTAGCTCCAGGGCACAACACAACAGTGGCTTTCTGGCATTTAGGGATTTAAAATTAGAACTGTCTGGTTGCTAGGACAGAACCTTAACCACTTTGCTTTCGTTGCTTTCTTCTTCAGATCTGTGCTCAAAAGTCAGGTCCTGCTTCTGCCTCACTTCTTTCCACTTTGACTCATTTCCATGCAAATGAATACTAATATGGACTCGGGACTATTGGTGTGAGCGTTGAATATTGAAAGCAGGCCTGGGAAGTCACAGTGAATGTAGTGATTAATATCCGTAGGGGAACTGCCTCCATTTGTGCTTCATTTAAAAGGTTTAAATTATTTTCTCTTTATTAAATTTTCAGATGATGATCAGATATAAAAAGCTGCTAATGCTGCGTTGTTTAACATAATAATTAATCTCCTTGGATATTTGTGTGGTGTTATGGGCAGCGATGCTACATTCTTGGCAGTAGGGCAGTAGGCTTCTGAAGAGGTGCCCAGGGGCAAACACTGGCCATAAAGCAGAGGTGAGGACTACTGGGTAGGAATACAGAAAATACAACTATGTTCATACAGTGGAGAGAAGTGCTCTACTTGCTGTTATATTTTCACGCATTCATATAGATGCCTTTATCTGATGCAGGATGACAGAAATAAATGTGTAGATAAATAGCTTTGAAATGGGTGGGGGGTCATGTTCTTTCACAGGGACTGGCATTCACAAAAGTCAGCAGGTACGGAGGCCATCGCTCTTTGATGCCTAAAAATAACATACAAGTGAAGCAGAATCCAGTCATGCATAAAGCTGCACATGTCAGGTTTAAGGTTTTTACACCAACACTGGGATTTGAACTTGCACGTTTCTTGTCACTAGTGCTAAAGCTAAAGTGTTGTCTCAGTAAGCAGCTGTATCTGAAGTAGCAACTTTTGCCATTTCTACTCTAATACCACCATGAGTAGCTGCTCGAAGAAAAAAAAAAATGCAGCGGTACACCTCAATCTGCCTCGGAGAAAGCACGTACACACTAGATTGGATTGCTCGGAATTGGAAAATGATGAAATCCAGCGACAAGTGAAATGCATAATAAATGGTTCTATTTCTTGTGTGTGTTCTCCCGCAAGCAATTTGTTGAAACTGTGAAAGATGAATTGCTAGTCCCACAGGAACATATGACCCGCCTTATCGCTCCACAAATGCCCCTTTGCTCACATGATAACCGCTTGACTTCTTATTCATTATGAACTATTTAGAAAGGACCTTGAGTTCAGGCAGAAGCTAATGCTGTTTGTGTAGACCTTATGCTGGTGTCGCACGATGAGCCTTGGCTCATTATCTGCATATGGGAGGCAGATAGTGTACTTACCTGATGATACGGAGTGACAGGAATTGAGGATGGAGAGGTAACGGAGCACTGCCTGCAGCCACTGTCAGCTTTTCTTTAGAGTCAGTTTTCTGGAGGTCACGTGGGGCCAATTAGTGTGTTTTATGCCAGAAACATATTAGTTTTGTATGAGTTTGTGTGTGTTTTTAGTTTAAAGTGCTCCTCTCATAGGTCTGAAAGTATGTGTATTGTGTTAGAAAGGCTGCCGTGTCCATGCATATATAGAACACATGCGTACACGATAAGAATGACCCCAATAAATTCCCTCAATCTGCTAACAAATTGCGCCGTGTAACATGGAGAGTGTGCGTGTCTGCACATCACTTAGCAACAAAGAGAGAGCGAAAGTGGTGAAAACAAACCCCTAAGGTTATGAATCGGCAGGTGGATACAAAGGTACCCATTTGTCTGCCGCACCCTTTTTCAATCTGCAAATAAAACCTGTCAAATCTGCACTAATTCAGTGGCATGTGGAGGTTGGAGAGGCGTGAAGTTACTCTAAAGTATAAAAGAGCTTCTATTAAGGTAGTTATAAACTATAGTGGATCAGAATATGCATGTTAGTACGCATGTTATTCTGATCTGTTTGGCATGTTTGTTGTCCATAAAAGCTAGTAGTGTCTTTGAGCACAGAACTGATGTTTGCTCGATTCTGATTAATCAGAAGGTGTTGATGAATTTTCTATAACGGAACAGCTCGGACAGTGGTACTTGTATGGCAGACGCTTCACATAAGCGGATTAAAAAATATGTGTAATCGTCGAAATGGTGAAGTTTTCTGTGTGGAGAGGGTTATTTAGCAGTATCAGAGGTTTGTAGTAATCGTAGATGGAGCATGTTGCATTTTCTTGATAAGTTGCATTTTTTTTTCTCATTAAAACGGAACAACTGGATAGGGAGTGACTGTTTATAGCTGTCATAAGTTTTGCAACTTAAAAAAAAAATTGTTCGCATTGGCAGTTTGTTGTTGCGTAAGAGGAATCAGTCATTTCAGGGCAAGCTGTTATAGGAAACTAATCAACGTTAGGGTGGAAACATATCACTCCACCACATCTTTGATTATTTTCCTATAACAGCATGGCTGACCGTTTTATTTCGTACATAATTAAACTAATGAGATGTGTTGTACTCTGATTTATTACTGTATTTATGAATCATTTTTGCAGTTCAGACTTTTCAAGCTTAACTACATGTAGCTGCATGTAAAAAGGAAGCCGTGTGCACTTCTGTGATGTTGGACGTGCTCCAGAGTCTAGATGACTGTATCGTGTCTACTCAAGTTGTAGAAGTGATGTTCAGTCTGTAGGAGCGTGGTAAAGGGGGACCAGAATGACAAGCCGACATCTTTGTGTAGCACGAATGATTGATTACTACGGGGCTGGCTGTGTGTACCCACACACACCTGCTTTGCCACCAAGGGAATCGGTTTTTGGTATGAACCTGTAATAATACACAACCCCAGGCTGCTTACTGACAACTATATAATATCAGACCGCTCCGAGTCTTTGAGAGTCACTGAAGGCTGTGCCATAACTCGGCGGTACCTTCTGTGCAAAATGGGGTGCTGCTTATTGGAACAGGAGAGGATAATAATAATTACTTTTACTTGTAGTGTGCCTTTCCCAGGTTGTTTTGTGAAAGAGAAGATCAATACATCCAGACATCTCATCAGCTTTAAAATGGGACTTCTGCTTACTGGCCAGTGACGGTCATAGATTTTTTTTTTTTAGAGTTCTAAATAAAAGGACTCACTGCAAAGACCATATACTATATACATCCTCATCCACAGTAATAGATATACACCTCTTACACACACCTTTTTCACTCCTCCATGATCAGAATTTTCTGTGCTGTGGAACTGATTGACTGTGAATTAACAGAGCACATGTTGGCTGCCTAGTTATATAGCTACTGATCGTAAACCCCCTAGTAAATGCACAAGATGGTAGCTAATTTGCTAATATATTGTGCCATTTATTAGAACATGCTAGTTCTAATAAACTAGTTAACTGTAACTGTAATTTGTTTAGCTAACTAGCTATCAAAGCTAACTGGGCTGACTAACACATTAACCTTAGCTTCTGCTAAAAACTTGGTTGCTAGCAATGTAAACCACTAAATAAAATATTAGCAGGAGACTTGCATACATACGATGCTGTTTTTTTGCTAAATTAACTCTTATCAGTCTTGGAAAAATAAAACACTTCCTAATTGTGATGAAATTGTATGCCGTACTCAAGCAATAGCATAGTTAACTCCCACAGCACTTTGGAATTCTTGAATCTGATTGGTCAGAATTTATTTATTTATTTTTAATTAATAATTTTCTTGAACAGATCCTCCAACAGCAGTTATGGCTGCAAGACAAATTACAGGTTTATATAAATGCACTTGTTCTGACGCCTTATCGTTTCTATAGTAACAGATAATTGATAGGAACTTATATGACAGACGCACTACATAATCTTACAGAAATAATAAACTCCATTTTTAAAAGTGGTGTTTTTAACAAAGCAAATGTATAATCAGTGATATGTTGAAGCTGAGGTGTTTTGAAGAAGTCGCCAGGGTACAGCACTTTTTCGGTTTACCAGTAACATGACAAGATGCAGAGTTTTTTTTTTTTTTTTTTCCCGCATTATTAACTTTAAGATGGGGGATAAGAGATACTGGTGAGGGAAGAACTGTTTATAGCTGCTATAACATAAGTGATAACCAGAACTAAATTCCATTCCACATTCCACAACATTAACTGTAACTATAAATGGTTAAAACCTATAACACGTTGTACATTAACCAATAAAAAATGTAATTGTTGGCAAATTGCTGTGCTGTAAAACACTTTGGGACATGCTGCTATTGGAAAATACTGGACACATCTGGACACAAAGGCTCTTAAATAATCCCAGCATAAAAAAGAAGAAGAAATTGAAACGAAAAGATAAAGATTCCAAGTGTTCGCCTTATCGTCGAGAGATTGCGATGCTGTTGCCATCAATTGCAAAGGAAGCAAAATTGACCATTCTTTGTAGGTGGGAGGAATGACAGCGACATTAGCTGATTGTAAGCATCTGTGAGCTCATATATGCGGAAGATGGCAGATAGCTCTTTTTGCTAAGTGCGTTACATTGCCCTGTGATGCAGCACGAGCAGCAGTTTGAAAAGACGTGCTTGGCTGGCTTTATGTGTCTCTGAGAAAGCACCTTAGCCTTCCCCCTTCCTGCTTGGTAAATATTGAAAGATAAGGGAGAGCTGGCTGGATGTGGGAATTGGCAGGTGACTAAATTGGAGAGAAAATTGGGGTTGTGGGGGTAGATTCAATAAAATCCCTCCAATCCCTATTGGCTTGCATAAATGAGGCAAATTTAAAATTTCCAAAACTGCTAAATGGTTGGACATGTCTCTTGTGCGAAGATGAATATAGGCATGATGACAGAATATGTGTAGTTAAAACTGCAAAAATGCCCCAAATTCACCCTATTGGGAAAGATGGGCACTGATTGAAACTGGAAATAAGAGGTATGTAATAGACTCTTCTGTGCTGTTATCTCCCCCATCGAGCTGGAGCACGGCAGAAATGAAGCCATCCAGCAGCCAGAAATGAAGCCATATATCTGAACACACACTGACTCACTTCCAAGTGAGCAAGCTGCATTTCTGCTATATTTTATGTGTGTTCAGCATGGCACTTTGCTGATGCAGTTATCCCTTTACATTATTGATGGCTATAAATGAGGGTAAGCGAGAGAATGACAGTTTAAAGAACCAGTGATGTCACTTTGCATCTTTCTCACACAAATGTGTTCATTTCCATCCCTTGCAGCATTAATCTGTGCGAATCAATTATACTGAGGGTTTGCACAGGAGGAATATTTGCCCTGTAATCTCGCTTGATATGGTGATAAACAGAGCAGCAGTAGGCAGACGCTCTGATTAGGAATCACAGTGGTGGAAGAGCTGAAATGCAAAGCAGTGTTGATTGTAGTGACAATGTTTGGGGAGATTTGAACTCTCGTATTGTGCTTTTGGACGTTGCTACATGACAAATGTTCTTTCTACATTCTACATATGCCAACGTTTTGTAAGTTGGAGAGCAGTGGCTTGGCTAGTGTGCACAGAAAATGGAGCAGTTGAGGTTGAGCAAAGGCCCAATGGTGGCAAACTGGTAGTGCTGGGATTTGAACTTTGAACAGCCTTCTGGGCACAATAACCACTGACTTGCATCTATTACAATCCTTTTTTTTTTTTGCTGAACAAAAGACACTGTTCAAGTAGATTTTCTTGTTCTATTATAAGTAAATTGTAGATCCCCTTGTTGCCTAGGAGCTAAATTCTACAATGAAAATATCGAATTTCTCTTGCAGTGAAAACTACGCATACCTCGTGAGTTAACTGTTAAGGCAACTTTGTGCAGATATTTTTTTCTGGCTGAAGGCCAATGTAAAAAGAAGAAATACTAAATGTAAATTAGAGAGTCATTGCATGGTGATACAGCAATTATTTTTTTTTGTGAAGTATCTTTTTAAAATACAGACAAAAATAGAAAAAGAAAAATATATGTAAAGGCGGTTGGGGAAAGCCGTCAAATATCGGCGTATCTGCAGAAGTCTGGTAAAATGAAGATAATAAAATGAACCATAGTTGAGTTTCTTTGTCAGTACTATAGGTCTTTAAGTAAACATTTTATTTTATTGTACACCATGGAAATGTTTTTATTTAGGCCTTTGTCTATAAAGATCATTTTGCGTAAGGGGCCAGTTTTCCAGCTGGAGGCGGAGATCCATACACGTACGGCATGATGCATTTATTATTTATTATATATGTTAGCTTTTTCGCTGCAAATTTTCACTGCAACTACCTTAGCTCAGTGTTGCACAGCATTGTATTGCGCATACAACTGCACACATCTGCACTTTATTCCACATATAGTCCATACGTTTTCTGCCATGTATCATTTATATCCTTTATATTATGTTTTTATATTTTTATATTTTTCTTTTTTTTAATGTAAATTCTGTTTTATGTCACTGGACAGTCGTATAAAGCATTTCACTGCACGTTGTACTATGCATGGTTGTGTGTGAGACCAACAAAATTTGAATTTGAACTTGAGCTTTGAGTTTCTAGGCTGGAAAAAAGTAAAAAGACACCTTAAATGGAGACAAATCTTAAAATGCATGGCAATATTGCAATTAATTTTTTTGTAAAGTGTCTTTAAAAGTACAGAATAAAGGAAAACCTTTCAAACTGGACCTTTGGGGTCTAAATACGTATTCTGAAGATATTTAGTTTTAAAAGTACACTGAATCACTTCGGCTCAAAAATATATCCTTGATGTGTTCATTATAGTTTACTTCCTTTTCCGAGATCACAGTGATCACAATCAGGGTCAGAGAACACTAAAAGTCATAGCTCTTATGGAAAATCCATTTTTGCTTGAGAGGCCTGTCCACTGTGTTCTTGTGTGGCCTTGGTACATTCTGTACCTCCACACATATCACTCAGTGTTTTCAATTCAGTGGAATGCACTTGTGATTATGTGATTCATATTTCAGCTCCTGACCTGTCAGCCTGTTAGATGTGTTTATGGCTATCTCTGATAATGGGTTAGGGATTGTACACAAATTATTTTAAGTACACAGACACAGAACAGCTCTGCAGAACATCACTTTCGCCAGTGTGGATTCAGTTTAGCTTATTTTGTAATTGGTTGCATATTTGGTAGATGGACACAAAGATAAGTGTAGGTGGAACCCAGGCTCTAGGGTATCTGAGAACTTTGCCTTTAGCCTTTTAGCCCCCTTATAAACCTTAATGGCTCGGTTCTTGCACTCATGGCACGGCTTTTAAAGAGAGTAGAAATAAATCATATGATCACATGGAATTCAGTCATACGCTGTTTATCGTACAGGTAAGTTAGCATTTGTACTACACTCCTCTAACTGTAGTCTTTACTAGTGATGTCAAGTTAATCACTTCATCCATACACAAACGCAATATGTGCTAAGCTACTCAACTCAGTCACCACTGCATGCACTGAAACATTCATGGCTCCATCTGTCTGTTGTTGTCGTCCAGAGAGCCTCAGCAACAGACGACAGTCCTAAATTTATACACTTCTACTCATGCATTCCAGCTGCCTCCTTTCCCTATTCCTCCTTCCACATTTCATTCATCATTAAGTAAGGCTTCTGTGTGGATTTCATAGTCCATCTGAGAATTTGCAAATCATCCCCTAATGGCAAGAGTGTACATCTGTGTTTCTCCACAATGTAACTTAAGCAACGTGGTTTGCACTGAGAGTTAATGGTTTCACAGTGCAAGCGCTCAGTTTGTTTTCCATTAAAGTAGACAAGATCTCTAGGATGCAAGGATTTTTGCCAGCATGTCACCTTATTTTTGTTTGCTGTCACATTTCTCACAGCAGGAGTTAAACCCATGACATGAAGAAATGGCTGGGGAAACAACATCGATAGCACTTAGCTGTCTGTGTGAATTCTGATTTGTGCATACAAATCATTATTTCCATTAGGACTGATGATTATGAATACTATGAACTGAAAAAAAGAGAACAATCTGGTTAGCTCATGTTAGCTAGAAAATGCAAAGCCAATTCAATGACTTCCTTCTTTCTACTTGACGGCTTCCCAGTATAGACTCAGAGGGCCGGATGTACAGTATGTACATCAGGAAGCACAAGCAGCAATTTAAAAGCCAGAGTGACGTGGTGGAAATGGTCAACTAAGAGCTAGGGACTTTCGAGAAAAGACAAGTTTAGTAACAAAGATGTGTTCACAACTAAAGTTCTTATTAAATTAAATCTCACATCAAAATTCGTAAACAATATGGAGGGCATTGATTATATTTAATTAAAAGATAGAATAAGCTTCAGGCAATTAAATTGGATTCATTTTTTTTGGGGTCAACTCCAGAAAACCTAGAAAACTGGCAGCATTACAACAGGACAAAAGTCTTGTTTAGTGTTTCGAATTTCTTTTACACATGAGGACGTGTTTCTGTGCTATGACCAGGTTTGCCAAATTTGACAATAGCAGCCCAATAAACAATCAGTATTAAAAAGTTTTCCTGAATAGTTCTTTTACCAAGATCCAAAAACGATCTTGTAGTATTACATCCAGCCATCATTTTCTGAACTGCTTATCCTGTACAGGGTTGCACGGAGACTAGAGCCTATCCCAGGGGGCACAGGACAACCTGGATGGGGTGCCAGCACATCGCAGGGCACAATTGCACACACATTCACACACTATGGACAATTTAGAGATGCCAGTCAGCCTACAACACATGTTTTAGTCCTGGGGGAGGAAACCGTAGTACTGCGAGGAAACCCCCAGAGCACGGTGAGAACATGCAAACTCCGCACAGACAGGGCAGAGGTGGGAATCGAACCCCCAATCCCCCCTCCCCCCTGGTTATATTACATATTTAGTCACAAATAAAAAGATATATGACTATGAATGAAACAACTTATGATGGCAGTTTAAAAGTAGATTGATTTTGAGAGTAAATCATTCACCTGGCAAATGTACCTATAGAGCATGGTGTTAATTTACACCTGGTTTTGAAAGGAGGAAAAGAACTCATGGAAAACACAGGCTGGCAAATTTTAACATGTAATCGGTTCCCAAGACCACCACATGTTTTTGTGCTGACTTTCCATTTTAAGCGGTCAATCCTCCCTCAAATGCATATGTATGAGAGGAGAAGTGTGCTTTGTGTGCTACTGCCTTTACGCTTGTATTTTTTTGTGCAGAATGCACATCTAACTACACCTGAAAGTAGGCTCAAAGCTCTTAGTCTGCCTCAGAGCCACGCCCAGTCTGGACCACTGTCACTGTCATAAATGCTTCTGTAGTCTGATATGCTATTGTGAAAATAGAAAACATGTTTGTATGCTTACATTCACATTGCAGGGAAGCAAAGCACTTACTTCAACAGCAGATTGGAGTGAAGTGCATTCAGCGTCGCTTTAGCTGTTCAGATTCAGTTAAAGTCTGCTGAAAGTTTGTACAATTATCTCCTGCTGGATGTGAAGTCAAATATTGACTTCTTTATTCACTTCTCATTTACATCAATTTGGAGAATTTTGTACCAAAATGAATGGGAAGCATGGCAAAAAAAAAAAGATTTAAAAAATGTTTCTGCTACGTGAATGTTATAGGCATAAGCATTAAGAGGAGATGTAATAAAGGGTGTAACAGATGCTCTCGATGACATTATATTCTTATCATCCTAACAGTAGTTGATGGAAATACTCAGCTATTATTTTTTTCCAACTTGTATGGAAAGCTCAGTCCACTTGGAGCTACCCAGCATTTCTCCCTGAGATCATGCTGTGTGCTACTGTCTTGGAGCAAAGCGTCAGCCTCATCCCAGCCAGAGTTTCTCAAGAACATTCCCTCTGATGTCCTCAGAGAGCCTCTATTCCTTGTGGATGTTATTTCAGACGGGGCAAAAGGCCACCTGTTTACTGTCTCCCAGCAGAGCTCCCGATAGCCTCGTAAAGCAATCAGCTGGCAAAGGAGGTGATGTCATCATGAGGCCGTGAGTGACTTCTTCACTTAGTTTTCTCAGTGTTGTGTCTACTACATTCAATCAGATTATGATAAGAACACACTGCTTGAATGTTTCAAGACCCAACTGTCTAAAAGTACTATTAGGAGTGACGATTATGAATACTATGAACTGGAAAAAAAAAACGAGAACCTCTCAGGATAGCTCATGTGGTTAGCTCATGTTAATTAGAAATCTGTGAAAATGCAAAGCTAATTCAATGACTTCCTTCTTTCTATTTGACGGCTTCCCAGTACAGACTCAGAGGGTCGGATGTACAGTATGTACATCAAGAAGCACAAACAGCAATTTAAAAGCCAGAGTGACGTGGTGGAAATGGAGAACTATCAAAGAGCTAGGGACTATCGAGAAAAGGCAAGTTTAGGAACAAAAATGTGTTCATGACTAAAGTTCTTATTAAATTAAATCTCATGTCAAAATTAGTAAACAATATGGAGGGCATTAATTATATTTAATTAAAAGACTGCATACAGAATAAGCTTCAGGCAATTAAACTGTACTCTTTTTTTTTGGGGGGGGGGGGGGGGGGGGGGTTGAATAAAAAAAAAAAAAAAAAAAAAAGAACACAAAAAAAAAAAAAGTTTTGTTTTTTTTTTTTTTTTTAAAAATATGAAAAAAATATTTTTTTTNCCCCCCCCCCCCCCCCCCCCCCCCCCCCCCCCCCCCCCCCGCCCCCCGCCCCCCCCCCCCCCCCCCCCCCCCCCCCCAAATCCAGCATCTAAAGCATTTAGAAAACTGGCAGCATTACAAAGGTCCTGTTTAGTGTTTTGAATTTCTTTTACACATGAGGAAATTATTTTTGTGCTATTTTGCCAAATCTGACAACAGCAGCCCAATTAACAAGCAGTATTTAAAAATAGCTTTCCTGAAGATCTGCCTAGAGAGCTAGGTGCTAATTTATACCTGGGTTTGGTAGGAGGAAAAAAATCATAGTGAAATCTGGAGTCTAATATATTGAATGTAATATACAAAGTTTCTTCCTATCATCAGATGATTGCAAGGCAAACCGGCATCCCAACAATGACACATTTGTTGAGATAACTGGAGACCTAGCTAGTGGGTGAAAATTGGGTTTGGATAATTTAACGGAAAAATCCTTAAAGGTGACTCATCAGCTCTGCAGATGGAATATCTGTACCTTATACCACAAGTATAAACTCTTTTTGGTGCAAATATGCTAGAATGCCTACTGAAATTCCAACTCGATCAGATTTTTAATTTTATAGCGATTCTGTCTGCATAGAAAAGCAAGCACAAGTCTGAGCCCACACCCTAATCTCCTGTTTCTATAGTGAACCATAGAAAATGTGCTTTTCATGATTTTTCAGGGGAATTTATTTGAGTGCACAGACTGGTCAAAGTGTAAAAATTGCAGGGGTTTGACCACATTCCTTTAATCTCAAGGAACCATGAATGGCTCCATATTTCCACTCCTCGCTGTTGTAATAAGTGGGGAATAAAACATGACGGGGTGTGCGGCTCTAGGAAAATAATTCATGATGGGGTGGTGTGATATGGATCAACAAAAAAGCAGAGTTCCTCTTACCACCCCAAAGGTGATTATTTTACTATAACAACATATCCTGTAGGTTCTTCTTATAGCACAGCAATTTGCCAGTGATTGCAAGTTTTAATTTAATGATCATCCATTTAATGTTACCTGTGATGCAGTTAGTTCCTGTTATCACTTACATTATAACAACTATAAATTGTCTCCTTCATCAGTCTCTCTCTTTTTTTTTCTCCCTCTCTTGAAGTTAATAGGATAAAAAAGGTGCAAAATTCCTGTAACAAAGCAGAGACTGGAGACTCCTTCCATAAATATTAAATAAACATCTCCTTACAGAACATATCCCCCCTGGTTATACATTTTTTTCTTTATTAAATAGAATTAGAGTGATTAGAACGTATTAGACTGTGCACACATCCTGTATATAAGCCTGTTATTTGATATACAGCTGGCACTGTTGCCTGAGCCATGCTGTTACAGAAAATTAATCAACACCTTTTCTGTGTGTGCTTTAATTTTCACATTGAAAAGATATATAGATTTTTTGATGAGGGTAAATGTACAGGTGTTTCTGTTCATCTGAATTAGGTTCCATACTTAATGGAATCTGTTCTCTAATGACATTTTTTTCTGGAACTGACACATCAAGCAATTTAGAAATAAAAAAAGGTCTTGGGGTGACTTTAACTGTTCGTAACATTTGTAACAAACTCACCTGCAAAACTCCATAATTGCTGTTCGGAAACTGTACTACAGCTTTCACATCATGAATAATAAGAAACGCATGACAGGTGCGAGATCAGTGTTTTGTTTACTCCACCTGTCCCTGCTCACATCAGTCCTCAGAGCTAAATTGCAAATGTGCACCACTTCATGGATTCAAGGCTTGTTAGTGAGTGCACATATCCTGTTAGCCGCTATGAGTGGAGCTCACATCTCTTACCTGTAGTGAAATAAAAGCAGGTTTTTGCGACTGAAGTGTTCTTACATGCAGTTAAAAAAGCGTGGTGGTTGTGAGGAAGCTATGGTAAACTGAGATGATGGGTTGATCTACTGGAGTAATTCGCACCATCTGGCCCAGAGTGTAAAAACTCAGCAACTGGGAAAGTGTTTAGTGCTTTAAAAAAAAAAAAATCGTACAACTTGCAGACTCCCAGTTGAATCTATTCCAAATAAAAATGGATCTGTTTATGAGCATGTTGTGTAACTCCTGGTTCCAACCTGTCTTCAGAAGGAGGGAGGGAGGGAGAATTTGGGCTTTTCAACAAACCATAAATGTCTAATGGACGTGGCTTTTGTCAAAGCCTCTGATTGAACATTCCTCAAATCCACAAAGTTTCTGTAAGTCAGAAGCCTGCCTGATGCTGAACCTGTTTGTCTGACCATTTCAGCAGGCTTAAGCTGATTTGTATTAGAGTAATGGACCGTCCTTCATTAAATTGCCAAAAAGAGCAGCGAATTAAAGCGAGCCTCTGTGTGCAGTGTGATTAAAGCGAGCTTAAATGGTAACACGAGCAAACGGGTCGGTGCAGATCCTTGGGGAATATTCACACCTTAGCAAATCATTAGCATTCTATAATAGTATTTTTCCCTTCATTTGTTAGATAATACTTTTTAATACGTTTATTGGCTCTACAGTTTACAGAAGGTCAAATTTCTCAGGTTTCTTAATAGAATTTGGCTTGATATTTTTAGATTCTACCGTCGTGACATGACAAGTCTTTCATCAAGGACTTGGGGATGAGGAACATTATGTTTTTGTATGAATAGATATCTGATTAGTAGCTTATTAGTTACAGACACTGCGGTGTTATATTAAGTAAGTGTAATAGGAGAACAAATGCTGGTGTTTTTTTCTATCCTTAAAGGTAGCTTTTAATTCTGATCAAGGTACATAGTGAATGAAGAAAGTTTAATTTTTAAAGACTTTACAAAGGAAAATGAAGCAATTATAATAAATAGTAATTACCTCTTCTTAGCATGTAGATTCTCTGTATTGGAATATGTCGTTTTCAGCAGTGGTCCAGACAGACTGCTGCTTAATGATGGTAATTACAGCCTTTATGAACAGAAGATTGGTGATTAAATAGGATAAAAGAGAAAGCAGTCGCTTGTGTTTTGGATTTGTTTGGTATCTTATTTGGTGTGAAGTTTCTGGGGCTTCTCTGGTTTGATGAAGAAGTTTGTTATATTAATACTGATGTACAGGTTTTGCTTGTGTGCTTGGGGTGCTAGGGGTGTCTCCTTCTATAAAGCTCATTTTCTTTGGAGATTCTATGAATCCCATTGTTGCAAAACTAACAAGTTGCTACATACTAGCATTTTGCATCTACGTAGCTATCCTTCATCTACTATACCATCTTTCTCAGGTGGCCGCTGACCTTTGGGTCAAACCAATCCAAGCACTCCTTTGCTTATAAAAACTTAAAGAAACAAGCAAATTAAAAGTCTGTTTCTGTAATTCAGTAGCAGTGATGGTAGTGCAGGTAGCGTTGCCACCTCATGACTCCAGTCTGTGTAGAGTTTTGTGAGTGTCCCTGTCTTCACGTTGGTTTCCTCCGGGTTCTCTGGTTTCTTTGCACTTTACAAAAACATGCAAGTAGGTAGACTGGCTATGCCAAGTTGCCCCTAACTGTAAGTGTCTGTGTGTCTGTGATGCCCTGTAATGGACCAGCATTCAATCAAGGTTGAATTCTCCTGCCTTGCGCCCAGTGTTCCTGGGATAGTCTCAGGATTCACTGCAACAATGACAAGGATAAAATGGCTATTAAATATGAATGAATGATAGTAATGTAGAATGAAGTTTGTATAGTCAAATCCTTGTCTACATCTGCCATTTGTGGATGCCATTATAGGCCTAGGTCACATTAATGCACCTTCTGACCCTGCTTTGGACACAAATTCCCTATGAGTAGACCACTAATGCGCAATAATGTAGAATCCCTATTGACCTTTGTAGATATTACAGCCTGAATTCTAATCAGTTTCATATGAATGAGGTCAGAAAAGCTGTTCTAGCCTTATAAGAAATTGGCAGACTGCTGTTTGCTTATGGCAGTGCACCTTTTTTTAACCTTCTTGTGAAGGTTTAGACTGGTGTGTGCTTCATGCTGCCTCCACCTGATCAGTACTCTCTCTAATAAGCAAAATGTTAAAATTCAATGCTTTCCCAGTTTGAAAGACCCAAGTAGATGGAGACATGCCTTGAAAAGCTCTATGAATAGGTCTCACGTCAGTTAAAAGTAGCATTGTGCAGACAATGCAGTCTGGCCAAACCAGAATAAGAAGGATTTTAGGACTGGCTTTACAACTCACTGGGTCACTAGTGAGTCAAGATTGAAATCAAAGCAACGTGAGTCTGATACCTAAACTGTACCTAATTTAGATGTGGAGTTTTGAAATAAAAAAAAAAATCTGCTATATAAGAATGATGACAAAATTCATTGTAGTAACAAAGCCTAGATTTTGGCTTAATCTTAGTAAGATGAATTTGTACTGCTCATGAGTAGAGACGAAGCCAAGGCCCAGAGAAAACTGTTAAACAATTCTGAAGTCACTTATAGAACCAAGTGGAGAAATGATGAATAAAAGGAAATAGCGCAACACAGGTGTGTCCCCTCCTCATTATAGTAGTTTTCTCCTCCTTTCGGTATAGTGATGTGGTTACCATGTAAGATGACTAGATGTTTACATCTAGTCGTGGATCAAAAGCTTCAAGCCCACACTTATGCCAGAATTAGAAGCGTAGGAGAGTAGGAACACAGAAATAACTAATAAATAATTTCATCATGCTTTCTGTAATTGCTAGCAATAACAGCATCTTCAGTGTGCTGTATTCAGCAGCTGTTATCTCAAGAAGCACCCCATTTTTTTTTCATTATTATAGTGTCCTCTTTTTGACTCCCGGTTGCAGCAAGAATCAATTTAAAACTTCTGTCTTTGCACTGCATCATATTGTCTATGGACCATGGTTCAGAACTACAAACCTACACACCAATCAGGTCTACAATGTCAGGGTGCTTAAAATTCTGAGACAGGATCGGGCTGCTACAGTATCATAGTTTCTTATTGGTGGAATAAGCTTCCCCCTCACATCTGAATGGTCCAGTATCTCCATTTCTCCTTTCCAGGTCTAAAGACTTACCTGTTCTGAAACTATGATTACTTTGTATTTCTTCGTATGCACTGATATGCTTTATGTACTTAAAAGTATGGTTAAAGTCTGCAGTGGAGCGCACGCCTCATGTCCTACATATTGCTTAATAATTTAGAATTTTTTTTATATAGATCTATATAGATATAGATTTATATAGATTTTTATATAGACTTACTTTAAATTGCATCTTATCACAGAGATCTGTGGCTTACCTGGACAGTAAAATCACAAATCCAGTCATAGAGTTTAGCAGTAAAAAGGATGCTTTTTTTTTTTTTTTTTTTTTAAATTTTGTTTGAATTATATAACAAGCACTCTATGAAGGTTTTGTATTTTTATTCCCTGTTTGATTTCAAGATGGAAGTTAACTGGACTTTCAAACAGCATCTATTGACCAATCATACGTCATTCAGCGACAGGTTTCTGAGCAGGTTTCAAGCTATCTGTGTGGAGAACAATGATATAAAACACCACTGAAACATGCATAGACCTCTAAAGAGTAAGTAGGCCCTCGTATGGGTTTTGAAGTTTCCAGACGAGACCATTCTAGCACTTTGCTTAAGACGGCATTAGACTCTAGTCTTTAAGGTTCCGAATGTTTCCAGATTCTTCAAGTACTTTGTATGTTGTATTTTGTATCTTTGTGCTTTTTGCAAACCGCTCCCTTTAAGACTAATTATAGAACATGCTGCAAGTATAATTCACTATATCCTTGAAAAAAAAACATCTTTAACTAATAAACTTGAACCTCCTTTCATAAATGAACAGTTTACTTCAGCTTGGTTAGTTAGGTTTATACAGTAAGCATATATACACCAACTCGACTGAATGTGTTCTCTCATCTGGCTTCTCCCGTGAAAAGCAGGCCATGAATGGAGCTCTAGCAGCAGTTTAGGAATCACAGTGGGCCATTCACTTGAAGAAGTGAGGCAGAGCAGCCTACTTCGGGTCTTTATGCTACATTTATATGAAAAAGTATGAGAAATATTCAGGCAATAAACAAAGAGGGAAGAGAGATGGAAGAGCACGCTTGTTTAGTTTAATACTGAATGAGCACCCTTCGTGATCATACTGCTGTTGTCCCTTTCATTTTTACTCTCTTTCTTTCCCTGCCTCGGTTTTTTCCCCCTTCCTGCCGCATATTTATTGTAGTTGACACGTCCATAATGTGACTCCTCGTGAACTGTGATAAATATTTGCTGGCCGAGAGATTGGGCCCTTTGCCACGGAGGCATGGATATGTTGCGTGGAAGGAATATTTACGAGGCGACGAGGCAAACGTCTGGGTCTGAGTGAAATTTCCACTTTTCACTTTCAGTCAGCAGGTCAGTGGGTTTTAGCTCAGCCAGCCCTGCATTGTGGCATTTCTCAATATCATGCTATTGCTAAAATTGCACAGATTTCTTAAAGTCACATCATTGTGAGGTGTCACTCAGTGAGCAGACACAGTTTTGTAATATAGACTGTCTTGCTACTTTGTCTGTTCAAAATGCAATCTGACATGGCGGAAGTGTCAGATTTGACATGGTGTAATCTCTGGTGGCAATTTTCTGATTTTCTCCCTTTTTCAAACACATACCTGCAGCTAGGCTTATGCCAATAATCGGCTATTGCAATGTACGGAATCGTGATTTTAAAGTGCAGACTTCAAACTATCACCCCTTATGCCCTGCATTCTGTTTGGAAAAAGACAGTCTAATTAAGCAACATGGATTTTTTTTCAGCATAATGACAGCTCTCCAATTATTGCCAAATGATTGCCTGGTCCTTCTTGGTGAATACACTGCCATTATTCTGTTCATAATTTTGGACAGACAAAACTGTCACCTTGANTGAGCCCAGGCACAGGATATCATGTAGTCAGTACTAGTTCCCACTGGGTTTACACTAACAACTATTTCAACTGAATAAAGTTAAGTATGGTCTTGCAAAAAAACACAAAACAAAACAAAACAAAACAAAACAATAAAAGCTAGTTAGTAAACTATTACCATAGCTGATGGCAAAGTTTTGTGAGTATTTTCATACACGTAGCTTACCATTTGATGCTGTAGCTAGTGCCACATGAACACCCCAAACATTTATACTTCCAAAATCAGTTTATGCCCAAGTCTCACCCTTGCTTCAGTGGATAATTTCACCGGGATACTATAGACTTATTTCTACGACCTGCTGCTGTAATCATAAAGATTGCCCTGTGCTCATCCAAGGACTAACTAAACACAATTATAATTATGACTTGGCTTTGCGCGGACAGAAGATGTGTCTTGGTTTATTACCACACGATTAACTTTCCAAAGCTAATTTTTTTTCAGTCATTTTTGGCTTTAGAGAAACCAACAGCTGCTAAGAATTGACAGACCAAGAAAATAACTGGGAACAGTCAGTTGCGATAAACTTGTAAATCATAATAAAGCTTTGGTTATTGGTGGGATTTAAAGAAATAATATTGCCACATTCCAGTCTGCAATTCACTACTTCAAAGTGAGATCATGCTTTATTCAAAAAAGATGTTCATGCAACAGAATTATCAGACAATTGCACAGGTGTGCGTGTTTTCTAGCTCAGGATGGGTCTGTAATGTGACGAGGATCACATTTGTGCTCGAGTTTGGATGTTTGCAGTAATTACAGTGTGATTTGCATCTATCATGAAACGTACATTTTTCTGAATCGTAATTAGGAACATACAGGTGCGACAATAGCTAAAGTTGACTGCTTGTGAAATGAGTGGCACTAATGAATTTGGCACACCAGGTGTGTGTGCGTGAGGTTGTGTGCCCTTGCTGAGCTCTTTTATTTAGTGTGAATTCTCTCTCGCTCTGTCCACTTGGGATTCTCTCTGGATTAGTGCCAGCCTGCTACTCCCACACAGCTTCCTCCTTATCCTCTCTTATCCACTCTCTTGCTATGTTCTCATTTCTTTTGCCCTCTTGTTCTCTCTCTTGCCATTTCATTCCTTCTCCTTTGTATTCAATAATTCCACTCTTTCTCTCTCCTGTCTTCTTCACATTCTTTCCAATCCTCACCTGCTTTCTGGACATATCAGTGTGAAAGATAGTAATGTCATATAGGAAGATCTAAAAGTCTGAGTCCAAGAGCTTTTTATTTAAAGAGTTATGAAATTCTAATACAATTCTGTCAATACGTATTATCCATGGATAACTTATTTAAAACTGATACATCTATGAGGCTTGCAACATGCATATTAGCAGTATAAAAATCCAGTTTTATATGAGCATTCTGACATAAATCAAGGCATTGGCATGATCCAAAAAAGACCAGTCTACTACTTTGTATCACAATGCAAGGCATAATGCGTGTTTTTATTTCTGCCCAGGTTTCTTCCAATACAATCATAGCCAATTCATACTCACCAACCAAGTCTCTCCTATCGTATATAGGGTGAAGTCTAACACACTCTTCATCCAGTACCCATGAAGCCATAGGCCATTTCAAACTACTGCAAGTACAACATCATAGGATAACTTTAGTCCATTCTTCCCACCCAGAGAGAAGGGCCAGTTCTGTAGCTCTGTAGTCTGGTCAAATGTAAATATATAAGATAAGAATATAGGAATCGCTTGCTTTCACAGGAAGAGGCAGATTAGTTGATATGGCAGATAAGTTGAGATAACCAACCACAAACATTTTTGTAGCCTGTTGGGCAAACGGAAGAGGAACTCATTTACTCAACACTAACTGCTACAAATAAAGCTTTATAAAGCACATTTTAAAAATGGGATTCCATGAACTTTTTTCAATCCATTCACTGAATTGACATATCTACAGTACAATGTGTAGAAGTTTGTATCTGTATGTATCTGTTTACTGCTCCAATATCCATTTTTATACCCATTTGGATAAACCTGAAGTTGGTGTGGCCTGCCACAGGAATTTTTTAAAAACTAACTATGAACCCTCTCACTATGTCCCAGGAAATAGAGGAAAACACTGGGAAAACACTGCGCTACATCACTCGATGTTTGGTCGATAATCACTCGATAATTGGTCTTAACTAGGGGTGTGTGTGTGTGTGTGTATGTGTGTGTTTTGTTTGTTTTTTAAGTCTTCTTGTACAGTTATTTTTGTTTGTTTCTGCTCTCAATATTTCGAACAGATTGAGTTGGTTTTATTTATACCCAAAATAAACTAGTAAAACAAACTAGTAGCCTAATTTAAACCACCACACCCCTGACCAGGCAGTTACTAAGGATGCTGTAAATGCACCTACAGCACCACACATTCATGTTAATGAGTGTGAGCATTATCTTAACACGCACTTGTGCCCATATGAAAGTAAAACATTTGCCCTCGAGTAACCTACGGTATCCCAGAACACCTCCAGTTTCAACTAGATGCCCTGTTGAATAATGTGTTTGTATTCTGTTACATCTCTAATACACGGAAATGTGGAGTTCCAGTCACCACCCTTCAAGATCCTGAACCTTGTGGCTGAAAAAGTGCACAAAAGATATCAGATGCTCTGTGAACTGTAGGCAAAGAGTGTGAGGCTGAAACTAGTGGCTCTTGGACTTCTGCCCACAGTCACAATGTGTAGTTTAAACTCAGGTTTCTACTTTAATCATTAACATTAATGAACAATGATGAAATCTGGGATTTTAGTGAAGAATGCCCTTAGTAGTTGTTCATAAGCGAAAAATATACAAGGTGGACTCACAATTTTAGGACACGACTATACACTATACATTCTATGTCCAGACACAAGCACAGAATGGTGCTGAGGGATCTACTAAACCTATTCATGAACCCGTTTTCAATTTTGAAAGTGTATGACAAAGGGAAGGTTCTGTATGCAGGAAAGTGCACAGGGTGTCTTTGTGTATGTCTAGATCTCCACCCAGTCCAGTGGCTTTAAAATGATATTCATCTCTCCCACGAAATGGCAGTGTTCTCCTGCAGCAAGCTTGCAGGACTGCAATGTAAGCTCTTAAACCCAGATAAGCAGCCGCCCTGTTCTGTCCTGTTATTATCCTCATAGTAGGTGGGTTATTCCTCCAGCCTTTACAATAACATTCAAATCCTGGAGTGTGTTGATTTGTGCTTATCTGACTTTGTGTAGTTTGTTGAAAATGGCAGATGGTGTATTTTGAAGTGCTGTCTCAGCACTATTTACACTAAGTGACGTTTTGTCCTGAAGCTGACCTGACCTTTTGCCTTTTTGCTCGGTTAGACTGTGTCAGAAAAAAACGCCAGAGCCCTGCAGTTTGTGGTTGTTGGAGAAGCTAAATCTGGCTTCCTTTGGCACCGTGTCTGCGTCTGTCTCTGAGTTTTTCTTACAGTGCATTTTTTAAAAATATTAACATGATTATTCTCTTTTTAATTGACAGACTGTGTTTGCAATTTGCATACATTTGCATAGGATTACACGTATAAGGCATCTGACACTGGCATTTTTTCAGCTTCGCAGCAGTCTACCTCTGAACATGGTGTGATACTGCTATTTCATCAAACACCATTTCTGTCCTCTCCTCCACTTATGAGGAGTGGTTATAATCACTGTAATCACTACCATCACACTTCACAATCACACACTGCAGTGTAGGTCTGTGTGTACAACACGATGTTGTGTATCACGTCTCTACCATTTGAACGTCTTAAGAGAAGGGAGGATGTGTTTTCAAAGATTTTACACTGCCTTTTCTAGTTTCCAGGCTATAAATTGTTGTTGTTTTTATTTCTAGTAGGTGCTGAGACTTACAAACTGTGTCTATTGTAAGCAGCTTTGGGTAAAACACTGCGGAAGTGTAATTTTTTTTAACAAATGTAATCAGTAATATAATGGTTTAGATGCATAATCTCATTGTATGATCTCATGAGATTTGTTCTGGATTATCTTTGAGCTAACTCGGCAGTCTTGCTGATGGGATTTTTGCTTGGTGAGGCATGGTGACCCACTGGATAGCGTTGGCGCTTCACAGCTCTAGGCTCCCCGGCTTGGGTTTTCTCCATGTTCTCTGGTTTCCTCCCACCTTCCAAAAACATGATGGTAAGGGGACTAGCTATGCTGAATTGCCCCTAGGTGTCAATGAGTGTGCAAATGGTGCCCTGCAATAGTCTGGCGTCCCACCCAGGGTGTATTCCCACCTCAGGATCCACCATGACCCTGACCAGGATAAAGGGTACTGAAGATAAATGAATGAATGTTTAAATTAAAGCACATTTTTGCAGGGGGAAAAATAGGCTAATACCTTAACCACAGCACCTGTCTGATTATGCATGTTGGCTTTTCTAACCAAATTTCATAATTCAGATATCACACATACTCCTGGGCAAAATAAAAATGGGACAAGCCCAAAATGGTAAAATATTCAGCTTTTAATGGTCTTAACAACAACACATTGGTCAGCAACTAGATAGAACAACTAGGAAGTTAGTATTTGATCGTTTTCTGATTTCTTTAAATGTTTAAGCCTTGTGCCTTTGATGGGTTGCCTCAGGTGTGCCAGATAACCAAATAATGACTAATCTTTTAAGAAAAAACATCCCAGAAGATATTTCTGGAAAATGTTGTACACACAGACATGTGTTAGTTTGTATTTTACATCAAACATTTTAATCATTATCATGATTTTACCTTTGTGTACAAGAACACTATATAAGTGAATTTCCCTGTTTCTAGCTTTTCCCCCAAACCAACAGTTCACTGCTGCAAAAGTAAACGAACACATGGTACACAGGAGCTCTCAGGAGTTTGTTTGTTCAATTCTTGCTAATTTTCTGACCAATGATTTGTTATTAAGACAATTAAAAGATTAATCTTTGCCATTTTGGCAATATTTGCCATTTTTTGCACAGGAGTATAGTCCAGAATTCTGAGTAAAGGGTGTGGCTTATATACTGGTATGACGTACAGTGTGGGAAATACAGTACTTTAATTCATTCCTCCTGAAGCACCTAGTAGTGTTGTTTAATTTCAGTGACGTCCTACACATTGGCACTTTTCTGCTCCACACAGCAGGTGTTGAGAGGCGACTCATGAAAAGAGCATGTGGTCGCATGTGGAGGTTTTTTTTTTTTTTTTTTTGGTGGCATCGTGGGAGTTGTGTATTGTTTAGTGGTGTCTCTCTCTATCATGTGCCTTGTATGGGGTGGTGATGGATAAATCCCAGCCATGCTGAAAGGAGTGTGTGTGAGCATATGCGAGAGTGAGAGAGAGAGACAGAGACAGAGAGAGTACATGTACATGGCACATCAGCGTGATAAACCCTTGCAAGGAAACCGAGGTGAATGTTGGCGTCTGACTGATCTCTTGAGAGAAGCAGAGGGTGGCACAGCTAGAGATACGTGTTCAGAGCCTGACAGAGGAAACAAGAGACGGGTGGAGGAGGATGAAAATCAAGCAAACGGATGGGAGGAACAGCTGGGTGTACTGAAAAGATGCACAGCAGGATGGAAGGAACTGGGTGTGTTAGACTTTGTGTGGAGATAAAAAGCTGACAGTTCTCTGAAATGCAGTGCAGACTATATTACACTGCCATTCAGATATCTAAGTTTTTTGGGGAATAAAATGTAGCAGTTAGTAGCAGGTATTTAGTAACAAAATAAAAGATACACTCGACATTGTATAACAGTTTGGACCAAGTGCTCAGAAGCAGAACCTAGCTAATTTTCTACTACATATAGTTCACCATATACGCGAACTGAAATATGTTTCTCTGTTGCAAATATCTCAATCAGAAGTTTTAAAAAGTCTGGTTACCCACAGAAGCGAAGAAAAAAAATCATCCATATATTCCATTCCATCTGTGGCATAGGAGTATCACAGACATTTTGACAGCTTGTATCTGATTACAAACTAAACTGATTAGGCTTATGTCAGTCACGTAGCTATCTAGCAACTTGGTCAAAGTCTGACATTCACTGTCTGAGGAAATCAGTCAAACCCATTTTTGGCCAAAATCTGATGTTTCATCATTATTAGCTGTTTGGCTGTTTGGGGGAATCCGACAGGTTTTCCCAGACCACACAACAAATAATGAACAGAGAAAGTAGGGTATACAAGTCTATATGTTAAACATACTCTATAGGGCCACAGGTTTGTGGGCACCTGACCATCACACCCATATGTGGGTCTTCCCCAAACTGTTGCCACAAAATTGGAAGCACACAGTTGTATAGAATATTGTTCTATACTGTAGCATTACAGTTTCCCTTCACTGGAACTAAAGAGCCCAAACATTACAATGTTCCAACATTACAGTGCCCCTGCACACAAATTAAGGTCCATGAAGGCATGGTTTGCCATCAGTGCCTGACCTCACTAATGCTGTTGTGGCCATGCTCCAAAATCTAGTGGAAAGCTTCTTCCCAGAAGAGTGGAGGTTATTGTAACAGCAAAGGGGGAAGTAAATGTGGAATGGGATGTTCAACAACACATATCAGTGTGCTCATCAGGTGTCCACAAACTTTTGGCCATATGGTCTATAGGTGTGCCTCAAATGCAGCCATTTTTTTGTACAATCTGAAAACAAATGTAGCCATTTTTTGTACAATCTTGTTCTCTTGTACTTTTTTTTTCTCCCCTGAATAAGCTCCCTACTGCACTTTATCTTCTTTTATTGCAACATACAACATTTTTATATTCTTATTCTGCTTTTAATTGTTTGGATGTTTTGCTGGACAGCAGGCTGGTGCAGTAGGTACCATTGCTGCCTCACGATGAATACTGAAGAATAAATGTAAATGGAAACAAAAAATGTATTTTTTCTTATGGGTTTTATCATCATTTCCATACTTTTCGTAAGCAAACTATCTCCATATTTCCAGCTCTTCTAAAAATAATAATGCTGGATTCTATAGCAAAGGGTCGAAAGAGCAACACGAGAAGATCAGCGGAGATGCAAATGACTCTCTGAAACGGACAAATCGATTGCTGTAAAAGTCTAACCCATTGGCATTGACCATAATACTGTCAGGATCGATATTCACCTGTGCGCAGAAAATAGATACACCCCAGACTCAGCGGATGACGACAGAGAACCTAAAGAGAGACGTCTTCTAAAGATAATACATTAATGTGGTTCAGAGATATGAAATCAATTCTGTTTCTCTTCAGTAATGCATCAACACCTAGATATTGATTTCTTTAAGGGTGAATCAGGTTTTAAACCTGCTCCCACTCACAGAATTTAAAATACAAACAATAACCGGTGAAACCAGACCCATATATCTTTGCCGTGTCAAATGTCTGCTTCTTTCCCTGCATTGTCCTGAAATGCACTTTGTTGCTATCCTTGCAGTTATACCTTATTGTAACTGATCAATACACAGACATAATCTGAGTTGCTGATCTAATGCTGAAATCTGACCACACAGTTGCAGGATTGAGGTGCTATGAAGCCTCTATTCTGTCGCTCTTTGGCAGGCAGAAGATGCCAGAGAAGTCCCAAAACTCTTATAGCATTTATTTCCAGAGTCTCATTGCTTGTCTGCCAAAGTGTCATTGACTTGCATCCTATTTTTAGGGCTTTTATGTAAAACTCTGTGTACCCCGTTGTTGTAAATACAGCCCCTTACGCTCATTCTGGTTCCATTTAGGCAACGTAAAAGGTTATTTCCTTCTTTCCCATGCGCCGATGTCCTCCTGTCCTTCACTCCAAGCCTCATTTTGAAGCAATACTTGCACAACAGATTGCCAGATGGTAACATACCATCCAAACTTTAGTGCCTGTTACTGTCAGTGTGAACTGTTGAGTGCATATTTGTTTGAGTCTCTGGTAGAATGAGGTGAGTTTGAGTCCATCTTACGATATTCCTCTCCAGGGGATGAATCATTACATAATTTGTTTTGCAAGCATTACTCTGCATAGTCTGAGAAGCCACAATACTTGTGCAAACTCGCCGGAGGAATGAGATGGTGGGGAAAAAAATGACAGCAATTCAGAGCCAAGTGTGAATATCTTGCCATTGTTTTCTTGTACTTGAATTGCTTAGTCAACAGAGAGATACATTATGTTTTGCTGTATACAGTTTTTAATTGGTGTGAAGGGACGTAAATACAAAAGTATACGCTATCCCACATGTTTTGCTTCAGCTTCACCCCCTACATCCTCTTCATTACCTGAATTCCAAAAAAGTTCACAGAGGTCGCACTTTAATTGGCCCTCAAGCAGTGGGCTGTGTCTTGGAATCCATAATGGCGCATGCCACCGACTTTAAACCAGCACCTTGCATCAGTGTAATTGCTTGTGTTTTTGAATAAATGAGCCTCTTTCCCACAAGGAGGAAGAAACATGCGGCTTCATGTAGCTTCATGTTAAGATTGCTGCACTCTCAAAATGCTCCGGAATTGAATTTATAACAGTAAATGTTGTGGATGCATGCTGCCCCAGCCCAGTGAGAAAATGTGAAGGGTTAAATCCATCTCACTTATTTTGACTATAGGCCATAATGACCACTACCGTTGTGTGTGTTGCATCCCGGGGAGCTAGAGTGTGCACATAAATCAAAGTGAGCAATTGAACCTTTAAAAGGCAAAATAAAATGGGATATTAGGGTGTTATTTGGGTCACACCATTGGCATCCTTTATTTCATGTATTGAAGTAGACCCAGAGGCGAGCAGCAGAAAGTGTGGAGGAGGTGAATTTGCAAACGATGAGTTTCTTTGTAAAGCCTTTGGCACAAACTGTGGTCAGGAAGTGTAGCGCTGGTCAGAAAAGTGGCAAACAAGGATAAAGTAGGTAGAGCCATTTCAGCGGCGTTCTGAGAGATTGTCAGGGGAAGGTACATAAAGCATCTACGCTAGCAGGTACATAAAGCATCTACACATCAAATAAAATTTATTAGGGAATAGTTGCATAAATTGCTTCTAAGGTTAAGCAACTAACACAACTAAATGGCAACAAAACGTTACCTTTTAATGCTGAACCTTTAGTGATTAGTTTATGGCTATAAATAAGACAATTAAAAGTGGTTGTTTTGTTTCTCAGCGGTGCTTTGCTTTACCACTTTTGACTTGTGTGGACTCTGAAATGAGTCTGTGATCACATGACTTTAAAAAAAAAAAAAATCCCACTTAAAGCCACTCTTACAGATAGTTTAACCAATCCCGCCTGGCCCTCCAGTTATTACTTTTGTTCACACCTGCCTGCGATATTTTCTAAGAAACAGAGAGCCAAACTGGACCATTTTTAGCAAACCAGAGTTGCTACTATGGTCGCTTTTTTGTTCATATGTTTATCAGTATATTTTTTTCAAGTGCTTCATTGATTTTCTCAAATAATATCTGTGGGTTGATAGGGTAGCAGTATTATCATTGGTGACAAGCTTCCACACACTATCCATTTCAGTTAATGCCACAATAACATGTAACATCAGCCACGCAGCGGCTCCAAGTTTTGTGCCAGAGACCATTATGAGACATACATATCTAACCTGGAAAAGGTCAAATAAAATAAAAATTGTAACCCACGTGATGTATCTTGTCCTTGTTCGATACTGCCAAGAATCGTAGTGATTTTCTGTTTTCCATGTGACTCACATGCTGAGAACACGGATTCCTGAATCAGCCTCTTCCAGTCCTGGCAGACCATTAGCAGCACTGCATGATGTCATTTCGAAAGGTATATAAATAAACGTTATAAAATGTACCCGCATATCTTTTTTTTTTTTCAATATTGTGGCACCCATGGAACCACTCGTGAGCTAGGCAGCAGTGTTCTCCGCAGGTGCAAATAAGAAAATGAGCTTGGGAGAGCAGAGTAACAGATGGCATCAAACTGGTGTGTATCTGGCACATTTTTCGAAGCGGCTTCATAAAGAAACAATGAGCACGGCAGGTGGTAAATTTTCCAGGAAGTGTGGGACTAGTTCCTAGGATGCAATACCTTCCTGTTTCCTGTTACAAGATCGCTTCTTATCTATTTTCCATCTAGATGATCAGAGCATTTTTGCATTTTTAATCAACGGAAATAGTCATGCAATCTCCATATGTTTCAGCTTAATTACATTTCTTGGACATGAGGTAAACATCTATGTGACATGGTTAGATTTATGATTTCGTGAACACACAAGCGCATATGTGACGTATGACATATGTGACATATGACTATATAAAAAGAGTCGAACAAATAGCAAAAGTGTAACACAGCAATACTGTAAATGATACGCAGAAGCCACAATGCTCAGCTGTGAGAAAACTGGAGAACCCAGATGAAATCCATGTAGAAACTAGGAAAACATACAAAACCCAAAATGAGTAACAGGTGTTTGGCAGAAAGGGAGACACTTGATAGGAAACTAAGCTTCATTCATTCAATGAAGAAGGGTTTTCATCAGATTGGGAATATAAAAAAAAATGATGGACTGTGAGTATTAAAATAATTCAGCTCAGAAGAAAGCAGCGAGCTTAAATTTTTGTGTTTTTTTTTACATTTTTATTATTATTCAAATAATTCACTGGCTGATCCTCCTCAAGTTCTGACTGTGCAGCTCTGCTTCGTGCAGCTTGAAAGAAATGAAAATATTTCCGGCATTCCTCTTTCCTTGCATGCTTACTAAATGTCTGAATCCATTCCTGTATAAAAAAAAAAAAATGGCAGAGGGACAGCCCTCAAAAACAATACTCGTCCTTCAGTGCCTTTTCCACACTGGCTTTTATTCCACTCAGATGAAAAGTGTGCTCTGTCTTAGTGTAGTTAATAACAGGTCTGGCGGCTGCACAAATAAGTAATTAAGCTTTTGTGTTGCAGCTCGTGCTTCAATGTGAAAGGGACACAAATGGCCCTGTCGAGGATGGTTGGCATCAGAGAATGAATATTCTATGCAAATGGCCTTCATGAGCGCAAGCAGGCCTGTCATTTCCTACTGCTGCTGTGTGGGTGCGAGTCTTTATGAAAGAGGAAAACAATAACAGTAATGAAGCAAATGTGCCAACAGACGAATTGTCAACAAGCTAAGATTAGATTCTTCCATGATCATCTGCACGGCAATGTGTTATCGCCACGGTGAATGATGTGGAAGTCCTGCAGGCAGGAAGATGTGGGCGAAATTGGCGAGATGAAAGAAATGTGACCCTGATAAGGTCTGTAGTGAAGCCTTGAGCTTAGGTAATAATACAGTGCTGAAGTGTGGCAGCTCTAAATAACAAAAAAATAACTGCGCCAACAGGTGGCTGAAGTTCCATTTCAGAAGCAGCACATAATTAAAAATGCCTGGCACATTTGTGCGGCTTACAAGTGAAGTGGCGTATAATCGAATTTTCACAAGCAGCAGAGGTCAGGGCGGTGCAGCTTACCGGGTGGTGTAAATGACTGTTTTATGTTATTTATGGATATAGGTTTTCGTGATGTTCCTCCCATTTTGTTCAGCTTTAGACATACTTGTTCCAGTAAAGTCCATCTTACACTCCCAGGCAGTTATTTTCAGACCAGGCTCTTATCCACTTGAACAGAGACACCCATATTTGATTTAAAATGTCAGAGAAAAAAAAAATTGTGTAAATAATGTTTGGCACAAATAACATTTTCTCCCGGTTGAAACCCATGCATGTTTCTCCATAACTAATGGAGACAAGCACCCTACATCTGCATATGAATCTAAGAAGCTGATACTTTTCTAGTAACGTCTTAACAAGGTGTGTGTGATTGCCTCCCAGGTTGTTGGGTCTAATTGCAAAAACTTCAACCTCAGTCTAACAGTATGGATTTTAACATAAGTGTTACATTTTCTGTATGAATCAGGATACCGTACCCATTTGTTGTACCTAGCATTATGAAATGGAAAAGTGTTTTTTTTTAACTTTTAAACAAGACACTTATCTGGCTCTGTACAAATTGACTGAGATTAAGGGAGGAAAAACCCAGTTCCTCTTCCTATTTCCTACTTCCTACTTCCTACAAATCCGTACGCAGTTTCTGACAATATCTTTTAGTCCACTGCCTTCAGATTTGGCATTCATGTCAGTGTTTAACTGCCCAGTCACATGACTGTCATTCTAAATCAGTGTTCTTCAACTGAATATCAGACAAGGTTAAGTGAAATTGCCGTTGATTTTACAGCACATAAATCCACCCTCTTGCCTTGTCAGGGACATCACAGGGACTCCTTCCTGTGGCTGAAATGAAGTGTTCCATTTGGGAAATGTCACATTGTTGTCTAAATTAAAGATGGTGGATGGGAATGAAGTGCATTATGTCTCCTGAATTTAATTCTTTGGTGAACTCTTTCAGTCCACTAGCCAGACAGACTCTTCATAAAAGAACCGATTAGGTGAAAAAGGAAAATTTAAATCTCACAGGCAAACATGATCAGTACAGGGTTCTATGAGAGACTATACATTTTTATCTTTTTTCTTCTAATCACAGTTTCACAGAGAACTGGACAAAAATCCAGGCTCTGTGTGTTCAGGAAGCTCATATAATAGGAACATGAACAGATGTACCTGGGTGAAAATGGTCCATTTTAGCCATTGAGCAGCTTTTGTGTGAAAATGATGAACAATTAAGGCACCCTAATGTGGAGCTGATTGAGACCTGAAAGAGACCTGATTGGGGACTGAAGTGCCGCCTGATCAGTCCTCTTATCCCTCTTATCTTTCTTGTCGATGTGTGGAGTCGATGAAATTGGTGGCTCTCCCTGTGAAATGTTCAGCCCTAGGCTACGGCCATGAGCTGAAAATGCTGGACACAGACTGTACTTTGCAGATTCACTTCACCACGGTCCAGTTGCAGACCCAGAAAATGATTCCAGTGGCTGTAACAGATCCTCAGTTGCAGCTTATTCAATCAGATGCATTTATGTAAAGTATTTAGCTGAAGGCAGCTCATCAGACCAGAGGCTAGCTACAAGCCTAAAGACTTTAGTTCAGAAAGGGAGAGGTTTCACAGACTTTTCATAGATTTTTCATTTTGCTTACCATTTCTGGTCTGANATCAAAGAAGTATATGTTTATTCTCCTTGTGTATTACAAAATAGAGCTCATCTAGTCGAAAGCATTATTCATTAGTAAGAACGTGAAGCACTACCATGAAACATAACAACTTCAGACTGTCTTATTTGTAGCCATGAACGAAACGTTAATGACTACGCATTAAAAGGTAACTATTGCCACCATTCAGTCATGTTAGTAGCTTATCTGGACCTTTGAAAGCAAGGAATTTTACGTTACTGGACTTTAAATTTTTTTTGGCCTCCTGTAGAGAATAAGACTCGGCACAGAAAGCCTGGTACGGAAGGTTTGACTCTTTCTTTTGTCTGACTTTTTTTTTTTTCAAACCTCAAAGGGAGAAACCATACCCTGGAGAAGCAAGAAGAGAAATTCTGTCTGTATTTGAAAGACCTCACTTGCTCTATTACCCAAATTATTACAGTAACCTTCATCGTCAAGGACAAGCATTAACTTAATGTGCCAATTGCCATTAGTACTTTAAGCCCGAACTGAACAGGCCTTGGAGAAGCAATTACACTATGAGAGATAAGCACCCTTGTCAAGATATTCATGCCCTGCTGTCCAGCAGAAATGTGAGTGCCTCAGTTTACAGGTGTTTTTGCCCAATAGTGTATCTCAGTGCCTTGAACAACCATTTGAATTTGACAGCTTTGTCAAAGAATGACTTAAACGAGTTGAGTGAAATGAGCAGGTTTTAAAGGATTAATCTTCAAACTCCTGCCAGTCCTCAGTTTCACAGAGCTTTTAAGTGCCACAGTGCCTTTTCAAACAGCCGTCGGTAATGGGAGAATGGACGCAGTGACCAAGGAGCTTGGAAAAGGTGCTTGTAATGAGGAGAAAGTGGAAGCCCATCATCACTCCACATGAAACAGTGATCGATTCAGGGCATCCTCTAGGCTGCCTGTTCTTGTGTGACTTAGAAAAAAAACTAACTGCACGAAAAAGGAATGCATAGCCAATTAGACATGCCAGAAACCTGGGAAGGCGCTGAATACCTCAAGCTTTTAATTGCAGTGAAAACGAAGGTGTCCAGTTTTTGAAGTATTATTGGCCTTTGGAGCGCTGTATGGCTTCTCTTTTCTCTTCTTCACCCAATGTTTTCTCAACCCTCTTTGTTCTTTTATTTCTCCTCAGTTGGGCCTCAAGCTCATTTTAATCACCTTCACTTTGAGCACCTGCTTGTTTGAGGCAGCACCCTGCTAAGAGCTTTGATTCTCTTGATGGTTTCTTAGGTGCTGATAGAAGCACACTTTGAAACAAGATTCTTAAAGTAGACTCATAAATAATGTCATGTCTTCACAGACGAGTTACCAATCCTCCACCTCATCCCAATAAAACATAATTTGCAACAGCCAACAAGTCAGAGCATTCAGAGGAATGACAATTGAAACCTTTTTTTTTGTCCACATGACAAAACATGATTTATTGAGATGTTTTTTTTTTGGTTGTTTTTTTTACACCCCTAATCTTCCATTAAACACCTGTTCCAATAAACTCTGACTGACTTGGTATGTGATAAGTTTTTTCTCAAGGGGAGAGAGGGATGTCAAGAGGCACAGAATGTACAGAATGCTATTCAGCCTGAGACGGCGTGAGAAGGAACATGTGTGTAGAATGGAATGACGCTCTTGGCAAGATAGAGCATGCTGCAATCAGTGCAAACATCAGTGTAAAGTTTTCTTTTTTCTCTCTCTGCTTCGCTCAGCATCACCCTGTTGTTAAACAGCCTACCTGCATGCCCGGTTGGAGACTCTTGAGCACCTCACTTGTGAGAATATGGATCGCTTTTGATGGCTGCCGTTGCTCTATGTGCTCAATGTGAGATAGAGAGATGAAGTAGAGTGCATGCCATCATCCCATGTAGATGTGTAATAATAAAGCAGCATGGTATAAATAATATAAACACTATAGCTTTGGTGGGATTCCTGTATCATGAACAAGCATCAGTTTTGAATTCCAAAATTGTAAAAAATGAGTATTAAAAATGGAAATTAAATACCATGTTTTGCATAAGTATTCACTCCCATTACGCATTGTGAAATGTAGAAACTGACTAACACTTACTCCAGATGTAATGGATCAGCCAAGACATACTTGGTATCTAAAGTTTGCTTTATTAGCAGCGAGACTAATGAAATTGCAAATGAAATGAACATAACTGTCATGAATCTATATAAAATAACCCATAATAATGAAGTTTGCAAAAACATACAAGTTGTGATTGCATAAGTATTCACCCCCTTTGCTGTGAAATCTTAAAATTAGTTCCACTCTAAACAGTTGCCATCAGAAGTCATATAATAGTTTCATTTAAAGTGTCACGTGTTCAAATGGAAATGCGCCTGTTCCTGGAAGGCCCCACAGTTTGTTAGAGAACATACCTAAACAAATTCATGAAGACTAGAGCATCATGAAGACCAAGGAGCTGTCAAAACAAATCTGGACGAAGTTGTAGTAGTAGTATCTTTTTCCCACCAAGCACCATTAAATCCATTATTAATAACTGACTGACTGACTGACTGACTGAATGAATGAATAAATGTCGAACACAACATCATGAATCTGCCTAGAGGAGAACATCCACCAAAAGTCAGTGACCTGTGTGTGGAGATCATTAGTCAGAGAATTTGAATGGACTTCACCTGTATGCCATAATATGGGTTATTATGTGTAAATCTATATCTATTCCTGGTTGGAACGATACCAAAAATATGGAAGAGTTCAAGGAGGTGAATACTTATGCAACACACTGTATCACTCCCTTCTTTATACCCTTCATACCACCTCTTTGCCTCTTTTACTGGTGCGTTAAGTCAGTCATCCATCATAACCTGACCCTGAAACATGTCCATGTTGATGCTTTCACTACTTATCTTATTATACTCTCTTCAACTTGCTTCACTGTAAAATGGATAATAGATCATGGATATCTGCTCTAAGCACTTTGCTATATTCCAACTTTGTGAGGAGCAAGCCTGTCAGTGTCGGTGGTAGATTAATGGGTAAGCTCCAAATTTCCATCTTCTACATGCACCAGGACAGCAAGTTAACCAACCATTTAATGCCTGTATCAGACTTGTAAATGGGAGACAATTTGGAGAAAGGTCTTTGCATTAACGCCTGTCTCGTGTGGAGATGAGGTGAACTTGTTGTAATGGTGGAGCTTTCCTGCTATCAGTGTTGTGTGTCAGGAGCGATTCATAAGGCGCTTGCTCGAGTTATTTGTTAGCATGTCAAGCCGTGTTAGGACCCAGAGTTTGAGCAAAGCAAGAGCATCAAGACACACACAAAAAAAAATCCTGTTGTATGTGCACTGTGCTTGTCTGATTTTGAACGGTTTCCAGTTCATCCGTTATGCATAGCCAGATTTGGCGGTGATACCTGAATATTCAGAAATGGATCAATCAGTACCTCGTGCTAAATTCTCATTGGTGATGGAAGGCCAAACAAATGAAGGACACATTTTCACTTGTGATTACTCCTTCCTGCCACATCAGTCTTTAATTTGATTGCAGGCAGTCATGGCAGGCTGATTGCCTTGGCCTTGATTCTTTTACCTGCGTGCAAAGTGTGTATATGTATGTGCAAATGCTGTCGCTAACTTTCAAAGTGAGCATTCTTTGCATTCTTAAATATGAAATGGGAGCAAGAGGGAGATGGGAGGTTAAAATCATTCCTTCAGACTATGGTTACCCCAGCGAGTGAAGATCCTTTCTTACCGGACCTTTATCCTGCTGACTTTAGGGCAGATTAGCATAACCTTGTACGTTAGTACGGAGTTGCACCTCAGGGGGAAAGCGACCTTCAGCATCTGTTAAGAATGATTTTACCCAGCTCTCATATGCTGCTGTCATTGTTTGCAAGGCTAAGTATCAGGCATTACAAACCATGACAAGCATGTGGATGTTGGAGAAATGTTTGTGATAACAAACGCATGCTGAGAGAGAGGTGGAATTATCATCTCTAATTATGACAAGTTATTTGTGATTGATGTGATATTCAAAACAGTGGACCAGTCACAATATTTATAGTACAGCAGCACCGATTTAACAGTGTACTTTTATTTAGACACCTTCCCTGCATCTCTATGCTGGCATGTGTAGGAAGTGCGGCTACTTTTCTGTCAGTCATAGTGAAGGATGTGTGGCCTCTGTCAGTCTGAATGAAGGAAACATGGCACTGCATTCCTCCCTTTACAATCAAACAGGCCCTTGTTTAAACAAGCCCAAATTACATTATACTGCGGGTTATTTTGCAATAGAATCATAAATGTAACCGTCCAAATTATATTGTGTTGAATCATTTCGTCTGGAACAGACAGATAAACACAATAAAACAAGTGATTAATTAATAATTCATTCATCGTTTGTGAAAAAAGCTGATGTTGATTTTTTGCTCAGCAATGCTTCCGTCATACACGCGTCCAAGTTCTTGTGTGTGTCATGAATTCCTTTCAGATGCATTCATTATGTGATCCTATTTGGGAGACTCTTGAAGAACGACCCGTGAGCTATGAGTCACTGTCACAGTATTAAACTCATTCGTATGAAGTCACTGCTCGCTAGTTTCCTTTTGAGGATAATTTAAATGTGTGCATTGACCCAGTTATTAGTACAAAACCTGTTTTCTCCAGCCAACAATTTTGGCCTATTCTTACAGAAATTCAATAAGCAGCATATGTATGGGGTTTGTGGGTATGAGATCATATACTAGCTATGCGTTGAAAGTGTAATTGTATGTGAAATATCTTTCCTTTATTAGTCATATAATAAGTACATTTATTTTTTTTCCCTTAATAGGCCAGGTTCTCTTTGCTGCTATTTCACTTGATTCATTCTTTCACTAATGACCGTGACATTCACATCTCCACATACGCCAAACTCTTAAGAATGCATTGGCGACATCCAAGCGAGGATTCCTCTCTGGTCTATTTTTCCTCTGTCTGTTTCTCTCTGTTTCTCTCGTTATGTGCAGTGAGTAGAGACAGGATGCAAGAGTGTAAACTGTGTATAGGTTTTATTGGGGGTAAATTCAAGAGTCGTGGTCCAAGTCAAAGCACATGTCAAAACACAGACAGGCAAATTTAACCATGATCCATAATCAGAAACTAGGAAAACATATGGATCTAGGAAACATGGAAATCAAGATCTGACTTAATGAAACAAACAAAAGTATGATAAAGACAGGACAGGAACAATGACGCAACAATGACACAAACTAAACAAGAACTAATACAGGACAGGTGAAGACGGTGACGGTTGGGGACAGAACAACAAGGACACGACAGGGTGAAGACTGGATCAAAACAGAAACAAGGGCATGTGGCATAGAACGAGAGTACTGTACATGGAGAACCCAAGACAAAACACCTGACATGACATGGGAACTGCCATTCTCTCTAAAGAGGTGGAATTTCGTGATAGGCATCAATACCGTTGAGAACCGAATCAAAATAGACTGTACTGTACTGACGCTATTGTCATGTGGCACAAAACAGGAGCCCTGTTGGATGTTGTTGTTGTTGTTGTTGAGCAGTTGCTCAGTCGTTGGACTGCAGTGTTCTGTGGCAGTTTCACTGACTTGCAGTGGGAGTCCTGCAACAGTCTTTCTGATGTCTGCGAACTGTCCTGTGGCAAGCATGTATTGTATGCAGCAATGTCTCGGGACAGTGACTATCCTGTTTGCCCTGCCACAATTTAATTTCTCCAATTTTATAAGCAATTGTAGAAGGACCAAATTAAATAACGTTTGTCTTTTAGATCATAGGCTACTCTATAAATAAAATTGTGGTAAGTTGGCTGTATGTACTAGCGGAATCATGTTTTGTTTTATTTGCTGTTTAAATGAGCAGCAAACTGGACATCATAGCTCTACATAAAGATTTTTTCCTTACCATTCTGGGCAAATTATTTGATTTGATTCACTCTTTCCCTAATAACCATGTCATTTACATACCCACATAAGCCAAACTCTTAAGAATGCATCAGCAGCATCAAAGCTGGGATCCTCCTCTGGCCTATTTGTTCTCTTTCCTCTGTTTCCAGCTAATGATTAAAGTATCAATGCAACAGAGAAATGAAATCCACCCTGAACAATCAAAATATCAGAAATCTGAATATATTTATAATCAATATGTTTACATTTAATACAGATAATACAACCTGAAAATGGTTCAGTAGGTCACAGACTACGAGTACTATCAGTCTAATAATATGTGATCTTCAGTGGTGCAAAAGATTTTTTTTATTAATAACTGACAAGATGGTCAATGAAATTCAACTGCCCAATGATAGAGGTGTATAAAGCGACTAGCCGAGCAGAGTCTCTGCCGTAATTAAGCGCAACTACGTTGTATAGCTATATTCTGAAAATCGGAGTGCAACATGGAAAAAAAAAAATTCTGTAATGTATGTAAAAGCCGCTGAGTGCTGAGAGACACTAGCAATGTGACAGTGACAGTCTCTGCAGTTGTGGTACAAAAGTTAACACAGTTAAATCTCAAAATAATGAAAACTCCTAAACTTGAAGAGAAACTGAGCTATTCAGCCGAAATGAGCGGAACAGTGTAGTGTAGGTTGAGTTTCCTTTGATTTGTGACATCTGTCAAAAAGCATTAATCAAGCCCTCTTACGCCATTTTAATGGGATTTGCATCAATTACATGCATGTCTCAGTTTCATCACTGCACTTTCACTGGTATTAAATTTGCAGTTGTGGTGTAAATTCAGACAACTCATTTGTGCATATTTTTGTTCCGAAACCATCTTATGATTTTGGAGCAGCGAGGTTTCATCCTTGCCTTTTGCATTTCATCACTCTAATTTCTCATTCTTTCATCGTCTACTTTGAGGCTGAACTTTTGCTGCTGAAGGGACTTTTTCATAATGAGGACCGTTTGCTGACAGTTTTCTCACAGCTCTCACTGGTTTCCATCTGCACGTTTCCTCACGGTGTGAGATTAAGGCAGGGAAGGTGGTTGGAAAAAAAAAAAACCTTTCTTCCTGTCACAGATAAATCTATTCTGCAAAGGGGAAAGAGGTTACAAATCAGTTTTTGATGGCGGCAGAAATAAAAGTCCCTGCCTTCAGCTAAGTCTGACAGGTGTAAAAGTCTTCTGCAAAGAATATCACGCTCTGCGGTGTGCTTGTGTATGTGTACACGCAAGTGAGAAAGACCGAATGTCAGGAAGAATGACAATGCCTACATATGTGTGTGTGATCAAGTGGGCTTTAGTGTTTAGTGTCAGTCTTTGCATATGGTCTATTTGCCTTTAGGCTGTGTGTGTGTGTTTGTGTGTGTTGTGTGTGTTGTGTGTGTGTGTGTGTGTGTGAAGGGTGAGCGCTTGAAAGAGAAGAGAGAGTCAACGATTTAACTAATTCTCTACTTAAAACAGTAGGTGGGATTGAACAAGAAAGTCTGCTGGAATGGGCAGGATTGGTCAAACTTTCTGTGGGATCTGCTGGCTTAGTTTCTGTTGGAGTTGGTCAAGAGTGTCTGCAAAAGAGGAGGAGATTGGGCAAGCTTTCTGTGGGAGAGGACAGGATTGTCTGTGTGTATAGGTGAGATTGGTCAGATTTTCTGGCTGATGGGTCAGAATTCCTCCGGGAAGGTGTGGGATTAAAAAAGAAGTCAAGCACATACATCTACTAGACTACCACTGACTATGTTTGGGAAAATAATACATCCTTGAAAGAAGCTACACCTACATACTGGCACTGACAGGCACAGTGCTACATCATCTTACTGGGGTTTAGTGGGATTTAGAGTCTGTACATCTGTATCATCAATACTGAATCAGTGAGTTTACACCCTTAACCGCGTATGGCCGAAGTAGGTATCAGAGCTATCATCTATATGAACGTAAAACTTTAATTTATGCAAGACGGAAAGGCAACATTTTCATACAAGCAATTTTTTTTTTTGCGTGAGAACAAGTTGTACATAGCAGCCCATGTGCCTTGAAGATGTGTGTGTGTGTGTGTGTGTGTGTGTGTGTGTGTGTGTGTGTTTTGGTCCAGGTGTTCAGGAGCTTGCAGGTGGTCTACTCCGCCATACAAACATGCCGCAGGCTGTTCTCACTGTCCATTCAACCCTGTCCAACTGTGATTGAAAAACCTTTTGAAAACTTCAAAAAAAAAAAAAAAAAAAAAAAAGGCTCAGCCTTTGGGATGTTCTTTTTAACTGTTGCTTTTTGTCATAGCCCACCTTTAAATTAATTAAACTTATAATAAAGCTGGCAGCCTTAGTCCTTTTAGGAAAAGTGCTTTGTGATAAACACACTGCTACTTTCAAAGAGAACGAGGGATTGTGCTGCCATTTTTTCTTTCTGAAAGAGCTTGAAACTTATATCATTTTGAAATTCAGCATTGTGCTTGCTGGCCTGACAATGCTTCTCTTTAATCCACTATCCCTGGCTCATATTCTTATCTGTGCAAGCACCATCTGTTGCGTTTGGGATAAAAAAAAATTATATTTTTGCTGGCTGGCCTACTTCATGGAGGAGTTGAGGCAGCATGTATGGCATTTAAAACAACCTGCTCCTTTTCTCCCTTTCCTGTACAGCCTTTTGTTCCATAACACGCTGAAACACAAAAAGAGTGTAAGCCAAAACGATGTAAGCAATGCCTGGAGTGGTCTCGGGTGTGTAAGACAATCTGTATAGGCTCAATTTGCCTCTGAGCTTCTTTTCAAGGTCTTGTGAGTTCACCCAGTGGCTTGCACATATTCTGCACGTTTTCAACTTTCTTATCTCATATCTGAACCTTCCAGAGACTCTCAAAATCCTGTCTCTGCTCTTCATGCCTGAATGACAAGGTATCTCAAGTATTTTCCACCTGGCTAACATGCATGGTTAGAATCTTTACTGCCGAGATGTATACTTGCCTTGCTTATGTGCGGTCATGCTTCAGCTCTTGCTTGAACCTGGGTGGAAATATTTTCATGTGGATGTATGACATAATTAAGTGAGTTTCGTACTCACTGTTTTAATCTGAATATTATATTCTTAGGTTTTAATTTTCACTCTTGACTGGTATCTGGATGATGAACGTAGTCAATTGAACAGTAAGCTGAAGGACACAATAAGTCACGACCTTTCTGACAGTTTGAATAAGAAGAGGTCCAGATAATCATCTGGAGATTACGTAGCAGTTGTAAAATATGACCTTTGTAGATGTTGGAGTTTGAAGGTGATATGATGTGCTGTGTCGGCAGTGAAAGCTCAATCCCGATGCCTCTGTCAGCACTCCTCCATGTTCCATTCTTGGCTTGGATCAGCTGTATATAAAAATAGCTGTAAAAATAGCTGGTCTAACAGCACTGTCCGAAGTCTCAGGTTCCTCAATGGCCTCTGGAGGACACCTTCAGTATCTTAATACTGAATCCAGAATCATTGCTTATGGCTCTCTAAGGCACAGGCTTTATGGTGTCGGCTTGCTCGTATACCATAGGGTATAAAAGTCCCTACACACATACCAGTTTTGATTGGAGTCTCTGAATCAACAGGCAGAGCTAACGTTTAAACCTGACTCCAGCATCTTACTTGTTGTCGGTCTAATGCTAGACAGCTTTCTAGCGAATATGGATAGCTATTTATTATCAGATAGCTACTGCTCTCTGCAGATGTTACATGTTAACATTAGCTAAGCTGACTGGCTAATATTCAGTGCAGTGGTGTGCATAGGTAGATGGCTAGCCCAGCTAGTATTACAGAAAGCCAGTATTTCATTCTAATCGATACAACAGGTGAACGGCTAGTTGCGATTTGGCAAAAAGAGGATGTGCAAAACAGCGTGTTCATATTGACTGAAAGTAGTAAGAATGACAGCATGACACACAGAGGAGCATACAAAATGAATTATTGGCATTATATGGAATTTTGTAGCTAAAAATGGATTTGGTTCATTCATGCATTCTTGAAGAATACAAAGCCATGCTAGTTGTAATGCTAGTTTTTGAGTACTAATAACATTTTTTGGTAGGCTGGTCAGACGTTATGACCCTGCTGCAGTAAACAGGAGGCTAAAGCACGAGGTTTGTTCGTCCCTTGTATCTGTTTGAAATGGACATTTTCTGAGCTGCTGTTGCTGCCAAAAAGTCACATGGAAGCAGTTAAGAGTGCATGTTTTGCCCAGTTTTGACGCATCAGCAACTTTCTCCACGGCAGCTTTCATTTTTGACATATGGAACATTCCAAAGGCTCCTGTTTTTTTTCCACACCCCCGTGCCGGATTCCCTATGCTGAGAGAAGTGGGTTATAATCTCCTGAGCCATTCATTGGCTCTTTTATAGCCTTTCCTAATGACACGGTGTCATAGTCTCACTCTGTATTTATATATTAATGAAGTGGTTTTAGTCAGCATGCCTCTTTGGAGTCTCCAGTGTGGTGGCTGGTTATTCTGTCATGCCAGCTGCAGTGATCAGAGCAGATGAGGAACTGAACACAGCTGCTCAGGATGAGGAAAGAATCAAAAACAAGTAGCGTTTTCCTTCCATTGAGGTGACGTCCACATGGAAGCGTTGTGGCTCCTTATGCTTTTACTGGCCCTCTGGGTTAATAAAGTTCTTTATAATTGCTAGTTGCCGTCCTATAAAACAAAAGTGTGTGCTTAAAATATACTCTTCCATTGTAAAAGAGTTATGAAAGGAAATCATTTCGGAACAAGGAGATCATCTTAAATTATAAGTCCAGAGAGGGCCTATAATATATAATTTTTCTGTTGTTTAAAGTATTTTTTTTTCTTATCATGGTATTCAAGGAACTTGAATGATGCAACTTCCTGCTCAGCATGAATTGTGAGATCTTGTGTAATAAGGTTGTGAAATCATCATTTTAAAATCTTTTTGTCTTTACTTTATATACATATTTGTAAATGTAATATCAGTGGGACACAAATGGCACCCCAGTCATGGAATCACACGATACTTCACAAAAGGAATGGCCAAATCGAAACAAATAAAAATGGCCAGATTTGTGAACCTTGGGGAAAAAAAGTGTTCTTTGTTTTTTGTAGTTAATAATTAAAAATTTTGATTATTATTATATTGTATTTATTTATTTATTATAATTTATATATAATTTTTTAAATAAACAATTTTTTCTCTGTATCTCCAAAGAACAGAACAGAAAAATAATGAAGGCTGTGCCTTCTTGACTTTTGTTTAATTCAAATTAAATTAGCAGTTTTTCACCCAAGCCAAAATGAGATTTCAGAAACCTATTACAATTCTTTGCTTTGATTTCCTACATAGTATTATTATTAATTTACCGGCAGCCTTGCGTGGTTTATTGAGAAATTGAATGGTACTTGAAATGTATTTGAATCCAGAGGATACACTTAAGAGCGTCTGTTTGTGTACTCACAGATGCTGATAGAGCAGGGTGAGCATAAAAGGAGGATGTGGAAATGGCCTATCAGGCTGGATAGTGGAGAGCAGTGCAGGTCAACAGTTTCTCTGAGAAGATAGTCAGCTGTGTCAGAGATATTCAGCTTAAAGAGTGATAGCATAGAAAAGCCAAATCCCAAGAGCCAGGTCATTATCGCATTGCTTCTGCTCCTCTTGGAGTGACGTATTGCTCAGGCAGAGAGACTTCCAGGCCTGGTGAATTCACACAGAGCTGTGTGGAATAGAGATATACGACAATATGAAAGTGAGAGTCTACAGTAAAGAGTCTACGGTGATATTGCCAGTCAGGTTGAATTTCTAATTTAGCTAGCTAATTTAAAGAAATGGTTCAGCCAGCATGTAGTCAATCAGCCAAGACATGTATTTTTTTTTTTTAGTTTTTCACTGGAGCTATTCTCTTTAATTTGGTCATTTGGTCAGCCACCAACTAGGGAGGGTCAACATATGTGTATAGATGCGTCCTCATGTGAGACACATGAAGCCAGCCACAGAATCTTTTCAATCTGATGCTCATGCTGAGTCACCAGGCAGCTGAACACACTTGGACGAAATATTAACTTCCCTCTTCCACATTCATGAAGCTCATGATTGGCCAGTATCGTTCTGATTGACATGGGAGAGACTGATGCCATTTCTTCCATCAAGAGAGCATGACCAATTTTGCTCTCTTGGACTCCTGACCGTAAATGGCTGTGGCATCGTCAGGATTCCAATCTGCAATCGCCAAATGATGAGAGTGAACACTTTTACAAACTACATGTCAAGGAAGAAAGTGATTCTGGCTGATACTGCAGTTCTTTTAGTTCTTTGACATCATTTTGTCAGTATTTTATAGATAACAGTGTGTCTCACAGCATCAGATACACCTAATCTACATGTATGAGATTAATAAACAACCCGATGTGGCTTGATGTAAATGTGATAATTTACGCATGTCGTTTGTCCAATGCTAAGCTGGAAGCTATAAGCTTCCCTTTCTTGTTTGCTGTATTAGCTTTGTAGCTCCAAGCAAAACCAAAGAAATAAACCTCAGACACCAAATATTTTGGGTAAGAATAAGTTCACCCAAAAGTAAGGCTGAGCTATTGCTTTTATGCTGACCTGCAGGAATCTGCAGATCCGGAGCCTATCCCAGGATCTCTGGGCACAAGGTGAAAGTACATTCTTGACGGAACATCATGCACACACATACAAACCTAGGAGCAATTCAGAGATGCCAATTCAACTAGTTTTTGGGAAATGCGAGGAAACCAGGGAACCCAGAGGAAAACGCATGTGGTCACATGGAGAACATGTACAGGCAGTAACCCGAGCTCAGGATTGAATAAACGAAAATATTCTTTTTTTTTTTCAACGGTTCTGAAGGGTTCCATATTTACCTTTAAAAGCGTATTGTATATGATCATGCTTGTTGAGAATCATGATGATTCATGGAAATCATGAATTGTATAATGCTGTAGTTGTCAAAATCAGTCCTGTAGAGGTGTGGAGAACAATAAAACTCAACAAGTTTATAAGCACAGTGAGAACCCAGAATGCAGGCCAGTGTGCCAATTACTGGCACATGCCTATTAATTTTTGTGCAGATCAGACCAGAAGCATTAAAGTACCCATAAACAGTCTTGTTATTCATTTCCACCATCACACTATTCTGTATGCAAATGAATGTTAAAACATATGAGTGTGTCATAAACTGTGTATCGACACACATCTGAAACAAATGGGAAACAAATCAGGATGTACTCTTCTGCTCTTTCACTTTTGATTTGCTGATAAAAAAAAATAAATTCTTACTGCAGTGTGTGTGTGTGTGTGTGTGTGCAGGTATTTGGCTCAGGGGAAATCAGTCTGTGCATTAGCAAACCCAACAAAGGGATTTTCTTTCAATCTTCATGCTTTTCTGAAGTCGCAAATGAGCCTGGCCACAAGCTCAGCCATCTGATGGGGCTTTTTTTTAAATATCTGAAGAGCAGGCGATCAGGGAGTGGAAGAGGGAATGTTATCATCACTAGTTGATGTGCATAAGTGTAGAGCAAAATCTTATCATCTGTTTGCCTGCAAAGCAGCTGCTGCAAATGTAAATGTAAACTTGCACTCTAATGCTGCCTACACTTTGACTTCTCTGATGTTCCTACTCGGGCATTATGAGTGCAATCTAAGCATCCAAGTAGTTTTGGAGTAGTGTGTGTGTGTGTGTGTGTGTGTGTGTGTGTGTGTGTGTGTGTGTGTGTAAGAAAATGACAGAGGAGTGAACTTTTGATATGTGTGGAATTTGCTGCAGTGGTGGTTCTGGTGCTAGCTGGTTCACCTTCCCTAAACTCTGTCTTCATTTCTCTGCCCTGCAGCACTGATCTGATTGTGAGAGAGACGTGGTTTGTGTGACCCACCTGGACATCAGCTGCCCTGTGGGAAGGAATCCACCTGCACCTGCTGGTTTCTGCTTCTCCAAAATATAAGCATGTTTGATCTCAAATAAACTCTCCAAGCCTCCCAAGTCTCCAGTCTCGACTTATTGATACTTGCACACACAAGTGCAGTGGGGGCCAAAAGATATCAATGTCTTCTCTGACTTTTGTACCCCACTGTGTATACACACCAGTGAAGACAGGACACACTGTGCTGACTGTGAGCAACTGAAATCGTGTTATGACCTCTTATAGCCACTTTCACTTCCTTATTGCATCTCTGTTGTCCATAATAATCAATCTGAGACATAAATTTATGGACCTAAGTTTATGGTCACACCCATATGTGGGCTTTTTCTAAACTATTGCTACAACATCAGAAGCACATTACTGTCTAGAATGCTGTAGCATTAAGATTTCCCTTCACTGGAACTAAGAGGCCCAAACCTGTTCCAGCCTGACAGTGCCCCTGTGCAAAAAGCGAGCTCCATGAAAGCATGGTTTGCCAAGGTTTTGTCTGGAAGTGGCCTGTACAAAACCATGACCTCAAGCCAACTGATCACTTTTGGGATGAACTGCTCCAAAATATTGTGGAAAACCTTCCCAGAAAAGTAGACATTATAACAGCAAAGAGTGCAAGACTACATCTGGAATGGGATGTTCAACAAGCACATATGGGTGTAATGGTCAGGTGTTCACAAAATTTTGGCCATATAGTGTACTTCTTTCAAGACACCACTGCATCTTTCAGCTTATTCAGCTGCCTTCATAGGGATACTGCCCTATTCCATATACATGAGCCAACAGAAGCCCACAATTAGCTATCAGTCACTCTGATCAACGATGCAATACCTTGCTTCCCACCACATGCAGTTAGGCTGTCTTGGACTCCCAGCATTTTCGAATAGCAAATTCGTACCATAGATAAGATTTGAGAAGTCATGGTGTTTTGAAAATAGAGTGAACACTTGGACAGTAGTAGTCATGTGCTCAAGATATTTTTTCCCCTCCCTTTCCCACCCACTCCCAAAGGAACTCTGACCAATTCCGTCCACTCCCGGAGGAAGGAGATTACTGATGATGAATGAATGAGAGCAGTAATCACATGAATGTCATATGTATCTGCCTGCATAGTACAAAAACGACTATTCCCACCGCTTTTTTTGTTGAGTCTCACAGGAGAAGAGTCGCAATGCTCACCTCTAGACTGTAGAATCAGGTTTGAGCTCCAACTATTAAGTCTTGACCTGAGGCTTGTTTTCTATTTCAGATGTAGTTTGACCTGATGAAATGCACCTCCTGTGTACCTCATATGAAGTGCTTGTTTTGCTTGACTAATGTGCAAATCTCTGTATTTCTCAATGTCTTGAACTGAGGAGTCTGGTATATGCAGTGAATTGCATGTATTAGGAGTTTGAGACCTTATTTGTGCTGAGCTAGTTTCCAAAAGAGTACAAGTCGAGTACTACATCCTTATTCCATATCTGAGCTCATAGCTAGCTCGAAACTTCCAACTATAGCATACTTTTTAGCTGATCTTAGATTTTTAAGAACAATGATTTCCCCTACATTTCTGAGAATGCTTAACAAATGCTTTGCTTCAAACTGCCAGCACCTCCGTGAAGTGTGACCAACAATGCACTCACAACAAAACAAGTCTGTCATTTGTCGTTAAAATTACTGAGCATCTACTTTCGTTTGTTTAGCTGCCAAAATAAATTGTCAAATTTAACTTGGCAAGGCTGACACAGCCTTTCATAGAATATCTCAAGGCCTACTTATGTAAAAAAAAAAAACTGCTTTTAAAGCCTCTCAGTATGTGGGTTTAATATCTAAACAAAAAGTGTGTATCGTACCAGTTGGTTCAGCATACCATTTGCCACATACGCCCATAAAAATGTAATTTATTTGTGGAAACTGAAAGCACCCAAGATCAGATTAATGAACTCAAATAAGCAGAAAAGCAGAGAGATTTTCAGCACAGCATTGAGGAATTGAGATAATAGACAGGACACATTACCGTGTGGACAGACAGGAGGCTGTTAGGAAGAGCAGAGGAATATTTCAGAGCAGAAACATCACTTAGAATATCAAATAAAGAGGACAAAAAGATAAAAAAAAGTGTCAGAGGAACTTGAAGGAACTGAATTTTGAAAAGAATAGAAGCTCAAGTCAAAGTTTTTTTTTGGAAAAACATCTTTAAAGTACTTTAGCAATGTGTATGTCAAGTCGTGAGTGAATTTAGCTCTAATAACCACCTTTAAATTTTAAATTTTAAATAAAGTTTAAATTAAAACTCATCTGAATGGCATTACCCCCCACCCCTGCTTGATTATCTGCAGTTTAACAAAAGACAAGATCTGAAAGCAGTCTTGAATAGATGAACAAATCAAATAAAATAAGAAGTAAAATGCCAGGTTTAAAGAAAGGTACAAATTAGTTCAACCTATAAATGATATGAAAATAAAAATATAATAAATAAAACAAGCCACTTATATTACTCTACTTATTAAAGTTCAACAATTAGTGTTTTTGTGTTAAATGTTGTGAGGTATCACACTTATTATTGGCACACGCCTAAAGAAAAGTAGCGTCAGCAAAGTTCAAGACGTATGTAGTTATGCCACTACATATGTAGCTAAAAAGTAAGAATAACTATAACTTTAATAGCAGTAAGAGGAGTGCAGGCTGCTCTTTATTCTTCTGGAATGGGCACACTTTATGCAGTGTCTGTGTGTTATGTAACTCTTTACATAACCATAGTTAAACAAATGCACTGCTCTTAATCTCCTGTCTGTCTTTGAAGTTCTTTGATGCATGTGTGTATGTATGGAACTAAAATGGCAAAATATTAAGCTTTTAATGGTCTTAACAACAAATTATTGGTCAGGAAATGAGCAAGAATTAAACAATAATTAAAGGAAGTTAGTATGGGAGCTTTTCCCTTTGATTTCTTTAAATGTTTAAGCTCTGTGGCCCTTGATGGGCTGCATCTGGTGTGCCACATAACCAAATAATGACCAATTTTTTTAATAAAAAAAAACATCCAAGAAGATATTTTTGGAAAATTTTGCACACAGACATTTGTTAGTTTGCGTTTTACATCAAACATTTTAATCGGTATCATGATTTTACCTTTGCATACAAGACGACTATCTGTCTTTGTTTGTCATGTTGTGTTATCTGTGTCAGTGTGAGCAACTCCTTATTCAACTTATTCAACTTATTAAAATAAAACACATTCAGTTCTGATTTTGATCTGAAACTGATTCCACACCTTTCACATAGGGACACACACCCAAACCAGCAAACACACATTGTGTACCAACGAAGCCTCCTAGGTGTGGCCCAGAATGATTTATTGATGTCTCTTTCTGCAGGTGCCTTGAAACTCAGACTGGCCGAACTCCACTGACAGCACTGAAAAATGAAGATCTGGCTTGTACTTCTTGGAGCTTTTCTGCCCATTATTCAGGCCGGTACGTCTATTGTTTCTCTCTGGGTTTCTCTCGGTCTCTCTCTCTCTCTCTCTCTCTCTCTCTCTCTCTCTCTCTCTCTCTCTCAGCATGCTTTATTGAGACAGAAATCATGAGAGGTTCATAATGCCAAAGATTGAGAATATTAAAAAGGACACTTGGGTCTGGTAGAGTCTGTAAAAATGAAACTTATCAGAAATTAGACGTTAGATCAGACATTAAACTTGTGTCTCTTTGCCTCTCACTGTCTCTTTCACTGTTTTTCTCGCACTGCCACATATCCCCACTATCATATGCTACTCTGTTCATTTGTGCTCAAGTGCTCAGGACAGCCTAAAACAAAACCCCCTTTATGTGCCTTTCATATGTATTCTCCCCCTTGAACTTTCCAACATTTAGTAATGTTACTCTCTGGGCTTAATTGGGGTTATATGTCATGAATTTACACAAAGTAGCCCACAATATTGAAATGTAGGGAAAAGTCAATATAGTTTAAAAAATTATTTATAAGTAAAAAAAAAAAGTTTGTGATTGCATAAATTCACCTGTGTGCAATTAAAGTGCAACATGATCTGAGTATAGAAACCCCTGATACTGGAAGGCCCTTCCTGTATACTTACAGGAACATAGGCAGGAGCATCTATCTCACTTCAAAATGAGGAGGTTTATATTGTACACATGAACGCAGGACACAAATACGTGTAAAGCACGCAGCCACCAGGTTAGCATGGTTGTGAGGATCAGTATTTTGGTATCAGTCAATACACCGTGCTCTGATATCTTATTCATATAAAATATATATATATATATATATATATATATATATATATATATATATATATACAATGGGGGAAATAAGTATTGGACACGT
>CM074955.1:9090348-9131310 GCA_037577455.1 Pangasius macronema
ATGATGAGAAAAAAGTTGACGTGTCCAATACTTATTTCCCCCATTGTATATATATATATATATATATATATATATATCAGGTGTTGATTCATTTTCTATAACAGCAGCTCTGATAGTAGTTCTGGCTGAAATTTAAATCACAGTTTTATATTAAAATTACTCGTTCTGTTATCCTTTTTTACAGTAACCGTTTACATCGGGACTTGCATGATCTATGTGCCACATAAATAGATTCTGTGAAGAGATGTTTATTTACTATTTTTGGAAGGAGTCTCCAGTATCAGCTCTTTGTAACAGTCAGAGGTAAAGCTGTAGTGTTTTTGCTTACATATTGGATGTTAAATATGAAAGACTTCCAGAAAAAGCAGCCATCTGCGAATTCCATGTCTCTAGCCAATTTTAAAGATAATCCAGTTGTAAAAACAATTTTTTACAGTAATGGAAACAGTCCAGTAATTCCAGCGAACCAGTCAAACTGCTTTACAGAGATAAATTGGTCTCTGTGGTCTTAGTTCACTGAAACATGCAAGTTTGAGCATTTGTTTTGATTATCCGCTAAGAAATCTGCTCGAGTTTAGTAGTTACCCCAAGTCACAGAATTATCTAAACCACGTAATCTACAGGAACTTCCAAAAGTCTTAAACAATTGCCAAACGGCCATGAAAGAGAGACGGGGAAAGTGCTTTTGAGTAAGCCCCATCATTTATATTTATATTTACTTGTTTCCTTGTGGTCCAGGTTTGCTATGGATGTTCAAGGTCAAACTCAACCTTTTCATATTTATAGAGGTATAAACATGCTCTTTCCTTTCTTTCAGCCACTTTATTGTAATTGCAAACAATAATCAGCACTAGAACCATTCGCTTGCAGTAATTACGACCATGAGCATTTTTCCTCTGCCATGGAGAAATGATTCTTCATCCTCTTTATATGATGGCAGAGAAATTTAATGCATCAAAAGTACCTTCATTCCTTCTTTTTCATGCTTAATTTTATGCAAGTAACAAAGATGGCAAGGGTTTATGTAATTGACCAAATGCATAAATGGATTTTTTAAAGGATTCAGAAGCAGGGTGAGTCTGTCTGCTTTGCTGTAATCACAGCAGTGCTCGTGTCTGCTTTTAAGAAAGATGGCCTTCCTACAGAACATCAGTCCATTAAGAATGACATCACACAGATATTGATGGGGGTTTAGGGTGAGTGGGTTGCTTTTGAGTAAATTGAGTAAAAATGGCAAAGCCAATTCTTTTGCTATACTCTGAAGGCATTTGAGTTTGAGACAAAAATATGAATATAAGATGAATATAAGATGTTTCTTGTTGCCAAGGTGTGCCCTGCTAGATTGATTGTTTAAAAAAATTAATAGCTCTGAATGTCTACTCTTGGATTGTCTACTCAATCATATATAAGACTGCATTTGTTGTTCAAAAAGATAAACCCACATGAAGTCTGGGAGCTGACTATGGGAGAAGCTGAGAAAAGAGGGAAAATCGATCAGAGCCATTGCACAAGCATTGCCATTGCACAAGCATCCTTCCTGAAAAAGAAAGAAACCAGTGGTGTATAATCAACCAGACATCAGACAGGCCGGCCAAGGAAAACAACAGCAGTTGATGACAGAAGCCTTGTGAGAGCGGTGAAGAAAAATCCAAAAACGATAGTCAGTGACACCACCAACAACCTCCACGGGCAGGAGTGAAGGTGTCACAATCCAATGTTCAAAGAAGACGTCAAGAACAGAAATATAGAAGCTATACCACAAGTTGGAAACTACTCATCAGCAGTAAGAAGCAGTTCTGGATTTGGTTCCAAGATTAACTTCTACCAAAGTGACAGAAAAGCCAAAGGGTGGAGAAAGAAAGAACCTACTTATGATCCAAAACATATGAGCTCATTGGTCAAGCATGGTGGAGGTAGTGTCATGGCTTGGGCTTGTAAAGCTTCTTCTGGAATGGGCTCACTAATCTTTATTGATGATGTAAGTCATGATAGTAGCAGCAGAATGAATTCCGAAGTCTACAGAAATATTCTGTCTGCCAACTTACAGAGAAATGCATCCAATCTAATTGGGAGGAACTTCATCATTCAGCAAGACAATGACCCAAAACACAACACAGCAAAGGACTTCATCAGGGGAAAAAAGTGGAAGGTTTTAGACTGGCCAAGTCAATCACCAGACCTTAACCCAACTGAGCATGCATTTCACCTCCTGAAGAGAAGACATGCCCCAAACAAACAACAACTGAAAGAAGCTGTGGTACAAGCCTGGAAAAAGCATCACAGAAGATGAATGAAACAGTTTGGTTATGTCTGTCTGTCTCTGGCTTATTGCAAGCAAGGGATATACAACCAAATAATTACTGTTTAAGTGTCATTTACTTCAAGACTACCTGTTCCAATATTTTGTTCACTGAAAATTGTGTGTTCTGCAACCATAGGTGCCATGTTCTAAGTTGTTTAACACATCTAGATGTAAATTTCAAGAAATGAAAGCTTTTGATGTCAAAACAGAAATGTTGTCAGTGTATAGCAGAAAGAACCGGCCTTGCCTTTCCGATGTTTTCGGATGGGACTGTATGTGTGTGCATACTAGAAATGTGACAAGATTATCTCTATTTTATGTGAACAGGTATGTTTGCACAATGCTCTGCAATGGACTGGTGTCATGATAAAACAAAGTCACTTAGGTAGCCCAAACTCCGTTCTGAACGCCGTTGTGCATGAAAATGCAACAATTAAAGGTAGAGAAACACTTTCTTGTCCTGGTTGGTTGGATGCTGATGGTTTACGGAGCCGGCAGCATCACAAGTTCTTCTTCTGAGCAGATATTTTTGACCACTAATGATCTGTGAGCCAAATAGTACAACACCTGTTGTTGTTTTTTCAGTCGCATTGACATTGTGTTTGTAATAACCACACTACTAAGCTGTTAGCTGTCAATTAAGGACATACTAGATATTGTAGATGTGTTAGGGATAACTACAGAATTAATTCCCAGGCAGATTTCCAGGCAGAATGAATTGAACAGGGATTCTTTAACAGTTCTTGTCTTGCTGTGCCTTACCGTCTTTTTTCTGTTCATGTGATCTTAAGATAACAAGGCTGAAAAAATGCCAGATATCTATGTGCCTTGTTGGGTATTTTAGCTGCAAATTCAGAATGGCATTTCATATGAACTGAAGATTAGAATTTCTTTTTCTGAGTTAAAAAAAAAAACAGAAATATTACACAAGAAATAAACCAAATAAGCAAGATGGGAATATATTAAATGCTTGCTTACATGATAAAAGGGCACTGGGATAACACAAATGACTAAATCACCTTTTTCTAATGACCAAATAACCTATATTACTCCATTTAATTACAAAATATTTACAGTGTCCCTTGCTGTTAATTTTGTGACAAAAACAATGGTGGTATGATGAACAACAGAACAAAAAAAGGTTTGTTTTATACAATCTGCAATGTTGTAATTAAACCATCTCTTTTTTAAAAAAAATGGGTTGTTTTAAAAAATCGGTGCTATTGTAATTAAATCTTTGAATCTCTGAATTTATAAGTTTAATCTACGTTACTTTCAACATTCATAGAGCAGGGCATGATGATTCAGGTATCATCAAATCAGTCAAGAAAATATTGGTGTATACCCCCCTAACACACGCACACACAATGTGTTCACATCATACTGTATACAGTGCCAGAAGACTTTAGCCGAAGGCAGTTAAAGGTATTGACCCGAGGGTACTGACCCAAGGGGGTAAATAATTGTGCTACCGTTTCCTTTAAATGCTGGACATATTGCACACATAAAATGTCAAAATCCCAATTAAATCTTTTTCAGTTGCAGGTTGTAACAGTACAAAATATGGAAAAGTTCCAAGGGTGTGAATACTTATGCAAGGCAGTGTACATCATACGTGTTGCACTAAATTGTAATTTGTGTGTCTGGTTACTTAAGTCATATTTGTCCTGTGTACATGCTGTATGTGTTTGTCCACTCTGCAGTTTGTCCAGATCAGATGCCCGGGTTGCAGCCCTGGACTCCTGGCTTCAGCGAATCTCACCGCGTCACCATCGGCTACGGCCGTAAACTGCTTCTTACCTCCTCTGCCACCGTCCACTCCATCGAGATCCTCAACGGAGGTATTTCACCTTTCTACTGCTTTCCTTCAAGCATCATAAAATCAATCACAGGGGATTTAAAGTGTGCTTAACTGAAAGGATCATGTGCTTCACTTGAAGGAGAAATCCATTCACATCTATCCTGCTAGTAAAGAGCATGTTTGGGTTAATGCTGCAGCTCTGGGGCCTTAAAAGGAAAGATCACGGATGTTTTGAGTTTGAGATCAAGTCAAGGAAGAGTTCTGTGTTCTCTGTAGGAAAGCTTGTGATCGCTGACACTAACCAGCCCATCTTACTTCGTGCCAAACACATCCTCATTGGGAACAATGGCGAGCTGCATATCGGCAGTCCCGAGTGTCCTTATAAAGGAAACCTCACCATCTCGCTCTATGGCAGGTAATGCAGATGCAGGAGCATCACTATCTACATAAGACATTTCACTATAATATGGAGGTATTATGTGATATTGCTTTCTGTAATAAGGTTTGGACAAAAATTAAATTTACACAAAAATTCAAGAGCAAACATGGCTTGGCTGATTGACTACAAGTTTTCCCAAAGTGTAGTTAATCAGCCAAGCCATGTTTGCTTTTTAATTTTTTCTCTGGAGCTACAAGGCTAATGTAGTTACAGCATATGAGAGCTTGTAGGCTCTAGTTTAGTATTGTGCATACAGCACACATAAATCACCCCTTACTACTGTTTGCTTTTGTAGTTTGTGACAGAGTATGACACTGTTATCTTTGAAAATGGATGTCACAGACCTAAAAACAGTAGCAGCCAGTTATTGAAGCTGAAAGCTGGAATCACTGTCTTCTTCAGCAGATAGACTGGTATCAATCTGCTTGATCATTTATCTCAGATAGGAGTGAATTCGAATGACACGGATTCCCCCTTTGCCTTGCAGTTCCTAGTGCTCATGTTTGTTTTTTTGATTTTGATTTCCACCCATATCCAGTCACTGGTTTGTTGCCATTTTGTATCCACTTGTTTTGTTTTGGTTCTTTATTATTTTGTCTGGGTATACCCTGCTGTCTCCTTGACCTGCTGCGAAGCCTAAGCATATATTTTAGTACTGATAAGTCCAAGTTCTAGTTTGAGTTCCCTGTTCTATGTATGTAGTGCTCCCTGGTGTTGATAATTGCCTGTTTTTCATGTTTATTTACCTGCAATAACCTGTCTGCCTGCGTCTTGACCCTGCGTCTTTTTTATGTACAAATGATATTTCCAAGCCAAATTATGTCTTTTGAGGCAAGTGTCTGCTGCACAGTGCTACAGTGGTAGCTATATGTTTCCCTTACTTGTTAGCTACATTAGCTTTGTATCTCTAGTAACACTAAACAAGCAAATTTCAAAATCCTGACTAATCAGCCACCTTTATAAGGAAAATTGAATAAATCACAATTTAGCTGAATTATTGCTTGAAGATAATGTTTTGGTGAATGGCAACGAATATGAATAATGTCATAACATTTTATTTTCCAACTCAGGAATGGTGTTTTACAGTATTGTTATAAATGTAAGAATATAGAAATTTAGCCATATACCAAGCCTTTTTGATAGATCAGCATTAGAATTGGCTTTTTTGCCATTTGCTTGTCCATGTGGTATCCATGTTTCACACTAGAGTGCCTAATATCTCTGGAATAAAAGTTTTATGGTTGTTTACACCCCAGTCTTCATTCATACCCATCTATACTTAATGGCCATTTTAGCAGGTAAACATATAGCAGCACTCAGTAAGGATAGCCCATTTGTTGCTATGCGGTTTTTCAGATAATCTGTTCAGTCCATCAGTGGAAATAACTATTATAGGACCAAAAGGTTGTGGTATAGAATCACTGAAAATAGTTGTTTGTGTTATCTGCTTATTTGCCGTGTTTTTCATAACAGATCTGACGACATTGGTGATGAGCACAGTTATTTTGGGAGAAAGTATGTTGGTGTAGGAACAGGAGGGACGCTGGAGATTCATGGTGAGAAGAAGCTGTCGTGGACATTTCTTAACAAAACGCTACACCCTGGAGAAGGAAATGAAAACAGCTACTACTTTGAGAGGAGCTGGGGCAACCGAGGCATCATCGTCCATGTCATCGAGCCCACAACAGGAGAGGTGCTACGCACTGATAGGTTGGTGTTCTTGCTGTACTTCGTGAAAGAGGCGGAGCTTATGTTATTACACTTGCAGCTGTTTCTTTATTTGTTGTTAAAAATGCTTTCCTCATGAATAAGTATCTCTCTCTGTCTAACTCTTGATATACACTATGTTGCCAAAGGTTTTGGGACACCCCTTCAAATCATTGAATTCAGGTGTTCCAATCACTTCCATGGCTACAGGTGTATAAAATCAAGCACCTAGGCATGCAGACTGCTTCTCCAAACATTTGTGAAAGAATGGGTCACTCTCAGGAGCTCAGTGAATTCAAGTGTAGTACCATGATAGGTTGCCACCTGTGCAATAAGTCCATTTGTGAATCACGCTTATCTGTCTGGCAATCCGATGGAAGAGTCGCATTGTGCGAAGTGTAAAGTTTGGTGGAGGGGGGATTATGGTCAAGGAACTTGACTGGCCTGCACAGAGTCCTGACCTCAACCCGATAGAACACCTTTGGGATGAATTAGAGCGGAGACTGCGAGCCAGGCCTTCTCGTCCAACATCAGTGCCTGACCTCACAAATGCGCTTCTAGAAGAATGGTCAAAAATTGTGGAAAGCCTTCCCAGAAGAGTTGAAGCTGTTATAGCTGCAAAAGGTGGGCCAACTCCATATTAAACCCTATGGATTAAGAAAGTGATGTCATTAAAGTTCATGTGCATGTAAAGGCAGACGTCCCAAAACTTTTGGCAATATAGTGTACATCTCTGTCTGTCTTTCCATCATGTATAAGCCACTGTCCATCTCAGGTATAACACTGTGTTCATCTTTATATAACTCCACCAGTCTGTCTGTCTCCGTCTCTGGCACTGCATCATGAATTGAACTCTCATTTCCTTTCTCCATCTATCCCTCTCGATATCTTATATATCTGTCTCCTTTGACTTTGCCTCTTCTATGACCTGCATTTCCTTTTGCTAAGCTATTGTCTGGACATATAATGGATTGTGGTTCATTACTTAAAAAAAATAGTGATTTATCAACTGTCTGGCATTAAACCAGGTAACAGAAACTTTAGACCAATTGTCAAAACAAAACTGTCCTTCCAGCCCTGCATGATAGGCCTGCAATCAGTTTCTCATCACAGAAGAATAACCTAGCCTTTAGCTTTACTTTGCCTTCAAAACAACAACTTTCTCCAAGTCGGCTGGAATGTTTGTTTGGTTTCCAGACCCTTCCATGGCTAGATAATGATATTTCTCTCTGACCTACTTTGCAGGTTTGATACATACCGGAGTAAGGACGAAAGCAGGCGTCTGGCTCAGTATGTCGAGGCAGTGGAGGATGGTCAGATCCTGGCCATGATGGTAAACGATGAGGGCTCGAACAACCTTGAGGACTCAGCTAGGAAAACTCTGGCCAAGCTGGGCAGCCGTCATTTTCATCGGCTTGGCTTCAGGTACAAGTTTAGGAGTCGCATTGAGAAAAAGAGAGAAAGATCTTGTCCAGAATTTCCCCTGAAAATGCCAAAACTTCAAGCATCAGCATGGAAACTGGACAGGATATGTCTCAATCCCATCGGTGCTTCATTAGTGACTATGTACTGTCATGACAGCATGTTAGCATGGTTTTGTGGGCAGTGTAAGTCAAGCCTATTTTATTTCCTACTTTTAGTGCCTGCCAGTTCCTCTAGCTAAGTCTTCCCTATTGTATGGCAGCTATAAATCAATATACCAGATTTGTACTGCTAATTCTGATAGTTATGTCTCCCCTGTTGTATGGCAGCTATCAATCAATATATAAAATATATACTGCAAATTCTGCTAGCTAAGTCTTCCCTACTGCATGACAGTTACCAATCTATATACAAGATATGTTCTTCCTTCAAGACACATGAAGCCACCCATCATGGGACTGCTGAACATGATTGGAGGAGAGCACTAACTGCCCTATTTATATATATTTACTAACAGACACTTGCGATTGGCTAGTGTCTCTCTGATTTACTGGGGAGAGAGGAAGGCTATCCTTCCTACTCAGAGATCAGTGGTGATTATGCTGTCCTAGATTCATGGTGTGGTTGCAAAAAAAATTGATTTACTGCATGTCACTTTATTGCCAGTGACTATAGTAGAAAATGTTTTCTAAGCATTCTTATTCTAAAATATTTGAGGCCCTCCCAATGATGATTATTCTCAATCTTTGACAAGACAGATTATATGAAGTCTTCGCACACTATTTTAATATTTTTTTTAAGTGAAAAGAAAAAGAATCAGCAAAGTAGTTGCCCTATACATGTAGTCTTAGTGCTGTAAGGTATGGTTGATTAATTCGCCTGCTATCAGAGTGGCAATAGGCAGTTAAATGTGAGTGCAGTAAGCTAATTAAGCCAAAAGTGCTAACTGCTCCACTTTTGCCCACTGGCTGTGCCACTTGTTATACAGTCCTATGTTAATTAGCATAGCATGCCACATAGTTGCAGCAGCTATCAAAGTACTGGCGTGCCACTGATAGCATGCGCAAAACAAACTTCCTTAATGTCTGACTTTATAAAAACTAAAATGTTGTGAGAACATTCAAAATTTCTGGCTGTGCTGAAAGTTGCAAGCTTCGGTGTGCTTTGTTTAAAATGTAAAACTGAAGTCTCTCTCTTGTGGTAATAGTGGTGATTATCATCATTATAGTGAGGCATATAGAACTAATGGCTCCCAGCATACTATCCATCCTCAAACCTACATTCTTTCCAATATTGAGCTGACATAATGTTGGCAAGCCTGGCTCCTGGTCACAGATAGTTAACATGTCATGGGGGATAAACACGTCTGACCTCCCGACAACAGACCAAACCCTTAGATAGTTATGCCATCTGTGAGAGCAGGCTGGCTCAGTATTGGTTGTGTATAATCAGTCAGTGCTCACTGAGACTTTTTAACCATTTGAGGCACCAGTAATCGAATACAGAAATCACTATTTGGGTATTCTGGGTAGGGCTGGAGGAAAATATCATACCACGATGCTTAAAGATATTTCTGTGATATACGGTATATATAGGGTCGCTATATATAATATAATATTTATATAAAGAAATAACTAACTTTTTACATCAAATCAGCTGCTTCCATTCAGTTTGTTTATAATTATAATTAGAAAAGAATAAATAAAAGAATATCACAATATCCAGGATTTCTCAGAAAAGAATGTTGTTACAACATTATGTTGTAATGTTGTTAATGTTATTAAATCCTCATATCACCCAGTCTGGCAATAGTTTGAGAGAACAGCAGTTCTTTTTATTCTCATGCAGGCAGAATAAACCTTGTGGGACAGAAGAGAGATAAAGCATTTCCAATAATACTCAGTACAACTATTACTAACAGTCTGGGACATAATTTTTTGCAGATTAGGCCCATTTTACACTGGACATGTCTCACCTGCTCTTTTGACTTTGTACGATTGCTGCTCTCATGTGATGCGTTCATATCTGTGTTTTTATTCACTGGTTGGAAATATCAAGCTCAGTAGCACAGAGTTTGAATTTTAAGAGAGCATAGGCCGTTACAGCAGGGCTACAGGCTGAAATACCGACCTGACAGCCAGTAAAGTTTTTGCTGTGCATCTCTATTACTTCTATTACATAAACACATGTCACTCTCAGCAGAGATGTTTAATTGCGGTGGAAAAATTATACACAATTAGCCCACATTAAATACAGCGTGCATAAATGTTCACCTTCCATATGCATTTTACAGATTTTGTAGTGTTACAGCCTTGCACTGAAATGGACGTAATTGGGATTATATTATTACTATATGCTTTATCTCCTCCCTCTTCTGGAGGCTAACCGAATATATATTTATTAACTCTTTTATAGATATTTAAATATTAAAATTAAGCTGAATGCACATCCCTCTCTAAGATGACAAATTTTCATCAGTTAAAAGTTTAATCCAATCGAATGTACCATTTTTTTTAAAAGACACTTTGAGTGTGTCATTGTAAGTGAAAAATGATCACACATGGTTAATTAACACAATGTCTTCCTTTAGAAGCAAGCAAGGCTAAAAATGCTTTAGTTATCCTTGCTAGTTTACACTTTTGTAAAAATGGACAATGTTAGCATTTGGCCGGACCCCGAGCTCTTAATTGGTTGCTCCTCTATCCGGCAGCACATTGCCTGTATCTGTCTGCGATCTGCAAACTGCTCGTTTTCTCTACTAATTACAAATGCCATGATTAGGCTCAGGCAAGACAGTCCACATCCAAATCCCATAGCAGCTGCCTCTCGGTCCTCAATAAATTCTACGCAGCGCAGAGTCACTGTGTGAATCCCAGGCCGAGTCCGAGCACAGATTTAATAAACGGGAGCAGATGGTTTTCTCTCCAATCTAGGGTCTCCTCTGCACCTCGGAGGAATCCCAAGACCTGATTTAGACCTGTTGAAATGCACTATGAGTTTCTGTCTCATTCTTATTCTCTCATCCAGTAATGAAGTAGTGAAGAGGTAGTGAAGGAGGTGTGGCCCTGAGCCTGTCAGTCCCAGAAAAGGAGGCATGGCCTCCTACTCCTTGAAACACTTTCTTTCCCCAAACTGTTTGCATAATAATACATCAAATCATCCTGAATTGTTGGATGCTTTAAATGTATCCTTTTGCATCAGACCATAGATCAGTATCAGTATCATATCTTCTCCAAATAGACATATACTGCATTCCTAGATGAATCAGCATTCTCTTACTATCCAAATGCGCACGGGCTGCTGTTTATATGAATGCAGGCCCGCAGGGGTTGAATCAGTAATATAAGCATGTAAACCACAGATCACCCCTGAAACAGTCTCCCAGGGAAAAAAACTCACTTGCTGCTCTGGCTAGTGCATAAAGTTCTCCCAAATATTTCCACCTACAGTTAAATATTTACACCTAGAGAGAAGTCAAGGAGAAGGGAATAAGAAATAATGGATAGGGGCTTCCATCTTTTTTTTTTTTAAGCCACACACTTGGACACACACCATCACCAAGACATCTGAAAAATTGGCAGTGTGCCAGAAACCATTTCATGCAATGCATATGCAATAATCCTGCCGTGGTCAAAGAAATATTGCTCTTACTCTTACTGCAGTATAACTCCAAGAAACCAATTTCCATATTCTGCTGGTGCCCTGATGACTTTCCTCAAAGAATGGATGGAAGGAATAGAGATGGGGGAGAATTTTAGAAGTTCATTAGCAAGCCAGTAGACAACTATTTTTTTTTATGGGAAAGAATTGGTGAAAATAAGGGCTTGGGGTGATGTGATGTCGCATGGTCAGGTCTGCAATTGGCTGATTAGCTTTCACTTACGTGATCTGCTCTTGTTGAACCACAGACGCCTGTCAGTCAGCAAAATTGCAGTGTGCATCTAGCTCGTCTAAGTCAGGCACTTTCTCTTCTTCTACCTCCCTGTCCCTCAGAGGGGAAGATGGAAACATTTCCCATTATAATTACCCTTCCTGTCCAGAGATCCTCGAGACAGCCATCACACATTATGTCACTACCATTCAAGCGCTTGTTTAAGAGAGTGACGTCTCACTCACTTATACTATTTAATACATTTCTTTATACTACAGCAGTGTAGAATTCTCTAATCTGATTGGTCAGAGTGTGCTGATCTTTTCTAACAGCATGGCTCTGATATAATTTCTGTTGTAACAGCTTACACAGGTTAATTTTTCATTAGCATTTTCGGAAGGAGTCTCCAGTGCGAGTACTTTGAAACACTCAGAGCTAAAGCTGTAACTTTAAGTTTTCTGACATGGGAGCGTCTTCAGGACAGGACCTTTTGGTAATATGACAAACTTCATTGTTTTTATGCTGTTAACTTACAAATAACATGACAATGTAAATGCTAACAGGTACAGACATGCTTCGTAGATGTTCCACAAAATTAAACATAACTCAGCTTTGCAGTTCCTATAAAGATTTTCCTATTCCTTACTTATATTATGTTTGCATACAGTATATAAAGTATATAACACTCTGTCTCACACTCTACAAGTTGATCTTCTGATTTTTTACAACACTGGTCACACTACACAATGTTTGAACATGTTAGAAGTTCATCCTGACAGTTTAGTGGAATACATTTATCATCATTTACCCTTTCATACTGTTCTCACGTGGTATAGCCATGATTTTTTTTTTAAATTGTCTGTGCTTAAATCCAACAGTCTAAGCACATCTTTGTGTGTAACCCTCTATCTACTTGTCTCTCTCTAAGTTATGTACAACTCTGTCTATAATTCTTTCCATGTCTGTCTCTCTTTCTGTCTCACTATATTCGTGTTCTTTGACCTCAATACCTCAATGTTCTGTATCAATTTTTGCTCATCTGCCATTTTTTCTTGTGTCCACTTTTCCTTATCGGTCACTGTGTCTCCAGGCACCCGTGGACTTTTATTACAGTGAAAGGGGATACGTCGTCAGTGGTGGAGGATCACGCCATTTATCAAGGTGAAGCTGTTCATGAATTCACTCAGTAGAAAACTAATTCTGGTGACATTTTCTGAGGTAAGTTTGCTAATGCTGACATTGCTTCTGATGTGTGTGTGTGTGTGTGTGTGTGTGTGTGTGGTTCTGAAATACAGGAACCAAGGCATCATCAGAGGCTAGGAGTTCCCGTTCTTTCCACTCGGGTTATGGTGAACACTTCGTTGTCACCACTGTCAGTCAGTGGGTGCAGGGTGAGAATAATCCACTCTATTCCCTTTTAAGCATTTTATCACCTGTATCCCATACCCTTGCTTTTTAATTAGAGTCTCACTTTCATTTCAGCTCCTTAACCTCAGAGCTAATGGATAGGATTTCTTGAAATTTGATAGCGGTGTGAATGATTATTGGATTTGAACACATTTTCTCCCAATTTCCAGCAATTTCTTTTTTTATAGCTTTAGCCTCTCTTATTTCATGACAGCTACGAATCTGGAATCAGGAGGGCCAAAATACTTCCTCTGGAATAATGTGAAGCTTGCCATCCCCATCCTTTCAAACTGCCACTCATGTAACTTTATAGAGCAGCTGAACATGCTTGGAAGAGTGTTAACTGCCCTATTTGGCATTCAATAACTAATAGAGGCCTATCATTGGCTTACATTGTTCTGACAGTTGAGTGAAAAAGGCTGTCATTTCCACCCAGGGAGCAGGTCCAATTAGGATCTCTTTGACTCCTGGCCATGGACGCCTAGCATTATCAGAATTTTCGTTTTCAACTATAGGATAAAACAGACACTTGTACCCAATTATAGGGTATGACATCAAATTATGGTAATTAAATTATTCATGTGAATAATTTAAAAGCACGGTTATTTTGATTCAAATATTTATACACTAGAGAAGATGTAATGTACAACAGTAATCATCAAACTCGAGGCCCATGGTCTGGAGATGGACCCAGCAAAATATTTCAGTGGACTGCACCAAGTACTTGAAAAATAGTGTAACAGAGCTGATAAAGGTATGAAGGGGGAAAGAGAAAAAAATTAATAGTTCAGTGTCTATAGTTTTTTTACACTGAAAACTTTTTTAAACTAGTGGCTTTTATCGTAGATCCTCTGTTGTAGCTTATCCAATCCCATGAACTTATATATGTATTATTGAATATATATATTTTTAGTTGAAGGCAACTCTGTGGAGAAAAGCTCAAGAAGAATTGGAGTTTTCACAAATGTTCATAGGTTTTTCATTTAGTTTACCTTCTCTGGTCTGATTAGCGAACATGGCTTGCTTTAAAAAGTCGACAGTGAAAACAGAATGGTTAAAGACGTATGGATGAAGTACGAGTTTATTCTCCTCGCTTCAGATTCAAAACAGATCTGAGTCTACGGTGTTATTCAGAAGTCAAGGTCAAGTTTATTTATATAGCACCTTAAAAGCAGCGAGTGCTGAACAAGGTGCTGCACAGCCAAAACATCAGACCTATCAGCTAACAGAAGCATTAAAACATGTACAATTTAAAATCATTAAATAATACAATAAGTGAAGTATGTGTAGCCAAGTATGGTGACCCATGGTGCACACACAGTAGTGAACACACACCCGGAGCAGTGGGCAGCCTTTTTTTTTTTGCTGCGGCGCCCGGGGAGCAGTTGGGGGTTTGGTGCCTTGCTCAAGGGTCTCACCTCAGTCATGGTATTAAGGGTGGAAGAGCGCGCTGGTCATTCATTCCCCCCACCTACAATCCCTGCCGGACCCGAGACTCGAACCCACGACCTTCAGGTTCACCTTTGGGTTACAAGTCTGACTCTCGGACAAACAGAAACAAAACAAAAAGTGTTTTCAAGTTAAGCAAAAGCCTGAGAAAAAAGATATGTCCTAAGAGATGATTTAAAAGAAGATAATGTAGGGGATGATCTGATGGATAAAGGCAAAGAGTTCCAGAGTGTAGGACCCAGAACTGAAAAGGCCCTTTTCCCTTTAGATTTTAAACAAGATTTTGGGACAATCAGTAACGTCTGAGAAGGTGATCTGAGCGTTCTCACAGGAGAAGAGAAATGAAGAAGATCTGCAGTAGGGGCAAGACCATGAAGTGCTTTAAATACAAAAACTAAAACCTTAAAATCAACTCTGAATTTAACAGGATACCAGTGAAGTGAAACTAACACAGGGGTAATATGCTCCCGCTTTTATTTTCTCCCTGTCAAAAAGCGAGCAGCAGCATTCTGTACTAATTGTAAATGCGATAGTGAAGACTGGTTAATTCCAGCGTAAAGAGTGTTACAGTAATCCAGTCTGTTTGAAATGAATGCAGCAATAACAATCTCTAAATCATTAAAACTGAGAACTTTTCAGCTTGCGAAGCCCCTTAAGCTGCAAAAAACTGGCTCTGACTACAGAGCTAATTTGTTTGTCAAATTTGAATTCAGGATCAAAAATAACTCCCAGATTTTTAACCTTTTCACGGATGTTTTCTTCAAAAGGGCACAGAGTAGGTCTTAAATTATGTAAAAGGTGAGAAGGGCCAAACAAAATAACTTCAGTCTTTTTTTGATTCAACTGTAGGAAATTATTTTACAAGTGGAATACTAATGTGCCACTATAAAACAAAATATAAACACTTCATAAATAACTGTCCTATTTATAGCCATATACAAAATATTAATGGATTATCACTAAAAGCTTGCTGCCATTTAGTCATGTTGGTTGTTTTGTAAGCAAGGAATTTTATGTAACAGGACAGCTATCCATTTTTGTTGAAATCTGCTGTATAGGAATATAATATATATAGATGTGTGTGTGTGTGTGTATATATATAAAAAAATATATATATGTATTTTTTTTTCGCAATGATCAAAGACCAATAATTCATTCAAAAGAAATGAGATGAACCCTTCTTACTCTTTTTGTTCTTGATCTCACCTCAGAAAACCATATAAATAATTAGCTGAAAAACTTTTTTGTCAATTCAGGAGTTTAACGGCACAACGGGCCTGTTTCATAATTATAGGCACCCTGAAGGAATTTGCTTAAATTAAGAGTAAAGGAGGTGGCAGGGGTCTTGCACGACAGCCTGGATCTTCACCTGCACAGCAAATCAAGCTGTTTTTGCTCCTTGCTTTTTACCAGGCATTTTAACAATTCTGCAAAACAAAGCTGCCTTTCTTCTTGACTTTTAAGTTTCAAGACCAAGCTGCAACATTAAACTCAAGGATGCTTTATGGTTCCTAATTGAAAACAAACTCTGTCTGGCCTTTGTTGCTGTCTGTATTACCAGGGAAAGTAAGTTCGGCATCTTAAAATGTTCCAAGAATCTCAAAACAGTTCACACTTTCCAAAGGTATTGCAAGGTAGTGTTGTAATCTGCATTATAAAAAAACAATTAGATGAATCAACAGCAGATGACAGTCTGCCACCAGGCTTGGGGAGTTACGGAATACGTGTAACAGCGTTACATTATCAGGATACAAAAAAATGGTAAAAAACAAAAAACAAAGAGGCAGAAGTCAGGTGATGAGTAGAATCTTGTTTAGGCTAAAACATCAGTATTTAAGGGTGTGATGTACATGTGCAATGATGTTGTAATTAAGGATAATTAAGTGTGTAATCACTGTTCAGTGTAGGCATATTCGTTATACAGTTAATACAGCTGGGAAACATCATCAGTAAGCGAATTCCCTAAACGCACTTTATAGCGATGCTTCATTTGCTAAATACATTCGTTCCTGATTTCTCCATTCCTTGTTTGCTTGTCTTGCATCCGTTCTCTGTTTCCTTAGAAGAAGGAAATAAGAATCAAGGAAGGGAAGCAAGGAAAGGGAATGTGGAGACACATTTACCGACACGAATACATTATTTAGCGTCTGTGGTCTGATTGGTGGACTGACAAAATGTACAATTTCAGGCTTGCATCCATGTAGGAATGCTTCAAACAGGGATTTAGCCTCAAGCAAAATCACAAGTGTGTCGAAATGTGCTCAGAAACTTCTCACTGAATTGAAAAGAAGTGGAGCAGACAGATTACCAAAAAAAAAAAAAAAGTTTGTTCATGCCATCAAACTTTTGAAGAACTGATTGTATGCTCTGGAGTGTTGTGTTGTTCTGTTCTGCCAAAAGCCAATAACCGTAATCAAGTGTCTTCCTCACCATGAAAAAGAGACTATTGCCTTGATCTGAGAGGAGTAAAGGAGCTCGTCTTCTGATTGAGCAGCTGCTTGTGTCCATGTTTGATTTGAGCGCTTGAGCTTGCTAAAGCAGCCAGAATTCCCACTTGCCACATGCACATAGGCTGTAATACACACACACGAATGATTTAATTATTTGCACACAAATGCTGTTTGACAGGCAAGAGTGGCGAAGCAGATGTAAATGAGACTAATATCTATACCGAGCTTGTCCTTTCAGCCAGTCCAGGGGCTTAACCGTGTCTGGGTATTGGCTTTAGTCTATCTGAGTGTGGGGGTGTGTGTGTTTGGTTTGCAGAGGCTGAGTGGACAGAGTGGTTTGATCGTGATGATGAGAGAGGCTCAGGAGATTGGGAGAAGCTTTCCGACCTTCATAAGGCTTTCCCAGAACGTCTGTGCAGCAACCCCCTGGATATTGAGGTAGAAAAACACACACATACACAGACACACACACAAACCCCTTGAAACTACAATTTTGCCAGCATTACAATCTCCTTGATTCACCACAGCTCTGTCTATGAATTTCAATGTTTTTGATATGACAGTGCCTAACAGTAGCTGTTTCCACTGACTTTCTATGCATAATGCAAGTGAAAAATCCAATAAGCTTGTGATCTAACCTTTTGCAGTAAACACATTGGAAGAAAAAAAAATTTTTTCTTTATCAAAATAAAACCTGTGTATTTGACACATTTCCAGCAAAAAATTCATGAATTTTATTGCCTCCCTGAATTTTTCCATCACCTGAGTAAAAACAAAAATCCAAAACAAACAGAACTGATAGACATCTTATTAACATAAGCAATTTTCTTATCACTCTAATGTCTCCGGCAGTGGTGTCCATGGCTACATTCAACACTGACTGATCACATCAAACTGAGCGATCACATCATCTTACAAGAAACCGCCCTTTTATTATGCTCTGTTTTTCCATAAAAAGGCTCTTGTCCCTTTGTCCAGCCTGCCGCCATCCTATACTTTTCCCACTGTCTTCTTTTGTTGCTTTGAGGTTTGTGATAAAAGTCTTGTCACATGACACTAAATTCATTTGCACCTGTCAAAAACTGTCAATTTCCACTGTTTTTTTTTTGCAACATTTCTCCTAAGGCCTCTTAAAAACCATGTTGCTGAAGTAAAAAAAAAAGTTAATATTTGCAGAATATTACCAATATTACTATTTCCAAAGTGATAAAAGGCAAGCTCTCATTTGAAATTGCTAGTTAATAGCAGCTATTTACATCTTTGGGTTCTTTTTTCCTCAGGCTGAAACTGTCGATGGTGTGCCTGCAAACATGACTGGTGATGTGTTCTCCAAATTTGACAAGAACTATGGCCTCGTTTGTCTCAATAAAGACCAGCAGGGAGGGATCTGTCGCAACTACCGCATCCGCTTCCTCTGCGGCAAACTTGGTATGTGCGCAATGTGTTGAACCCTCTGGGCCTGTTTACACCTTCACATGACATTTGACCACATAACAAATGAGGTGTGGCTACACTGTGGGTGATGGTTCTGGATTACTAAAAGTGTTTTGTTTGAAACCTTTATTGAAAAGGAAAGCCTCTAGTAAAGGGTTGTTCATAGAAGAGTGGAATAAACCTAAGAGGTACCCTGAAGCCTGGGATAACCTCAAAACTTCAGTTTTAAGGCTTTATTGGTTTGTTAAGCTGTAGACATTCAGTCAAATAAAAGTGGAATTAGAGGTTATGAAAGCACAAAGAAGACAGTGGAGTTAAGTTCACTCACACTCCCAGCTGATTTACACATTCCCAAAATGGTTCCAAATCCAAGGTCAGTCCAGACTCCAAGGTCTCATTTGGTCAGTTCTGACTTGTGCAAGGTGTTGTTCATCACATTTAGAGTCCGGACAAAGTAGATCTGAAATCTCAAAACATGCCACATATGTTCAAGTTCATGTTCCTCGTTTATTTGATTTATTCACTCAAATAAATTTATTTCTGCATCTTCGTCAAATTGACGGCACATGCTGAGCCTAACTGAAATTCCCCCAGGAGTGCTTTTTTATGCAACTGAAATTCCCCTCAGCATGTGCTTTTATTTGTTCCCATGTTCTTGTGTACCAGCTGGTGGTCGTCTTTTGCTAGAGAAGTTCAGTTCCAATGCTGAAGAACACAAGCACCTAGATCAGTGAAAATCCCCAGTAGTTCTGGCTGTGAGACAATTCACATGTTTCTGTTCATGCGCTCTTTCTAACATTATTGTTTCTGTAGTAACAGCATGCTCAGGGACTTGTATGGCAGATGCTCCGAATAAATGGATAAAAAAAAACAAACGTGTAATCATTGATATTGTGAAGCTTTCAGTGAGGAGATTTATTTAGCAAGTTTGGTCTCTAGTGTCAGTGCTTTGTAAGAGGTACATCTATAACTTTAGGTTTATGACAAGCTGCGTTTTTTTTGACTTGTTAACTTCAAGAGAGAAAAAATAGAGGCTGGTGAGGGAACGAGGATTTATAGCTGCTGTAATGCAAGTGATAACAGGAATTAACTTATCTTGCAGACACAATATTACACACAGCTCTCACCGCTGCGGCCTGGGTTCGATTCCCAGCCAGGGAACCGACCCCAGCCACTGAAGTTGCATGCAACAGTACGCTCTCAGTGCCCGTCCCAAGCCTGGATAAAACTGGGAGGGTTGCATCAGGAAGGGCATCTGGCATAAAAACTGTTCCAAATCAAACATGCGCACCAATGATCCGCTGTGCGACCCCTAACGGTAGCAGCCGAAAGACGAACAGCAACATTGTTAGTGTTCACAAATGGCTGTGGTAGAACGGGAATAAAACACTTTGGCACATGCTGCTATTGGAAAGTAATCAAGTTTGTGTTGCTATGAATCAGACCACATCACATCATCCTTTCATATTTTACTCCTTTTATCAACAACAATGAATTAGAAGACTTATAATTCATACATTGTAACTCATTGTAACAACATATTGAAGGCAGAGGAGTCGACTGAATACTGTAAGCTTTTAAATCCTTTAATTAAATTGCAGTAAAACCTGATTACCAAAAAAAGTAACAGAGAAATGGGTAATACTATTGTCAAATAATTGGTGTAAGTAATGTCTGCATGTTGTTCTGGCTTTCAACAGGATGAGACTTGGGTTGTTTATTTATTTAGGTATTTATTTAGCTGAGTGAAATGCAGTCCTTGTGCAACAAGGTGATGACATGATCATCGCAAGAATAGTTTGGCTAACATCTAGCTTGCTGTCAAATTTGGTTAGTTACCTAACAACTGCTGGAGAGATCAAATTAACACTATCTTAATGAACTGATTAGCTGGCTAAGGTTAGTGCACTGCCTTGGTAAGGTAGCAAATATTGCTATTCCACTGTGTCTTTGAGACAAAGAAGTGAAAATAAAGACGTCCTGTTGGCGTGTCGTTCAACAAAATCAGGACAATATTCTTCTGTCGTAACTTTAGGTAGCTAGCTGTGTAGCATGACTTAAATTTGTGTTGACCAACAGCACTGGATGTGCTAAGTATTATTGTTTTAAAGCCAGTACTTTCATGATCGGGGAAACTGCAGCAAACCACTTGCATCAAATTTCTCATATTTTCGTTTTACCTTCATCTCCTAGACGTCATTGTGTCTGAGCCTGAATTGCTCCTCATAAAGACTTTTCCATTAAAACAGATCATGCTGCTGATGATTAAGAAACGGTCTTTAGTCACTGAATGGCTCTGCAGGGTCAAATCTGTCCAATCGCCATGAATGAATGTGGCTAATTGACCACACAATGAGCGAACAATAGCGTGTGAGGTCTTAGGAGAAAGGACCAGCCAGCAGGATAGAGACAAATCGAATCAGTCACACAAGGACCCCAAATAATGAGTGCTGGCAGTGAGAGGAAAGGGCAGTAATTACAGAAAGGAACTTTCCTTGAGAAGGTGGGTCTGAGCGAGTCTACAATACGTCTAGCTGCCACTTCGTGCCTAGAAACCGTGCTGTAGTCTTACTTCACTTAATCTTTGTGATTAAGCTTTATGATTTCCCCCCACAGAGCAACATTTGTTCCTGTGCCATTCATTTCCTGTCTGGATTTTCAAATGTCATTGAAAGTCAACCACCAGTGTTGGTGCATATGCATTTATGTACACAAAGCATCATAGCGATGGTGGCTGGTGAAGTTTATATGCACTATTTGCAAAGTTAAGCATCTAACATTCTATTTGTGAGTGCAGAGCACGTCCTCAGGTAAATGACGTAAACAGCTATTGTGAAACCGTAAGAAGTGAAATCTGAGAACTTGGGCTGAAGTACTAGATAGTTTTTGCTTTGTGCTAGATAGCCATGCCACCAGCTAAAGACTCTTGGGTAGGAGCTGTAGAATAGTAGGGAGGAGACTGGGAGGTGGTGGGTATGGAGAGAGAGAAATGTGAATGTATAGAGATTTATAGCTAATATTTATATTAAATTGATGTGCTTTATTTGTCTATTAGAAATTTTGTTAATTTGGTGCCTAAATTTCTCCCATTTGTGGACAGCAGGTTTCTACATCTCTGAAAAACAGCTCCCAGATATACTTTTGTTTTTTATGCATTTTTGCAACAGATTGTGTTTTCTCCCTGCCAGAGAGTATCTAGTGACCCTGTCTGTTCAGCTCTGTGCTCCACCATGTTTGTATTTCTAAGTACTAAAGACGAGGTGGCGTCTATAACATAACTAAATTTTTCCCCCAGACATATGGTACACTTGCTTTGATTTAGTTGTTTCAACAATTATGTATCATCATTTGCCTCAGATACTTCTATAATACTTCATATAAGTATAGGGCAATAAAAATATTGACTAATGCACCTTTAAGTATGTTACATGCGGAAAATCACCACCCTGAAGTTGATTATTTACCTATAACAGCATATCCCAAAGCATTTTATTCCTCTTGAATGACCTGTCATTGCCAAGTTGCTGTGGTATATTTTATTCCTTTATAGGTCCATTTAATATTGTGGACTGGATAGATCAATCGATAGATCAATCACTTTATTTATCCCAGACGGAAATTCACCTGTTACAGTAGCACAGAGTTAGAAGTATATATATATACAGTATATATGTGTGTGTAAGAGTGCGATGTGGTAGTGCAGTGGGGTGTAAATATTGGAGATATAAGCAGCAGACTTGAGTGGAATTAAAGTGACAGTGAAGTGCAAACATTCTCAACAGTGTAAACAGCAATAAAACGAGCAGGGATATAGAGTACTGTATATAGGTCATGTTATCTCTTACATTATAAAAGCCATAAACCCAGTCATTCCTACACCAGCCTTTTTTTCTTTCTTGAGGTTCATAATACAAATACAGCTTGTTGTTACAGAGAAACCAGAAAGCTTTATGTCTGAACGACTTTCCCATATCTGAAAGCTTACAGCTTTACCTTTGACATTTACCTTCAGTTCTGAAACTGAAGACTCCTTCCAAAAATGCTCAACAAATGTCTGCAGCCACACTGTAAACTTTACAATATCACGAATTGCTTACATTTTCTTAAATCCATTTTTGTAGAGCAGTAGTGTTCAGTCTTATCCACAAAGCGCCAGTGTGCCTGCAGGTTTTCATTACGGCCAAATTGCAGGTACACTTGATACTTGATGGGAGACTAAAGTGGACTGATTAAACAAGTGAAATCAGGTTTGTGGATAAGATTGAAGACCTCGGATGTAGAGCTTACACCATACAAGTCCCTGTGTAAGTTGTTACAATGGACACAATAATGTATTTTGTATTAATGTAAACCTTGCAGCTGGCAAGGTTTAAAAAAAAAATAATAATTCATCAACACCTTCTGGCCTTCTGACCAAACATTATTGAGAATTCTACAGCACTGTTGTATAAATAAATCTAATGATCCAAAGTGTGAACTTTGCACATTACAGTATTTCAGTATACACTATATGGCCAAAAGTATAAGGACACCTGACTATCACACCTACATGGGCCGTCCTCAAACTGTTGCCAAAAATTTGGAAGCACACAGTTGTACAGGATGCCTTTGTATTCTGTAGCATTACAATTTCCCTTCATTAGAGCTAATGAGCACCACTGGTCCTGCTTGACAATGTCCCTGTGCACTAAGTGAGGTCCATGAACACATGGTTTCCCAAGGTTGGTGCGGAAGAACTCAAATGGCCTCCACAGAGCCCTAACCTCAACCTCTGTGAACACCTTTGAGATGAACTGGAGCACTGATTGCATGCCAAGCCTCCACGTCTGATATCACTGCATGAGCTCACTAATTCTGTTGTGGCTGAATGGCCACAAATCCCCACAGCCACATTCCAAAATCTAGTGGAAAACCTTGCCAGAAGAGTGGAGGCTGTTATAGCAGCAAAGGAGAGACCAAATCTATACGAATGGCCATGGTTTTGGAATGGAATCGTGATGGTCATATAGTAGAGCTTTATAATATAGTGTGTCAGTTTGTGTGTTTGTAAAAAAAGATTATGAATCTATGGTTGTTCTACATCATGCATGTTTCTACATCTTCTCAGTGGAGTGTAGTGTCATAGAGCTCATTATAATACAGCACATTATAATAGAGTCTAGCCATTTTTCATTTATAATATCAGTCACAAATGCAGAATAATAAACTGTGTGTGTGTGTGCATGTGTTTGTGTTTATAGTGCGTCCACAGGCCTCCGTCTCCATAGACACCCTCTCGAACTGCAGTGTGTTGTTCCTGGCGGACGCAGCGCTCGGATGGAGGCCTGGGGATCGTTTAGTGGTGTCCAGCACGGATTACTCCATGTACCAGGCTGAAGAGTTTAGCGTCCTGCCCTGTGCCACCTGTACTGCACACCAGGTCAAAGTGGAAGGTCAGTGTGTGTTTTTTAAAGCCTCGACAAGTAGCTCTAACAGCTAGTTGTGACTCAGTGTGTCTGAAATTCTGGTTTAAAATGATTTTCCCGCCAATGTGATGAACTTTATCCAGCCTCCTTGACTCACTACAACTACTACGTAATTATCTGTTCTATTAAATAAAGTAGAGTTTAACACAAGCACCATTTTCCTCAGGCAACCTTATATTTAGGGTTGGACTAATTTAGATTCTTTGACACACTTTTCACTCAAGCACATGGCCCACTTTCCACAACTCAGTTATTTAGGTGTTTCCCAACCTGGTTCTCAGGGGCCTACAGACAGTTCATCAGTTAAACAGTGTCTAAATTTGCATACTTATGTACTGTTCGAGATGGTTTTAAGTATACATAACTGCCCAGTGTATTGATACTGAGAAATATGAGCAAATCTAGTACAATATAAAGAGCTTTTAAAAAAGAGCTAGCTAACATCAGGCATCACTGAATTTATTTGCTATTATTATTAATAATAATTATTATTATTGCTATTATTTGCTATTATTATTTATAATCCAGTGCACAAGTGTTGACTGAGTTTCTCTAACAGCAGCTCTGACAGTAGTGCCAACTGTAAGGCAAGTCACGGGTTTATATTAATACACTCTTTCTAATACATTATCACTTCTTTTTTAAGATAAAATCTAATGTATTCCTTTTTTTTAAATAAATGTAGTATTTGCTTATGTTCTAAATTTCATCAGTCACTACATAGAGGTTATGTAACAGAATATGGATACATCATTCGGAATGAACAGGTACAGATACGAATAGGAGACACACTACTTTTTTTTGTGGAAAGTTTGACAGGAAGAGAGAGGTGTGCATTGGGAGCAAGATCCCGCAGGAGGCAGCAAAAAGAATCACAAGTGGGAGATTTTTACTTTCATGCAGGCATGACTGGAATAGAAACCTATTTTTTTTTTTCTCAGTGTTTCCAGTATTTTCGGTGACATAGTGGTAGAGCTCATACTTTTTTAAAAAGAAAGTACTTAAAACACGTATGAATATTTGGAGCACTAAACAGATACACATAGTGGCATTGCATTACACCCCTACTACATAGTATATACCTTTATGTACTTGACCATAATATGCGAGTTAAGACACAGCTAGTGTTCTCGATTGCTCGGATTCGGTATGTTGGGTGCAGTAAAGTGGATTGCCTGGGATTCCCTGAGGAACAATTTGGTAAAGCTTATGTGCAAATCAAAAACAGCAAATCGATGCCAATTCAGAAAACCTAATGTCTGAGAATCTGTGCCATAGGCACTGCGAAAGTCTGTAGTGGTGTCACAACTTAACAGTAATGATAGAATATTTTGTATTTTTCAAAGCATAGAGACAGTCCTGTCCCCACGAAGATGTCAAGTAAATTTCATTTGAAGTTGAAGATATGCCATGACTAATTAGTGGCAAGGATGTACCAGTATGTACCTACCATTTTATAATGTTTTTTGTGTTTTCTGAATCACTTCTGTGTTCTTTACTTTGCAATTTGTCTTTCCATCTTTGCATTTCTGCAAAGGTAAATGTGAAAAGGTTATTTTAAGCTAAGAACAACAAGCTGCAATTGAACTGGTAATAAGTGGTGTTTGTAAATCTGAAGCAAAGAAAGGTAATGTGTTGATTTCCATCACTCAGTACTGAGATATAGAGTTGACGTGCATGTCACGTGTACAGTTGCAATGCATTAAAATCTACTCACGGCCTGTATCGGAGGGACATCTGGTGCTGAGTAGTGAACAGAATGTGTAAGTTTGTTTTGCTTTGCCAGAAATATGTAACATCTTCTAAAGATTTCAGTGGAATAAATGTGAGTGGATGTGGTTTAAGTAGCTGTTTTGCCAAGCATGCTCTCTTGGGTTCCACTGGGATGTTTTCATGGATGGGAAGCGTGATCAAATGGCAAAAACTATTAAGCCAGTAATTATATGAAATTTCATGACCCTGATTTTGGCGACGTCTCACTCTCAGACAGATTTACATTCTGCATGTCATGTAGAATCTCCCCCATTCGTCCCTGAGGATTTTTCAGTTATGGATTGCATTACATCACACTTAAGAAGAAAGCGTACAAGAATAAATAGTTAGGGCTCGTCAGACTCTGTGGTCGGAGTGTTGGATCCACTGTGTGAAATTTTCCCCTGTGTCTTTTTTGGATGTTTGGACATGTGTTCGTTTCCCTCCCCGATTGACTTTTACAGGAATTGTGTACTATAGCACCCTGGCAGTTGATGGGTGCCAAAGACTATCAGGTCCAAATAGTGTTCATCATGCAGAAAATAGATGCTGTTATGTGCGGAGGAATCTTTTTACTCATACGCTTTGGAATGGCTCCTCGATGACTCTCGACAGGGGGGAGAAGATGTGAGAAAGTACAAGCATAAGTCTTTTCACAGGTCATAAAAAAGCAACAAGGTGACACGACAGATGTACAAACAGTTAGAAATACCTCATCGATCAGGCGATGATGCATGTATGCACTACAGATTGCACAGGGGGAATTTCGTGGTTTAAACATTCGCAACCCACCAAGAGGAAGGTGGCACTGTGGTGCGAGGTGGTGCAGCGGGTAGTGNGCCAGGGTCCTGCGTTTCCTCTGGGTCCTCCGGTTTCCTCCCACCTCCCAAAAAAAGAAAACATGCCACTAGTTGGACTGGCTATGATAAATTGCCATGGATGTGAAGGAGTGTGTGAATTGTGTAGGGGTGTGTGGGTGTGTGTGTGTGCATGGTGCCACGCACTGGCGTCCCATGTATAGTGTATTCCTGCCTCATTCCCAGAGTTCGCAGCTTTGGATTCATTGCAACACTGATCATGATAAAGCAGTTACTGAAGATGAATTAATGACTAACACAAGAGTAATCATGCTACTTGGGGTCCTAGGTACACCGACATTGTGTCTACAGACTATGTACTGTCGTGCCAGTAACAGAAATTATTTGATTATTGTTGTAAAATCCTGGCAAAAGGAAGAAAAACTGAGTCTTTTGTTTGTCAGTCAGTTTTTTTTTTAATTGTCAGAAATAGCAGATACAACATTTCAGTGACATGTTTCTTTTTTCTTCTTTATGAATCCAAAAATGAAATTGTAAATGAAGTAAAACATAAAAAGGGTAGGTTTTTTTTCCTGAAGCATGTGGTTGTCACTGATAGGGCTGTAAATCCACAACAGTATCAGAGATTATGTCTCATGATTGTGGCAGAGCAAAAGGCTTTTCTTCAAGGACTATTAGGAGATTTTGAGCTTAATATGGCTAAAATCGACTGCACCGCACATTTGCGGAGACATAATCTCAGATATTTTTGTGGAGGACAATCCTCTTCTCGCCATGTCTGTAATCATTTTGGAATAAGGTTCCAAAGCCATACCTAAAGCTAGCTAGGAGTCATAGGTGTATTGGCTGGCCTTATACTTATCAGTTTTTATATTTATCAGTTACAGCCACAGGTTTCAGAAAAATGGACCCTTTCTGTTCTGTTTTACCTCTATACTATTTATTTATTTATTTATTTATTTATTTGTTTGTTTGTTTAGATTTACAAAGAAGTAAAAAGAAACACAATTCTTTTTTAAATGTTATACATGACCATAATAATGAAAAAATGCCTTTTTGGACTTTTTGCCCCAATTTTCCTGCCAACAATTAAATAGCCATTCATGTTTTATTTTTTAATTTCTGTTACTGACACACAAATAGCACAACCAGTATAGTTCACAATTTGTCCACCACTGGAAAGGGACCACCAAAGGACCTTCGCTGGCCAAGTATTACATGGGTGGTGGACTATTTTCAACAGTAAATCTTATTGGGCACTTAATTGGACATACCTTCCTTGGTGGCCCACTTTACAGGTGTACAGTTAGAGTCTGTAACTTATGACTGCAGCACTGTTTCTGGCGGTGAGCTGTTCTCAGCCAAGCAGCGATATAGAAGTGTTACTTACATTTACTGTCTTACTGTTGAGCACTTTAACCTGAAAGTCCTCAACATACTTCATGCGGAGACTTTAACTGGCTTCCACGATCAATATGACGTAATTGCGAAGCGAAAAGACATCATGTACTCTTCACGCTGATGAATATTCTGGTGATTCATCATGAGCTCATGAATACGCTACACGGCCAAGGCATGTCCGAGCTGATTCATTTCAAGCATTGCACAGGTTTCAGTAGCATGCTACACTCGCCATACTCAACCCTCGATTGGTTTCGCATACTGTATCACCTGTAGCTTATTTTCTGTTTGTTTGTAAATATGGAAAATTTAAGCATTTTTTCTCCTTCTCATATTCTATCCTTCTTTTTGTGTGTGTTAGTGAAGCCATTATTTTTCAGCTCACATTTGACTCCTTGTTCGATGAAATTCAACTTTGACATTTTAAATGCACAAGCAATGAGATAAACCACTGACATGCCAACTAACGTCTCAGTGTCCTGGCATGTCGGAGAAACTAATTCTCATCATTATTATGTAAAATTTAATATTAAATTTATTTTAAATCTGAGCGATTATGGAACATTTTAGATTTATTACCGTGTGTTTCGTTGTGTCACTCTCTGGTTCACTTTGTAGTGCACTCCCTACTTCATTACATAGTCCACTTAGTGAGGGGCGGGGATGAGCGCTCACAGCTTTATTTATATCTTAATTCATACACAATTCATATTAAATACAACTAGGTCAGCAAAATAAAAATTAATTGCAGTGTTTTGTTTTTTTTGTTTTTTTTGCTGAAACGTTTTTGTTTTTCTCAGTCACCATGGTGAGCTGTGCACTCAGGGAGACTTATTTCTGGCTCTTAAAGCACACCTCAGGAAGAAAATCCTCAATTTGATGGCATTCATTAGAGATTTGTTAGATAGCAGGTGCTGCCAAAAAGCTCTCGGCCCATAATGCTTTGTGCTGAAAGACACCATGGACTGCAAGCACGTGAGGTAAGGCACCTCAAGCATTTTTTCGGAAGAAAACGGAGAGCAAAACAGTGCAGAGTAGGAAAGAGCCACAGCACAGGTCTATTGTGCCTCTAAAATGTGCGTGACTTTTTCAAGTAGATGTGAAGCACTTGTGTTTCGCCTGTATCTAATGCTTTCTAAACTATAGCATTAAAAAGTGACCATACAGAGGCAGGCAAATGATGGTACCTAAAGGTAACTAATATAATGTAGTAAAGTAATTATTAATGCAGACACAAGCGAGTATATAGATTTTTTGAACGTGGTTAGCGAGCATCTTTATATTGTCCCAACATATTTAGCTACATATCCTACAATTAACAGCCCAAATAATGATCAAATAATATATATATAGCATTGATAGGCTACATGACTCTACAGTCTGGACTAGAAAAGAAATCAACCCTGTCGATCCTCGAAGCCTTGCTTCTTCATCCTGCTCTGTGTATTTTTCTTATGGCTGCTGTTGGTGCTATTGAGCTTTGTTTTGCAAAAGTCCAAGAAGTCCACTTTAAGACATTTGTGAACATTTGATGTGGATGCAAAAAACGAAACCTTATAGTGATGTCTTTTTATCTTTGGAAGACAGATAGGGGCTTATCCCTGCTATCCCATTTATACCTGGGTATTAGAGTGATATTTAAGATCTTATTAACCCACAAACACAAATAAATACCCAGTAGCACACTCTCATTTATTATCCAACACCTGCAATGCATTTGTAGTTGAGCTAACCTAATATGCTACTCACCTGGTACTCACTGGGTTAACCTCTGAATTTTATAGGACTGTGAAACAAAGTGCTACTCTCTAATTTAATGCCAGTGACACACAAAGCTAACAGGATGAGGACAGTGGACAGTGCTTTGTTCAATGATGTAGAATTTTTTATAAACCACTTTACTGACAAACTTAAGAATCAAATCTTAATCTGCCTGAGAGAATTCCAAACACAGATATACTGACTGAGTCGAGCCAGGTTTATATCCTGGCTTAATGAGAGGAAGTGAATTAGAATAGACACAGTTTGCTTTGAGATTTAGGAGATCAGTATTCATTTAATATTTATGATTGATATAGTTGAAATACCCACACACATGAATACTCTGAGGAGTATAAGTACAAACTCATGCTAGAAATGAAGTTGGTGATTTCAGGGTTGTGACTTGAGTTTCAGAAAGTGTGTGTATCTGAGGTGGCACGGGCCTGTCACGTTTCCATTCTATTCCATACTGTAGCAGGAGCTTTGCTAACTAAGCTACGTGATGTCAGCCAGCACTTTAAACTGTGGGATAAATAATGACTCGTATTTTTTATTTTTTTTGCAAGCAAAATATCCTGAAGCCAGCTAGCAAAACGAGAATGCCAATTTATTCAGTTTGGTGATTAACAAGCTAATTTTCATGATGCGAAAACACTGTTTGATAAATAAGTTGATTTTACATTCTGTTCTTTAATTACATTAGCCTTGCCAGGTCATTAAGTTAAGTATAGACAGCTAGTATTAATTTGCTTACTTTTTTTTTTTTTTTGCTTTACTTTGTCTACTTTGTCTATTGGAATTACTGGAACACCAAAAGAGTCTTACGGAGTTCATTTAAGGAGAACGAGGTCATGTTCCCCTCAGTTTGACGGAAGCTCTCCTTCTTGGTTTGAGCCAACAGTTTACTTGGAAATGCCCACATACAGACTCTTACCAATTCCGTTGAGGCCTGCGTGTCTCTGATTGCCTCTTACCTACCATCTCACGGGTGTTGCTGCATATTTCTTCCACACTGCCAAGAGCTAGTCTCTCTCTTGCTTTATTCTGTCCTCAGGGCAGATTAGAATTCTTTGGCTTTCAAAACGACTGAAAACAAACACGCGACCGCCGTCATCAACCCGAGATCAGCTGTCATGACGGAGCAGCACTGGTAAAACAACACCGATAATTGCTCTGGCCTCAAGGCTCCTGGGTTGAAAACACCCCTCTCCTTTTACCTTTCACAACCTTGTTGTTTTTTTTAGAAACTATGCTTCTTGTCTTCTATAACTAAGTCAGTAGATGCACGATGACTCAGAGCTGCTGACAAAGCCCACCTGCCAATTTGCTTTGCCATCAGTGCTGAAATGTTTCTGGCATCTGTTCCTTTTTCTCACACATCAGGTTCAATTTTTTCTCTAGACTGAGAGGAAAGTGATTTTGCAAGTCTGAGCTGGAAACAGGAGATGGATCGCATTAAGGAACCTGTACCTTCTGCTATGACTGACTTGTGTTCATAAATGCAGTAATAATCATCAGTTCAGTTTAGTTCATAAACATCTGTTATTTGTTTCAGTTCAGCGATTGTGACTAAATGACATTTACATTTACACTTGTTCATTTTTGAGTATTCTTTTATTCAAAGCTAAGAGCCTGGTCTCTGTACAAGTCCTAGAATTTGAACTCACAGCCTTTTGGTCACTTTTGGTTACTTCAGGATCATTTATTTCAAGACATGAATTGAGTACATGAATTTTACATTATGATCATACTCCTGGACAATACTGGTTACTGTAACCAGTAGGAACCTACAGAGTCAAATGTATGAGTCGATCAGTTAGTCCTTAAAGCATAATTAAACCCATAGGTTCAATGTATTTAAGGTGCTGTTAAATTCTCAATTCTGACTGTGAGAATGTGTTGAGTAATTTTCTTTATAATGCAGCTCATGATGTTACCACTAAACCGCAACTCCTACATCCTGAAGACTTTCCCCTGTGGTAAAACTTGGAGCTTAACAGTAACAGCCATCTGTGGCTGGGAGTCATGAAAGCAAAAACTGGCCACGCTCTCTGGGTAGGAGGGATGTCATTACTCTTTCTCCCCTGTCATTCAGAGTGACACTAGTCAATCAAGGGTGTCTCTGAGCTCATGTATGCAGAATAGGGTAGATAGCGCTTTGTCACATTTTTTCCAGTGGGATTAATTTGGTTGTTAACGCTGCCATTGCTTGCACTTATTTTTTATGTAAAGGCGCATGTATTTCCAAGCAATTCAGTGCCTGACATTCACAGCCTCAGATCTTCAATGATGCTCTGCACATCAAAACATGACACGTCTTTGGCTTTCATGGGAAATAATCGCTTATTTCGGCTCCAGAGGTGCATTTCAATTCGCCTCGGAGAACACAAGGGGAAATGGGAAAGTGAAGAATGTCATGTTTCGTCAAATAAAAAAAGATGAATGGTCTTAACACATGATCAGGAAGGGATCACTGATGAGGGAAAGTGGAAAGAATTTATTTGTATCATTAGTGTGTAATCTGATTAGAAGTGGCCATAGTCTCTGTGGGATTTGAATTGTTAGGATGTAGGGAGTGCACACTGCCTAGTGGGAATAGATGAGCAAGATCTATTCCTTCAGGAACAGATCTTGGAGGAGAAGCTTTTAGGCCAACTGGAAAGAATGCTTTCAGCCTCTCCCTCTGAGTCGCTACTTCATTTGCCTCTTTTCCACCTGCAGGACAAAGGATGCAGTGTCCAACTGGTAGTCATTTTACTAAAAGTACTCTCAAGTCTTTCTTGGCATCTTTAAGGCTAATATAGAAGACACTCTGAAGGAGGATGCCTGACCGTTAAAGAACACTCTTCTGTCTTTCTTCTGTGTTCTCTGTTTATATGTCTTGGCCTGTTTTTGTCTTAGTCCATCTTATTACTCTGGTGTACTTTCCATCCATCAGTTTTTAGGACAGCCTGAACAGATTATATATTAGTCTGTGTGAAAAGCTAAATGGAAAAGCCAAGATATTGGAGGGAAAAAAAGGAGAAACCTGCACAAAGGCTTTGTGTGTAGTAGACAAGCTGGCATATGGATAAAGAGAAGTCTTTTGGGTAGTTTATACCACACTGCTGCTGAATTCTTGAAAATGAAGGTGTCGTGTGTAAAATATAACATTAGCTCTGACTATAGTTCCAGCTGTAGCATAGAAGTTCTAACACTTTGATGGATATGTTATTGATAACAGCTGAAGATGAAGACCTAAACAAGTAAAGGTCATATTTGTGTAGTTTCCCTGTGCTTTCTGTCAGTGTGTCGATTAATCATGCGTGCTGTCTTTAAAACAGGTAATTTCACCTCTTAGCTAGCAAGGTGTTAGCTGGTTATGAAAAGTTTGTAATTATAACTTTCTAACAGCTGTTCTTTCTGATGTGCTTTCTATGCATCCGCACAGCCACCTTTATTTCTTCAACAGCTGTTACGTGTTGATTTTGTTGAACTGAGAACTATTGCAAATCTGTCTTTCAAACCATAGTGTTTGGGATACACTCTGTCAGAATAGGTATGGTACAGGGAAATTTTTATTCCAAGTAATACAAATATATCCTCAAGTGGACCTTAAGATTCAGTTACATACATTGATGAGTTTTGGTAGTATGTTACATTCACCAGTACCAAAAGACTAAGACATACCTTTAAGGGTACCACCCCAATGGCAAGACTTTTATCCTGGGGATAGGGCATAGTCTAGTGCTCTTTTGATGACATCATCATATTAATAGAAACACATCCATTAGCATTTTACATAGATTTGAAGGGGCATTTGGGTGGAATCCTGTAATATCTCAAAACTCCATCTGCCTGCATTGTCTCTCTCCTTCCTGACCTCTGAATTTTTCTAGAGTTCCATGTGACTTCTTGCGACTCTGCCTGCTGTGTCTCTATTTTGAGAGCGCAGAAGGCTAGCGCCTCCTCCTATTCTTCCCCATCGTGATTCATCACTGCTAAACAGCACACACATGCTCACGCTGGCAATTACATTAAAACCTCATCAGGTCTATTCCTGGCTCTGAAGAGTGGTGGAATTAGAAGCACTTGCTGTCGCAGACTGTGCCAGTCTAATGCAGGTGAATGAAGGCTGGCTTTGATTAGATGCCTGCTTATATGTAATCCGTTTATGGTGATCTGTTTGCTTTAATGCTTTGATAGATTCGGATCGACAACAAGAATTAGGCACAGGTTCAAAATAATTTTAGTTTCGCCTGCTTTCCCATGGCAGCAATGTTTTTCTCCTCATGCCACTAATTGGGGTTCCTGAGTTACTGCTGGTTGTCATGTACTCCCAGGTAGCACTCAGCTGGAGAATTGGCAGACTTCATTTGAGTAATTTTTCTTTTTGTACAGATAGAGCCAAATGTGTATAATATTTTTCTAAGCAATCAGTAATGCAGCTTTGATCTCTTAATGGTCAGAAAAGTTAAAAGGCTTTATAGCTGACTTCATGTTGCCAGCAGTCACTCCTCTTTTTCATTCAGTGTCAGTATTGTTAATATGCAAAAAGCCCTTCAGAGTCTATTGCTTCGTGTTGATTTATGGTGGTTATGGTTTTATAGAGTAGAAGGTTGGGAGTTTAAATACCTGGACTAATAAATAACCATTACTGAGTGTTGTAGCAAGGCCCTTTTGCCCTTTTAATGCTTAATAGTACAGTTTCTGAGTCCAAATCAGAGCAAAATTGACACTTTTATTGGTTATTTGGTTTTCGATTAGTTTTACAATGCACATATATAAAGGTTGGCATGTTGGCATGTAGGGAGGGCAATGTAGGGCTGTAAACTCACTTGTGAAGCTCTTCACTGGTCAGAAATATGGTGACAAAAAAAGGTAAATAAAGCTTTGTTAAGGGTGGGTAGAAATCACAAAAATCACCTGAGCATGGAGAACACAGAGCTGGTGCCATTTAAATGATTAGGCCATTATACACTCACTGTCCACTTTATTGGGAACATTTGTACACCTGCTCATTCATTCAATTATCCAATCAGCCAATCATGTGGCAGCAGGGCAATGCATAAAATCATGCAGATACAGAGTTTCACTTGTTCACATCAAACATCAGAATGGGGAAAAAATGTGACCCTAACACTAGCATTGATTTTGAATGTATAAATAACTAAATAGCTAAGCAGTTAAGTTGCAATCCAAATGACCAAAAGGTTATCAGTTCAAATCCCAGTTTGGAGTACCACTTTGAATAAACGTGTCCACCAGATATAATATTAAGGGGAAAAAAAAGAACTTTTCATCGTCTTTCGCTGTGCAGGGAACCGTTTGGACACTTCAAAGTGTGTGCGTAAATCTCTGCTTGCCCCTTCTTCTCAGACCTTTCATTACAAACCCAAATGATGTGAGCTGAAGAGTGTGTAATGAGCTCCATAAACTCAAACTGAGAGCACACAGGTTACACACACATTCATTACACATCAGGACGGCTCATTTGACAGAAATAACAATCTTTATATATATATATATATATATATATATATATATATATATATATATATATATATATATATAGAAAATCTTCACCTGTGTGCTTTATTGATGTATGCGTATGTGCATGTAGAGGGTGTTTGTCCTCCTTAGGTGCTTTAATGATGTCTCAAGCATGTGAAAGGTCTAATGACTTGGGCCGTATGCGTCCCGACTTGCACAAACATACACAGACACTCACCTGTGCCTGCATACTTGAAATGTTTTCTTGGCAGCAAAGTTCAGAGGTCACGTCCTCATTATCTGTATGCTGTAATTTGTCTTGAGATGACGGCACATCACATTGTGTGTATCATGTTGTGTGTAAGAGATGCCAAATAGATTAAGAGGACAAGATCCTCAGACAATACATTTGTTGTGTTGTTCATTATGCGTCTGCCTCGCTGTCGAGATGTGGGTGCACGATATGGATTTACGCCGCCGAGGATTTATGCGTCTGCGGGTGATAGGGAGGTGACAGCTCCAGCTTTGCGTTATGCCTGAGAGCATTGTATTATTGTGTTTTTTCCTTTTGTCTCATTTTAAAAACATGGTAGTCATAATGAGAGTCATTAGACGTTGCAGAGCAAGCCCGAAGCGACTCATTTTACACGCTGCGCTTTCAGGAAGGCAGAGAGAGCAGCAGCATCTGTCTCTGGCACATTGTTTTTGTCATATACACATACATACAGACACATGCACACACATGTATTATATGCATTATATGCAAATATCATTGTAGTTCTAGCAAGAGAGAGAAAGTGTGTGTGTGTGTGTGTTTGTGTGTACGTATGTGTGAATGTACATACCGCATCTGTGTGTATATTTTGTATGTTTGTTGGTAGATGAGTTAGCATATATATATATATATATATATATAGTGTGTGTGTGCTAACTCATCTACCAACAAACATACAAAATATACACACAGATATGACTTTTGGGTTTGTCAAGTCTGAAAGATTTCACCTAGGTGGTGTGTGTGTGTGTGTGTGTGAGTGAGAGTGTGTGTACTCACATCTGGGTGAAAGGTGCTAGATACACCAGATGATGGCTGAGGGGTAGCATTTGTTGTGTAGTGGCCTGTGTCTGTCAGGTCCGAGTTCAAACACCCACACGCTAACGCACCTGCTTTAGCCAGCTGAGCCTTGGCCCTAATTTGGCAGTATTATAGCCAGAGCTGCGAGACCGAAAGTTGTTTGGAGGAGCCAAACAATAACTGCTCAACATTTCACATGCTGAACACATTCCACTTGCCATTCCCGTGGTTAGAGTAGTGTGTAGACTGTTGCTAGGCAACTGGGAAACATAAATGCTGAGCAAGAGCTAGCTAATGACTAAGGCTAATGATTTAGCTACCTAGCATGTGGCTGTTAAGTCAAGCAGCGTGAAAGGCAGCGTGACAGCTTACAAATAAGACAAAACTATCGGGAGTATTCAGATGTTTTTGTAAGAAAAATGTCTCTGTGACTTAAATTACACTGTACTTACATGTAGCAATGACAGCTAACTGAACTTCCCTGGTTTCAGCCATGCTGAGAAATGTCAACCTTATATCACAACCAGTGGTGGAAAAAATACTGAGGAATTGTATTTAAATAGAAGTATTGATAATTATCCAATCAAAATTGTACTCAAGTGAAAGCAAATAACTTACTACTTATCTCAAACTGTAAGATGATTTTCTGCATATAACCAATATTTACCATTAGCTAGAATTTGACTTGCTGCTTAGCCAGTTATGTTAAGTACATGGATGCTAGTCTAACTTGGCATTAGCAAAGAAATCAGGCTAATTTAGTTATATTTGTGAAACTTTCCTCAGCATTTTCAAATTAGATGGAGTCCATGCCATCTCGTGAGGTAAAGGAGATGCCTCATTTTAAGCAAGTACACAATATGGACAAAAGATTGTGGACAGCCGTATGTGCTTTGTGAACATGCTAGAAATTTAGGGACTCTTAGTTCCAGTGAAGGCAAAGTGCAATGCTACAGCATACAGAGACATCTTATACAATTGTGTGCTTCCAAATTCGTGGAAAGATTTCGGGAAGAACAACATATGGGTGTGATGTCAGCTGTCCATAAACTGTTGCTGAGCTAAAATGCTCTACCTCAAGGCATTGCAGTTTTGTGGCTTATCCACGTTTGAACGCACACATATAGCAATAGTGCTAACTACACTGGGTAGGATGAGAAGGTCACAGCAAATGTCAGATTTATTGTTTTGTTTCTTCTTCACCTTATACTTTATTGTATGCTAAACTGAAATAATTAATTTCCTAACTAAGCCATTCGACTGATGTAGGCCTATAGTGTACAGTTTTTTCTTCATTGATTAACTTTGTTGGATGCTATGTGATCTATCTATCTATCTATCTATCTATCTATCTATCTAGCTATCTATCTGTCTATCGATCTTTCGATCTATCTGTTTTCTCTCTCTATTTATCTGTCTCGGTCTTTGTCTTTTTCTCTCTGTATAAAGACATAATATACCTAATGAAGTGATTCTGTATTCTCACTGTGTCTTCCCACTTTCTGCCAAGCCATGACATTCTTGCACCTTGTACCTTATTATCTCTCCTACTCCATACGTCTCTCCCTCTCTTCATATATCTCCTAATCATCCGTGCCCTCTGCCTCTCACTCCAATTTGAGGCACAGAAATGTCCATGAGCTACATATCATTATTTCAATACTTCACTTTCATCATTGGCTTATGTCTCTTGTCCCCTTGCTCTTTCATTCTCACACGCCCACAAACACACACCTTATACCAGAGTTCTGCTGTCACATTGCATCACTCTGTGTGAAGACTCGGTTTGGCAGCAGGTATCATGCATACACAGAAAGAGAGTGAGAGACAGATTTTAAGTTTTAATGGTTATGAGGTGTCACCCACATCTCTTGCTGGCGGATGGCTGGAAGACAGAGGACAGCGAGCGTCTCCGGATGATTGATTACACTGTACAGCTGCAGAGTAAATGGATGTACGTGTGGCTGTCTACGTGTGTGTCTCAATCTGCAGTGTGCGTCTCCATAGCTCACATATTGTGTGCGCCAAAGTTCTTCTTTTCAGCCTATCATGACAGAATCACACTTGGCAGGTGGAGCTATGCGTGCTCTTATTTTAGAGTAGTGAGAAACTATTTTCTGTTAATGAGAGCGCTGGAGGTGAAACACGTACGCCTTTAGGTATGACTTTCATTCCAGTGCACATCTTCTTGCACGGGATGCATCTGAAGCCTGGTATAAACACAAATGGCTCAATCATGTTAATTTAGTACTATAATCATTTCTCCCTGTCAGAGGCAACATCCTCAGAACGTTGGATCACATTAATACTGCATGGATTGGTCACACTCACTCTACATAACTCAAACAATTTGTTTAAATTAAGTTTAGTATAAGCAATGAAATCACATTTTGAAGAAAAACTACATATTTTTATGTAAACCATACATAAGATTATTTCCTTAAATCTGACCAACCACCTATTCCCTTTCTTTCAGTGTAGACCAGAGATGACTGATTCTGTATAGACATTACATACGTAACAACACGGCTGTCTATGGATGTAATGTAAACATATTCCAGGAAAATAAAAACATATTTCCAAAAAAATAGTAAAAAAAAAAGGATTTTTTTCTGAAACAAAGCCCAAATGAAGCATTTATGTTACACATTTTATGTGTAACTTTCTTATTGCTTTAATGGTTATGACATTAGCTTGTGCATGTATTATTGTTACTTGGAGAATTATTATGTGTTGTCAAGTCAATTTGTCAAGAATTATTATGTGTTGTCAAGTCATTGCAGATTTATTTGTTGAACTTTTCAAACTTTAGACTCATTATTTAAATGTGTTCAATAATATTTTGGCTATTTATCAGACCCATAGAGCTTTTAAATCCTGAACTTTCAACTCACAGAGCACATTTTTGTAATATCACAAGAACAAGAGGTTGAATGTTCATAGGATTTATATGGAATTATGATGTAACCAGAAGATGAAACTGATTCAAAAAAGGGTCAAGGTCAGAGAAAGGTCAAATGTCTGAAATAGATTTTCTTCAGTTGCTTCCTTTCTGTTTGTCATAAAGAGAGGTACTCGTACATGTTTAGGAACTCAAGGCCCATTTTATGGCTATGTAAGCTATTTTCAAATCAGGCCATCTGTCCATTGGTTTTGTATGGATTTATCCAGCACCACATGGACTGATTACAATATGGCATTGATCCAAACATGGTCAAGGTATATTTTAGGGAATTTTTGAGGCAAATTCGTAACAAAGTACTAGACTTGTTTGTGTCTAAGGCATCACTGACAATGCCACTGCCATCAAGTTCTACTGCCATCAAGTTCTATTATTTATAGACTACTTGTTTTTATTTTAAATTTGGATTAAACTGATTCAATTCAAGTGACCAATAAAATATATAGACTATAATGGATAACTAAGAGAGCACAGTGATAAATAATAATTTCCGCTACTGTACCGAAAAAAAATTCCAGACACATGGCTACACTTCATGGACCACTGAGAACCATGAGAGAACCACAGCATTAGAGAAACTGAGCTGAGCAGAAGGGGCTAATGTCTAATACACAAAGTCCATGTATAACAGCTCTCTCTGTTGTGTGTGTGTGTGTGTGTGTGTGTGTGTGTGTGTGTGTGTGTGTGTGTGTGTAGGTAAACCTGTGTTCCTGCACATGGGCGAGATGGTGGATGGGGTGGACATGCGGGCAGAGGTGGGTCTCCTGAGCCGCAACATCCTTATCCGTGGGGAAATGGAGGCTTCGTGCTATGGCTCCGAGTCCTGCAAGTTCTTCAGCTTCGACACTTTCGGCGGTCACCTCAAGGTACGACTTTCTTACACAACACCTCGTATGCTTTCTGCTCTCGTTCGAATGCTTGACATGTTTGTGGGGGAAAAAAAGAATAGTGCATTTCAGTTTAGGGAGTGAGGGCTTGTGAAGATGGCAGCTAAAGCTAGATGTTAGCGCGCTGTCACACATGTCGGCCAGAGCGACTCCTGTGCCAAAACTGGGCTGCTTGGAGATGCTGTCACTGTGTGTGTGTGTGTGTGTGTGTGTGTGTGTGTGTGTGTGTGTGTGTGTGTGTGTGTGTGTGTGTGTTTGTGTGAGGGTCACAGAGGCAGCTGGTTTTTGCAGTAATTGCTCTATATCTTGCTGCTCCTGTTCCCTCCTCACCTTAGCTGTCATCAGGAAGGTTGTTTTTCCTTGTGGATTGGAAGAAAAAAAAAAAGAAAAACAGTGTTACGCAGCGCAACTAGGTCACAACTCCACCTGCTAATGACCCAAAGGTAATGAGGGCTGCTGAAAGTAGGCTACTGGACAAGTCTACAGTAGTAAAGAGTTGGCACTTTATGGAATGAAAGTCGGTCAGTACAGGAGCAGTTGGATGGAAATCATCTTCAGGCTCTTCTCACAGATGGCAACTTAAGTTTAAAAAGTTCCATCGATTTTTATCTGTATTCAGACTTTATGCTTTACTAGAAATTCTGGGCAGCACATTCAGATTATTAAGGCTGCATTAATAATTGATGCATCCACTGACTGTTCTCTGACTTTAGCAGATTGTTCTTGTGCAAAGCTCTCAGGACAGGAGCTTTACAGTTGTTCCTAGACTACCTCCTTTAAAGACAAGCACTTTCCTGTAAGCAATAAATAAACAAACAAACAAATCAGTCAATCAATCAGGGGACAAAAAAATCTAGACTGGCAAAGATGTTATTTTTTTCTCCTTTGTCTACTGCTATATGACACTAGAGACAATTAAAAAAAATCTTCTTCTTCTTTCGGCTTTTCCCTTGAAGGGTTGCCACAGCGAATCATCACTCTCCACCTACCCCTATCTTCTGCATCCTCCACACCCGCACCCACTAGCTTCATATCCTCATTTATTACCTCCATATACCTCCTCTTTGGCCTTCCTCTTCTCCTCCTG
>CM074955.1:9131410-9142984 GCA_037577455.1 Pangasius macronema
AAATGAGAAGGCAAACATTCAAATAAATACCTGCTGTATTATATTGGGAATTTATTATGGCTAAATGTCATGAACAGGTCATGAAAGGGTCCGAGTCATAATAATAATCATCGTTAATTACGTTAATTAATTAAAATAATAGAAATTAATGTTAATATAAATAATAGAAATATTAATAATGGTTACAATTTTCAGGTGAGAATCTGAAAGCGACTAAACCTTTTTTTTTTCGTCTAGTAGCAGAATTTAATTGATTTTTCTGTTAGCCTTATTGTCAATGTTTTTTTAATTTCACAATTAATTACAAAGAGTAGTGAATAACTGCAGCTTATACAACAAAGATATATATATATTTTCTCTCATAGCAGACAGATTTTGGTTTGTTGGAATGGAGTAACATATTGTCAGAAAAATATACTAATGTAAAATTAACAATACAATATCTAGTTATTGTCGAACGCATGCTGGGACGGACAGAGCATGTTTGCGACATTAGTGGAATCGGAGCAATACAGATCAGCCCCACCCACCCCACACACACCCCATGACACACACTTATTTTTTCTGAACATCTGACCATGATGTTCTGGTTCATGGAGCAGTGATTACTCTCAACCACAAATGAATCTTGAAAGCAAGCTACATATTTTCTCGGTGTTAAACTTGACTCTTTGCTATGTGTCAAATCTGCCAGGCTTTTTCTTTTTTAATTAACATCTTTTGTAATGTTCAACAAATTGGAATTTTCACAAGACGCACACACGAATAAGCTCGTGACCTTATGGTCAAAGTAGGTTAATGCCAATTTCTTTGTTTTATGGGAAAACTTTTCTGGTTTTCTTGATAGCTATAAATGGTGTGACCATAATTATTATTTTGGAAGTATTTTAATAGTTGTTGCACAATGTTTATCAGCTGAACTATTCTGAGTTGGCAGCCCTCAAGCATCACCTCAAGCAGTAAGCCAAGGTCTCTCTCAATTACAATAATGTAATGATTGAAATGGTTTTAATTAAAGCACAAATAATGAAGATAAAACAATAGGGACTTTTTGGGAGCTATTTTGTACTACTGGCTTACCAATCTTTGTTGGCATGGGTTATTTTTAGGATTTTTTCTCACTTAACCAATAATCATATGACTGTAAGCTAATTTAAATGTGGATACTTTACCCTAGACTGTCTTTGGCTGCTGTATGGTAAAAAAAAAAAATAGGTTCTGTCAAAAGTTCAACCCTTAAACGAACAAGGGATCTTAAAGTTATTGCACTACTATGCTTCGATTCTTGTTATCAATAGTGAAATTAATGGCAAGAGGTTTTTATGTTTGGGAACATAGCCTAAATTATGTTGGGTCTTTGAGCAGGTTGTTACAGTAGGCAGAAAAGCTCTCCAGATAGCAGATCCATTCCAAAGTCAGATGCAACCTGGGAAAATCTGCACACACTCAGACAGGTTCAGAGGACTTGGCACACTCACCCTGTACATGTCTGTGTCTCTTCTTGTGCTTCAGTACACTTTAATGTACCTTTAACCACTTTCCTCACACCACTTATATTGTAAGTGTTCTCTTACAGCCCAAGGGGAAGAGTTGGTCTTTCAAGAAGTGCATTTTTTTCTTACAGCAACTGTCTTGCACACTTTTGCTGAAGTGATTTTCCTGCCTGTTTGCAGCCCATTTCATTCACATCATTCTCACAGACTAGCTATTAGACTAAAGTAATGCAGTTACACCAGCTGCCATGTGCAGTGTAGTTGGCTACATGGACTTCAGCTTGAATGCAGCAGTTCAGATGGTCTGTTTGGTATATTCCATAATCTAATACCTAACGTATTTTTATGTTACTGTTAACATCCTGTTATAAGCAGCTTTACCTTCAGTTTTGAAACGGATGTCAGATCGCAGTTATTCTGGTTAATTCCTACACCTCAAGCCTACAGACATGTTCACAAACTCTTTGATCATCCACGAAAACTTCAGTTTAGCTAATTAACTTGATGGAGCGGCCATTAAGATGGCAGCAGGGATTCAACCAAGAGGGAACAGTGGGGACAAGTTATCAAGGGCACATTAAAAACGGTATCGCAATGCAAGCAGGTGAGGAGAGAGAGATGGTGAATGTTCTATATTATAGCTTAGTGGTTCTCAAAGTGTGGTTCAGGAACTCCCGTTATCAAAGTTATTAATTCAAACCTCAATAACTCAAAACAAATACGTTTATAAATAATGTAAGCTTGGGCCCAATGTGCTCTGTCAGTGGAAAGGCTGTGTTAATAGACAAAATATTATTGTACACATTTAAATAACAAGCCTAATATTTGAATAATAGGATTATGTTTATGAAAAAAGGTGTCTCTGGGATTTATTTTACACTCAGATAAAAGGTGCCAAAAACTGCCTTTCTTTGTAATTGGGGGGGGGGGTTACACAATTTGCATCTTTGGTATGTACCTAGGAATGTGCAATTATGGATTTTTGTACATTAAATCATTTTAAATGTGCATTATATCCATGTTTTCTAGTAAAAGATACATATTAAAGGTACACAAGATGCACCTTTGAGAGTACCACCCCAGAAATATGTACAGTTCAGTACTATAGCATTGTTTGGATAACAGACTTAATGTTCAACTACCACATAACAATGTTACAGTACCAATTCAGACAAAACAATTTAAAGCGGGTAGAAGTGTATTTGGGAAGTGGAATAGCTCTTCTGTGAAGCTGGTTGAGACAATGCTTCATCAGGAATACTGAATTTTAAAAGAGAAAATAGTTTCGATTTAGTTAACACTTTTCTTGGTCACTGCATAAATCCCTCAGTGTTATTTCATAGTGTTGAGGTAAAGTGGGCATGTCCAGACTTTTAACTTGTAGTGTAGATCTATATATAGAGTTGAAACACTTGTGAGATGTAGGTCAGACACTCACCTTGGCTGGGAAAAGAATTGAAACACGCATTGTCCTTTCGTCCATCATCCCTTGGGAAGCATTGGGTCACTTTATGCATTCTGATTCCTTTGTCCAGCAAAGAGATCATGGGTGTCACCTTTTCCTTTCTAAGGGTTGGAAAGACCCAGATCTCAACTTCATGCATGCACTCGTTATTTAATACGCAAACAATGCAGTGCACATTTCCATTCTCATTAATTTGCTTCTCTTCCCCTTATTATTGCACTGCCCCATTGCCCTTTTCTCTGCTTATTACTCATGACCTAATCTTGCTCTCTCTCTTTTTACACTCTATCTTCCCCTCACTCATTCTTTCTTTTTTCATTTCTCATCTCCCTCTACCCTCTCTCATCTCTGTTGCTCTCCCTCTCATTTCCGCTCCCTCTCTCTCTCTCTTGGCTTCTCTCTCTCTCGCTCACCTTATTCTACCACTCTCTCTCTCTCTTCCTCTCTGGCTCTTCTCTCGCTTGCTCTTTCTTCAGCTGTATCTACCTTTAAAACCCAATGATCCATGTTCCTCGTGGAAGCTATATTCGTGTTTGGAGGATATTAAAAAGTAGATAGTCATTTTCTTGGTGTGCAAGAAAGCACATCAGTGGTCGTTTTATTTGATCCACCAAAATCCATCAACTGCAATCGGTTAAAAATTTCTGGGAACGTTGGCAATATATTTATAAAATCCTAGGTGTAAAATCTTGGTGTCATTTTAAACCGAGACCTCAGATATGATAAGCAAATAGATTCTGTAGTGAAAAATATAGCTTCTTTTAGTTCAGGAAAATTACTAAGATAAAACCATTCCTCACCTTTCATGACCTAAAAAAAAGTTGTCCTGTCTCCACTCCAGACTAAAGGATTAGACGCCACACAACAGAGCTATAGTTTTTGATGCAGTGTTGTAGGTAACCTCTTTATCTTCCATGGGTTTGTGGTAATAATAATAAGATTATTTTCTCTCAGGATTTATTATAGTAGGACTGAAACTTAGATCATATTCTTACCTTGAAAAAAACTTCAAATTACATTCTATATTTTAAATTACACCTATATTTTACACAAATGTTGCACTTTCACTCACCCTTTTCACCAGAGCTGGAACTTTAATAACTTTACCATTAAATTTTACATAAAATGGTCTGCCAACTTCTGATATGGTTATTTCCACTTCCACTTCACTCTTTTATAAAGAGCCATACAGTATTGGTTACTTCTAGGGATGTGTGAATATCGTATATCAGAATAAAGAGGATGGATTTTTTCAACAACAGAACTTTCAACAACTTTGGTGATACCGCTAAAGCTCCATGGGTATGCGTTTAAAAAAAATGGAACATTCCCCCATGTTCTGTTATATATATTGTAGCATTTCTGCACCATTTCAGTCACTTTCATTAGTAAATTTGATTGTCAACCCCACACATCTAGGTTTGGGTGCTCAGCCATTGGATATCTAAAGGGCCAGTAAGATGACCTTTAGATGATGCCCATGTAACCTAAGCCACTACCAGCTCTGATCTCTCCTAAAACCTTTGTCACACAGACCCACTGGTATGATTTAGCTCACAATATGACCTAAATCTTTAAGAATGGGCAAAAACTTACTGTGTGGCTGAACATTGTAGTGGTATGGAGGTTCAGTGGGGGGTTAGGGGGGCATTACTTTCTCACAGCTTCATTTTCTCTCTATTTCAGGTGGAGCATGGTTTTAAAGCAGTGCACATCCAAGGGGTGGAGTTCATGCACATGGGACAGCAGTCTATGGGCCACTACCCTGTGCACTTCCACATGAACGGAGATGTGGATGAGAGAGGAGGATACGACCCACCCGCCTATGTGAAGGACCTGTCTATCCATCACAGTTTCTCCCGCTGCGTCACCATACATGGGTCCAATGGCCTGCTGGTGAGTCACACGACTCTCTCCGGTCCTCTGTTAACAAGACCAGTGGCGAGACCATGAGTTGAACCCGAGTCAACACATCAAACTCCTGATGATCAGATAGTTATTTAAGCTCAGGCAGTCAGCATGAATAAAACGCTATATTGTGGAGATTTATGTTCATGGCCTCTGTGCTCATCAGTCCCTGTAAAGGTTATGTGGCCTCTGTATTCTGTTGGAAGGAGACACAGCCATATCAATTGGAGATCTTTTTTTTTTTCAACTCATTATACAGAAATACAAAGTACATGTAACAGACGGAAAGGTCTCAGGTCTTTTTTTTGTTGTTGTTCCATTCCTACTCGTCCAGACAGGTTAAAAGAGTTCACTTAGTTTTGCATATGACTCCACACTCTAAACACCAAGTTTGCTGGAAAAGCAGTACTGTGTGACCTGACATTTCCTCCATTTACCACACAATCATACTGCCATCTGTTGCCTCCCAGCTGCCTCCCTAACAAGCTTCACCACACACTCTTTTCCATACACATTCACTCACAGCCTGTTATCCAGGTGCGTCATTTTCGAAAACAGCATTTTTTTTTTTTTGTTATTTCATCATTCACCTTCTTTATAGGGTGCTATAGACAGCAGTGGCTGAATTCCCCATTCTGAGTAGAAGCATTCTCCAATGATGCTGTTGTAACCTGGAGCTCGCAGTCAGTCCTCATTGTGACAATCCTCAGCAAGCAACAGCAGTCTGTGCGTTAAGCTACAAGATATAAATGTGCAGGTTCCTCTTCAGCTCAGCAGAAGGTGCATAACGTGTGGTAATGTGCTTAACTGCAGTGATGATGGAGTTTCTGAAATGGTAGTCAGTTATGATATTCATGATGTTCATGGGTCCAAGATGGAAAACAGTTCTGCATTTAAACTGAATGCCAGTTATGTACTAGATACTGTAGTATCTAATGTATTTGGGGGATTTCACACAAAATGTACAACACGTACAACGCACATTAACATGGATCCCCCGAAGGCTCCCATTCTCTAGTTTAATTTGGAATTTGAATCATGTTGATATATCAAATGCTTGGAAATTAATGCAGCCCTTATTTTCATCATACTGTACATTTACAATACAACAAGTTGCTTCTATTTACATGTTCCAGTTTGGAGGACCATTGATATCAGAGCTCAAGGGCTATAGTAGGACATCCGTGGACCTGATGAAATAATCGCTTCATTCATGGTGGTGGATTCTGACCTTGCTGTATATTATGAGTCTCTTTAACACAAAACCTAAACACTGGTACATTAGAAATTGTATTCATTCATTCATCTTTAATAACCACTTTATCCTGTTCAGGGTTGTGGTATATCTGGAGCCCATCCCGGTAACACCAGGCTTGAGGCGGGAATACACACTGGAAAGGACACAAGTTCATTGCAGGGCACGATGCACACACATTCACACAGACAGTAACCCAAGCTCAGATCGAACCAGGGACCCTTGAGCTGTTAGGCAGCAATGCTACCCTTTACATCATCATGCAGCCAGAAACATGTTAATTCGGAGTGTGAAGGCTAGAACCTGCTTCCCTGCCAGCACTCCTTTTTCGATCCTCCTCCATATACATGACCTTACAGATGCTCACGATTGTTAGTCTTACTCTGATTGACCAGGGAGAGGAGTATGCCATCTTTCCCACCCAGAGATCAATGCCAGTTACTGGACTCTTGGCCACAGATGGTTGGAGCATCATCAGGATTAAAATATCTTTTAAACACTTTCTCCCAGAGACTATTACTAAGACTGACATCTTCATGTGTGTTACAGGTAAAGGACGTGGTGGGCTATGATGTTCTGGGTCACTGTTTCTTTACCGAGGATGGCCCAGAGGAGAGGAACACATTCGAGCACTGCCTCGGCCTGTTGATCAAGGCCAGCACTCTACTTCCCTCTGACAGAGACAGCAAGATGTGTCGAGACATCACAGACGGAGCATACCCAGGCTACATAGCCAAACCACGGCAGGACTGCAGGTAAGAGAGCTACAAATATTGAAATAGTAATCATAGAACTACATACAGCAGCTCCAGAACACACAACTACGCATTGTGCAAATGGTGTAGAAGTAAACAAGTGCTGATACAAAACTAACAAAACTGCCGTTTACAAGAATTTACCATTTGCCGTTGTTCTCCTTTAGCTAATTACGAGCTCATTATGAAAATAGAGATCATATTTGAGCTATATAATTGCATTAAAGGTGAAAATTGTAAGTCAAGAGCACAGACGTTCATTTATAAAAGGACACACAGGGCATTTATAAAAAAAAAAAATGTCAAGTCCAAACTGATACCAGAATGGATCTGGGTCAACCATTTTAGTCCAGTTGTAATGTACGGTGAGAGGCAGGATGCAAGTGCGTGAGCTTGGTATGAGCTTTATTGGGCCAATCAGATAAGTGCTTCTGTTGTCCAATGGCTAAAACTGAGGGTCTCAGGAGGAGCTTCAGACCATCAGACTCCTCAAAACAGATATGTCCACCACTCAGAGGTCTCCATAAAGGTCCACTCTTAGGACTCCATAAAGACTCTCTAGTCACGCTGCACGCCACTGACACTATGCCCACTGCACTTTACACTTTGCATTATTTCTACACATAACATACTCACATAGTTTGTACAACAAACCAATGACAGGACAGGGGCAGAGAGATAACTAGGACACAAACCCAAAACATGATCGTTTGGTGTTTGTTCCTTGAAGGAGGAAGCCATGACACTAGTGCTCAGTTTTGGATTGGTGCATTCGTATTAATATTGCGAAAAAAAGGTGTTTGCTCTTGTATTGTATAGACAAAAAGAAAATAATGATTAATGTAAGGAGATTATTGAAACAAATGATGAGTCTGTGTTCAGGTCCACGCTCATAGCGAAATATTCCAGCACCATCCACATTTTTTTTGTTTTTACATACAGAGGAACAGAGATTAGAAGTCAAGTTCAAATTCTCAAGCCATCGTATTCCGCGACATAACTCATTACCCTCATCAAACTGCTACAGTCCCATTCCTAATTGCCACTAGATTCCTCTCCACCTAAACGCAGTAGGACTCTACGATCATACTAACGAGCTCTTCATGCCAGCATCCCTGCGTAATTATTTTTTTTTATCTCAAAATATACTTAGGCCTACGTGTTTTGGGACCTCGGTTAATCTCCACTAATTAAAATCAGTAGATCAGCTCAGAATGAAAGGCACTGCTGAACTCTGGTGGTCTCATCACTTAATATTTTCTCAACCACTCATCTAATGCAGAATAATATTTAATTCGTGATGTGTGGCAACAAGCAAAGATTAGACAAAATCGAGTTCAACTGATAAATTATTGATGTGCTTAATTCTAAATTGAACCCAGTGTCTTTATTTTGGCACATTCAAACTCATTAATATTATAAAATCCCAATCTAGTACAAATACTATATATAAGTATCTGTCTTTATAGTTTGGCTTCACCGTCACTACCTGAAAGTCAAAAATCATCAGTCTTATCTCAAACATACTTAATGAGCTAAGATATTTACTTCTTTTGTTTTGAACTGGTGGTTCTCCCTGGTAAGCTGCTCCATTAGCTGCAACATGGTTACCTGCGTTGGTTATTACAAAAATCATGCACCATCACATTACTGTTATACATATTTACAAGATTCCAATTCTTTAAAAAATATCTTTAACCATTATAAACCAGTTGCTAATGAAGTCATAGCTAAAATTTGATAGGTTGCACTAGCTTGCTATAAAATAAACTAGCTAACAAATAGCTAGCTACCTATTCACTCCATAAAATAATATCACTGATATCATTAATATAATATATTTAATACTTATATTAATGATATCACTGATATTGGCAAATAGTTTGTGGTATCATTACAAAAGACTTTGTTCTATAAGAAATAAGCCATTATTTTTCTCTTAAAAAATATTTTCTATTCTATTAAGATTATGTCAAGAGAATATGCAAATTAGTCATTCTCCCTCAAAAAAAAAAAAAAAAAAAAAAACAGCAACACTGATTGGAGTAGCTATATATATATAGCTAGTATTATATATGCTAGTAGCTAGCAACTAGAATCAGTTCTAGAATAAAGTATTCAATAAAAAAAGGTACTAAATAAGACAGTGTTAAGACAGTTCAATAACTAACCTCTTCCTACATAACCTAGATATATAGCTAACTCAAAACCATAAATTGGATGAGCTGTTCAAAAGTCCCAGGAGACTGCTACAGGCACCACATTGGTACTTATGCAAAGGATGATAAAATGCTAGCCAGCTCTACAAGGTAGTCAGCCTTGTGATTATGCAGAAATGCCACATATACACTTGATAAATATCAGGGGGAAGCTCTTGGAGTTTAGCACTTTGCATATTGATGTTCACGTCTGAAGATGAGTAATGTGATGAAGCGCATGTAGGCTGCACACATTGATCAGAGCCACATAAGCCCCCACAGCCACGGATTACTTTTTCCAAACTGTCACCTTTGAGTTGATGTGCAAAATGTGTGTGTGTGTGTGTGTGTCAGAGAGAGAGAGAGAGAGAGAGAGAGAGATCAGCTGGAATGCAGTGAGCTGCAAAGTGTGCATAGATAAACACTGTTTTAATTTGGGAGCCAGTGCTCTGGCTCGAGTCACGGCACGGAGGCAAGTGCATGCAGCTACAGCACTGTAATTAGTTTGACGGTGTTCTCTGACTTGCACACAAAAGCCAAAACCTAATAACATACACGCCTCAGCAAGTGATTACTGCAACTATGCAGGCATGCCTAGAACAGGCGTCTGTTTTTCCTGCCTTAATTGAAGACGTTGTGTCTGTTTGTGTGTGCTATTGTGTGTGTGTGCCCTCAGTCTATTCTCTGAACCACTGTTTTTGTTAACAGTGGTACTTTTTCTTTAATTTAGATGTGGAGATACTCTTCAGTCCAATCGACACGTGCTAATCAGCAATTACACAATATAATGAGTTTCCTAGTTACACCTACCTGACTAATAGTTCGGTAATTACTGTCTGTAGCTCATCTGAGGCATGCATAATCTGTCCCACCTCTACCGTGTACATCAGTGGAATGGCTTTGTCGTAGAGTCAGATGTCATTTGGTGGTACAGTAGAAGCACTGATACACAGCTTAATATTGCAGTTTGCTAGCTTGGTACTTACTAAGCTAGCAGGGCAGTTGGAACGATCTGCATCCCCCTACAGGACAGGGAAGTGAAATTGCTGCTCTATCCAGATGATCTGGTGCTGCTGTGATCCACTTGCTGATAATAAACCTCAAAATGACCAATCATGGTCTTCCTGGAGAAGTCTAGGAGCGCAGATTCTAATTCAGACTAGGCAGCACTGCCCTAGAGCACATGAGATTTTACCTGAGCCTGACCCCCCGCAGAGTTTCGGGAGTTTCAGCATGCCAGGGAATGCACTAAGCAAAAAAGCATTGCAGAGAAAATTTCATAAGATTGACGTACCCATTTGGATCTGGTGCAAATGATTTGATAGTGTAATCCAGCTCATTGTGGTGTAAGGAAAAGAAGTCAGGGTTCCACTCAGTCACCAGAGCTACACTGGATGGAAAAGCATTAGTCAGGAACCCTGCATGCAGACTTCGGCAAAATGATAAAAACCAGAGGAATACCCCAAACAGTGCACAGAGAGCAGGATTAGACCATTTCCCACCATCCACAGACATCAATTTCTGAATGCTCTTAAAGACAAATTTAAAATAATTTTCTGCATTTTAAAATGCTACAGACGCAAGAGCTGAACCCAGAGAAGAGCGCAGTTATTCACCCTGTAACCAGCGGTAACAGAGCACAAAGCCCAAAACTAACCCTGCTTTATTTACAGTCAGGTCATGAAACAAAAGTCAATTACATGGTTAGGCTTGTATGCTTTTTTTTTTCATTTTTACATAAGCACACAAGTTTTAATCTGTGGATGGTATCACTTTTAAACCATGAAGGTGGCTTTGCACTTCACTTGATATGAACAGTTTTGCTACAATGGCTTAGGACTACAGTTGCTTTGATTGCAGTCCTAAAGCTATTCTCCCAAACAGGTTTGCACTCAAGTCTCCATCAGTGAAGAGTTGAATAGACTTCATGTATAAACTGTAATGAACTTTCATGGTCACACAATTGCACTTTTTGACCATGTAGTACAGTTATAGAAGGGAATTATTTATAATCGCACTCTTCAGTGTCACCCAGATGAGGATGGGTTCCCTTCTGAGCCTGGTTCCTCTCAAGGTTTCTTCCAGGCTAGTACCAGTCTTGACCATGGCTACTCTGGTACTAAGCTTCTGTGTGTCATGGTTTTGGTGGCGGAAATAAAAAGGACCTTCATCAAGCATCAGTACACAATTTGGAAATGTGCACTTGATCAAGGCAAAAATACACACACCTGCTTGGGCAGTCAGATAGAAATTAATAGATACTATGGGAAAAGCATTTTTTTGCCATAATAATAAATTTGTTCAGTGTAAAGGCAAACAGATTTGCCTTTTCATACTGTTTTCAGAACAATTCTTTTCATACTGATTTTAGTTGCCCACCCAACCAATATATATTCGCCACAGCGAATCATCACTCTCCACCAACCCCTATCTTCTGCATCCTCAACACTTGCACCCACTAGCTTCATATCCTCATTTATTACCTCCATATACCTCCTCT
>CM074955.1:9143084-9157107 GCA_037577455.1 Pangasius macronema
ACCAACACTCTCCCCAAAATATAAAATACTATATACTCTATATATATATATATATATATATATATATATATATATATATATATATATATATATAAATGCTCACCCCATAATGGCAACCTAATAATGCCATTGGATCCACATCAACTCCCTCTCTCTGTGTCTTTCAGTGCCACCTCCACATTTTGGATTGCTAACCCCAATAACAACCTGATCGACTGTGCAGCTGCAGGTTCTGAGGTGAGTGATGTTACACACTGCTTATAAGTGTGATTAATGACCACCAGGATCAGTGCGAGCTTGAACAGCTAGCACAGCTACATCTGGCACAGTACAGAAAAATTAGTTGTTTCATATAAGTGTATAAGAGCAGAAAGTAAAGGCAACGGGACAGAAAGTGAAAATGAGACAGAAAATCGGAGAAAGTGTATGTGTGTGTTTGTTTTTGCCCACTGCTGTGTGTTCTTTCTCATTGCCTTTGGTATCATTATGTGAGACCATTAATGCAGACTTATATGGCCCTCATGCTGAACATATACTGTGTGTGTGTGTGTGTGTGTGTGTGTGTGTGTGTGTGTGTGTGTGTGTGTTTATGTGTTTTTCCACAGGAGACAGGCTTCTGGTTCATTTTTCACCACGTCCCCACCGGTCCATCAGAGGGCATGTACTCACCAGGCAAAACAGAACACACTCCACTGGGACAATTCATCAACAACCGAGCCCACTCTAACTATAGGGTGAGTGTGTGAGTGTGTATGTATGCTTGTGTGTATGTGAAAGAGAGAAATAGGTTGGGCATTATGGACCACTCTCTACACACCATCATTCTCATGAGGATGCCATTGGAAAAGATTTACGATCAGTGTGTGAAGGGGAAAGCTTGCAAATTCTCCAGCTTTCCTTCATCTCATCTATATACCTGAACCTTCTGGGGAGGAAAAACACACCCAGTTTTATTTTGCTGGTTTCAGTATGCATGATATGCAGAACTCATTCAGCACAGCGTGTAGGCAAAGGTTGGGGGCTGATGGAAACTGGATGTGGATCTGGGCATGGTTTAAACTAGGATTTAGGAGGCAGGGGAACAGCAACTTCTTTCATGGGAGCCCACAATGGGAACAGTGTAGGTCACTTCACGAATTATTATAAGGTGATTGCAAGTAAAAGCCATCAGACAGACAAAATAATAATAATAATCAGAATACAACTGATTTTTTGATATTTTAAGTGCCACCAAACAAATGATCACTAGAAATCAGAGGCTTAGATACAAGGGTAGATTTTATTTTCCAGTTCCAAGTGGTTCCTTGTGGATGAGAAACACAGCACAGCTGATTATATATACAATTTTTATGAACATTAGAGCACAATTACTGCACAAAACAATATAATATTTGTGATTGTTTGTAACCACACCAAAGGTCAAATGAGCAAAAAGATTTTGTCTTAGTTTGTGTAATCACATTCACTACCATCTGGTGATAAAGCAGGATTAACCAATTAGAAATATGCTTTTTTTCTTTTTTTTATCGAGCTTCTATTTGAAAGCCATCTCGCTATACTCCGAGCTCCAGGGATATCGAGGTGATGGGGGATGAAGGTGCTACAGGTTTACTGCAGACAGAGAAAAAGATGAGTGGCACAGATTTTATATGATAAAATGTTATTTCCCCTTTCACTAGCACCTTAAATCATTTTCTGTGTAACTGCCATAAAGGTAATATAGGGCAGTGTTATTAATAGATCAAGACTGGCTGATGATAGATCATTGCACTTTGCAGTACAATAGTACAAACCAACTTTACTTTAGATCCCGTGGTACATTTCTTCATATCTGTGCTGAAATTAATTACTGGTTACGCCACTGGTGGAAATAGACTCACTGTAATAAACACAAATGTCATTTCATGACCTTAGCATTGTAAGGGTCTGTCTGGCATTCAATCTTAACTGAGATAGAACCTTATAATACTAAGGTCATTATTTGATTTTTTGATCTTTTAGCAAAGGTTCTTGTAATAATCCTGTCTTGCTTCTGTCTTTGTGAAAGTATATATACCTTTAAGTCAATAAAGGCCCATGGATTAGCCAGCAACATGGTATTAACTACAGGACACAAGAATATCCCAACGATTTTTACGGTGTGTGTTCGCTTTAGCTTTTTCAGCCAAATCCTGCCGACTGACAACCTCTAGAGAGCTTTCTTAAACTGTTGGCACAGTACTGAGTCCCACTTTATCATAACAGCTCTGAATATCATCATACTGAAGCTTTAGGTGCTTTAAATAGCGCTTTTATATATTGGATCATTGATTCAAGTATAGAGGTGGACAGGATTAATATAATTCTTTCATGAAACTGGTGAAACATGTTAGCAAGGCTCAGTTATCTCAGGGCAAATATTTTAATTAATGGTCTTACTTTTTTCTTAGTCTGGAAAGTTGCCTGTTTAAGTAATGATAATCAATCCTGTTGTATATAGTCTTGAAAATATGAAACCATGTGCTTATATGGAAGACATATTGAAGGCAAAACTATGGTGATACTTCACTGAAAAATAAGCCTTTATTTAAAAAAACAAAAACAAACAAACAAACAAACAAACAAAAAAACACTGCCCACCCTTGTGGAGAAGGGTGTTTGAAAGAACATGAGAATATATCTTTCAGGAACACATGGATTTTATGTGTGTGTGCGTGTGTGCGTGTGTGCGTGTGTGCGTGTGTGCGTGTGTGCGTGTATATATTTTATTTATATATAATTTTTTTCCATTTTGCACCATATTAAAACCAAATTAATTAAAGCACAACATATACTAATTCTTCAAATGTAAAAGCATTTGGACAAACAAAAAAATAAGAAAAAGTAATTAAGGTTTTAATTTCTCTTTTTTCCCCCCATCTGATATTCACTTGATTACTCGTCTCAGATAATTGGGGCGGTGGAAGCTCAGTGATTAAGGTTCTGTGACCAACTCAAATCCCAGGAGAGAACCACCAACCCTCAACCACTCAGCTCTACGATTGGATTGGGCTCTGCTTCTAAGGCACTTTGGATGAAAATGTCTGCCAAATGAATAAATGTAAAATATAATTGAATTCCAGTTCATCGAATTCAAACGAGTTGGCGTGCGTAAAAGCCACTTTTGCCTATGATGTAGTCGCCCTAGGCAACGCGGCTTCACAATGAAGAGCTGTTCATTGTGGAATTAAAGTGGAATTTTTTATTTTTTTTTAAATCAGAGAATGTTGTTCTCCTTTTTTTTTTACTCATTAAATTTGAAGGCAAGGCTAGGTTTAGAGTCATTCTGGATAATCAGGCGGCCTTGAGGATTAGTAATTGCCCAGAGAACATGGACAACCTCTTAAAAAAACTCCTTCGATGACGCCCTTTTTGTAACTCTCTCTCACTCGTTTGATTTTGTACATTTTTCTGCAGGCAGGGATGATCCTTGACAATGGTGTAAAAACCACTGAAGCTAATGCCAAGGACAAGAGACCCTACCTGTCACTCATAGGGGCCAGGTGAGTCACACACACACAGCTATGAGACATAGTGTTAGACAATGCTGCTAAAGCCATAGCATAGTTCAACCAAAAATAACATTTGCACACTAGTCCTCTTAGACCAAACGGCAGGATGTGGTTTGTGTGAAAGTTGCTTCTTTGGTTTTGCAATGGAGCTGTAAATTGATGTCCTGTGAGGTGGAGGTGTGATAATTTGATCAGTTAAGCAACATTCAAAATCATCCAGTACAACTTGTGTGTTGCAAACCTGAGTCTATCCACTGTACCTATCCACTGAGTCTATCCACTGTCTCCTTTCAATATCATTAAAAACATAAAAAACAACAAACTGTCAAGTGTACAACAGCCAGGACACTTTCCTTTTATTCTGTGCCAACATCAGCTGTTACTGTACATTGACAAGTGATTAGTCACACTTCCTCCTGCAGCTTTAGTTTGATGAAGTTTGTCTGTAATGTTGGACAGGTATAGCCCTCATCAGGATGCCGACCCCTTAAAACCCAGAGTGCCTGCTCTCATCCACCACTTTGTGGCTTATAAGAACCAGGACCATGGGGCGTGGCTCAGGGGAGGAGACATCTGGCTCGATAACTGCCAGTAAGTACACTTGGAAAAGAAAACAGTGAATAACCAGTGATCCCCCCCCCCATTCTTCATTAATGCTCATAATGCACCAGAAGACAAAAGTGAAATCAATCTATATCTGTATCTGTCTGTCTATAGGTCTGTTAATCAGCATGTAGCATCAAAATCGAAACCTATATCCATCCATGTCAAATGTATTGCTGCAAATATTTCAGTGTTCAAACCCACAGCTTTCGCCTCACTTAACGTTGGAGAGAGTGAGAACATAATTATGATCGTAATCCTTATTTATAATTTCATCATTCATGCAGCACAAAACTTCAAAGTGCTTTACAAGGCAGAAATCAAATAAAATGAATATACATGAAAAAAGTTAAATAAAAAAAATATAACATTAACGACGCCATTCATTGTCATTATGAATTCCGTTGTTATCAGTCAGTTATGTCACTCAGTGAGTATTAGTTGCATGCCATAATTTTGAATGAATTGTGTTTAGCCTTAGTATAAAAAGATTCGTGCTGTCTGGCCGCCATTGACTATGTCTTTATTGTCTGCAGGTTTGCCGATAATGGGATCGGCCTTACTCTAGCCAGGTAGGGCTGCTAATCGTTCATTTTTTAGCTCCTCACACACATTTTGCAATCATAATAAAATGGATGCCTTTATGTTTGCCGAATGCGGCCCAGGCCACTGTGCTGGGGCTGTAATTGGAAAATGCCATATATGGGAGGCTCCGTGAGATGCATTGGGGAAATCAGGGGCTTTGAGCGGTTGTGAAAGTAATTCAGTAGTGTGAAGCTAGCGGCTCAGGGACCTGATGAGCATGCACAGCGGGGGCAGCATTTATCCGAGCGTTTTTTATCCTGCCTATTTGCGTGCGTGTGTGTGTTTGCGTGTGTGTGTGTGTGCGCGTGTGTGTGTAGTGGAGGTACCTTCCCAGATGATGACGGCTCCAGGCAAGAGGTGAAGAACTCAATGTTTGTGGGAGAGAGTGAGAACCGAGGCATGCCTGTCCCTGATGGCCGGATCTGGGGACCGAGCGGTTTAGACCACAGCGGCAGGACTCTCCCGAGAGGAGTGTAAGCACTTATAGTTCCCAGAATTCTTTTCTCCCCTGCAGGTATTGACATTTTCCATCACTGTAGATCATCAGCACCAAAGATAGGGTTGCAGTTTCAGCTACAAATGGAATGGAACTTAAAGGAATCTCTTTGGATGCTGAAAGGATCAGGATGGTCTCTCTTTTGCAACAAATCATGTGAACTGTGTGTCTTAAAGATACAGTTTGGCAGAATTTTAAAAAATATATTCAATTCAATTCACTTCAGTTTTATTTGTATAGCGCTTTTAACAATGGACATTGTCGCAAAGCAGCTTTACAGAAATAAATGGATTAACAAAATATATTATAAATACTTGAATTTATGACTGTGAATTTATCCCTTATATACATATATATACAACTAAGCTATGTAGTTACAAGAGAGATAATCCTGGAAAGTCATTAAATGTTCCACACAGACATTGATGTGGTTAAATGCTGATTTTATTAGCTACTTGAGCTAGGCGTAACTATATATATATATATGCAAATAGCATCAAGCGCGAATATGTTCAGCCATCACTATTCTGTGTCCTGCAGGGATTTCCCCATCCGTGGCATGCAGATCTACGATGGCCCCATCAACGTCCAGAACTGCACCTTCCGGAAATATGTCGCTCTAGATGGACGGCATACGAGTGCTTTCGGCTTTCGCCTCAACAACTCATGGCAGAGCTGTCCCAACAACAACGTCTCCAACATCACATTTGATGATGTTCCGGTGAGATCCAACATTCAAGTCACACCTCTTTCAGAGAATGCCCGGCTTTGCATAATATCTCAGAACTATTACGCACTGCTCAAAGTTAATGCATAGAGCCACTGGCCTTGAACTATGAGGAAGTAATGTGTTTAAGCTGTCAAAGAACTAACAGTAGAGGGAAGAGCTGTATAATATACATTCTGGAATGTGCTTAGCACCAAATAACACAGAACAAGCTTTACCAATGGGTTTTTAATCTATTACACAGCCTCACACCATCCATTTTTTCTCCATCATTTCCATCTACTCGATACACTATTTTTCCCCCAATCATTTCCATCTACACCAACAACTTTGTCCATCACTTCTCTGTATATCATTTAGTTTTTCTCCATCACTTCCAGTAACACTTCTCTTTTTTCTCCCTCACTTCCATCCACACTATTCACTTCTTATCTTTAACTTCCATCCAGTTATTCCACTTGACCCCCCCCCAGTTCTTTCATCCATGCAATCCACTTCTATCACTTCTATTAACTTTTTCTCAATGACTTCTTCCATCCACTATTTCTTTATCACTTCTATTCACCTTTCTCCACACCTTCCAACTATGCCATGAACTTCATCCTTAATACTTCAGGATCTTTTTCCATTATCATTTCCATCCATCCGTTGCTTTCATCCTTTCCATCTACCTTTCTCCACGACTTCTTTTCATGCCATCTACTTTTCTTCCATCACTTTCACCCACTGCTTCTTTCTACACCATCAACTTTTTCTCCATTACTTCCATCACACATAGTCCCCATCAATTTCATTGACTCCATCCACTTCTTCTTAACTCAAACTATGTTGTCTCCTTCACCTTCCCATCCACTCTAAATACTTTTTTCTCCATAACATCCTTTCTTACCATCAACCTTTTTCCAGCACTTGCATTCACATTATCTATTTCTCCATGATTTCCACCTGCTCTATTTACATTTTGTCTGTTCTGATTATAAATTCTCAATTTTTTTGCAATGATATTCAACAAGCACTCATCTGACATTGATAATTGATTATTTCAGATCACGTCTCGAGTGTTCTTTGGAGAACCGGGTCCCTGGTTCAACGAGATGAACATGGATGGGGATAAGACCACCATTTTCCATGATGTGGATGGCTCGGTAAGCGAGTACCCTGGTGCCTTCTTGGTCAAAGAGGACAACTGGCTCCTGCGCCATCCTGATTGCATCGATGTGCCGGACTGGAGGGCCGCCATCTGCAGCGGACACTATGCTCAGGTAAGACCTAACCTCATGCTCTGGTTACCAGTCAACTAGGATTTTTTACGGCATACACATTCATGCTTGAGCACACACACACACACACACACAGTCATCTATAATGCGACCTCTCTTGACACGATTAATAGTAATACATTTTATTTATAAAGAACTTTACATTTAAGCATTCCATGAGCTGTCAGTTACTTTTGTCAGAAAGCCAGGCATGAAACTTTATGCTGTTAACGCTCCAGTGAACAAGAAAAAAAAATAAAGCATAAATAAAGCAGTCTTTTTTTATTACAGATGTAATGAAGGAGAAATGAGAAGTAAAAATAGATAACATTAATGTACTTGGAAATTTTGCTTGCTAGCTAATATTATGCAAAACTATGGTATTGTATAATTAAAACCAAATATGTTACGTTGTAATATTCTAGAAGTGAAAACTAGCAAAACCAGTTTATTGGGCAGCTAAAACCAGTAGCCATGTTTGCTACCTAGTTAGAGTGAACCATTTTATTCACCATTAATTCTATATTAAGCAGTTCTTTAAGCCAATGAAATGAAAGGAAATGACTAGTGTTGATGTCATGTAAGCAAGTTTGCACCTAGCTTATAAATTGAACAAGCTCTTGTTGACCCAACTGATGTCTGTGACTCTGCAGAATAGTAGAGCACGAGAAATGAGAAACGTGTTTGAAGCTCTATAATGTACTTTATATTGTGTGCCTTGTGGAGCTCAGTCTTTTTTTAATTAAACATTGTTTTTATATATATATATTTTTGTTTTACTAAGGGGCATGTTAAACATTTCAAAACTCATTTTAGTCAAGCTCATGCATACAAATGTATGACCCAGGATGTCCAGCCTGTTAGGGACATATGCATAACAGTTTGAAAGAATAATGATTTAAACTTATGTTTAAGCCATTATTTAAGAGTTAATATGTCCCTTTTCAACTTTAAAATGTTTTGTTGTTGTTGTTTTTACTTATTCTTTATTTAAAAAATTATGAACCATGTGTTTTGGTTTCTCTCCAGCACATGATTTCACATTTTTGTTTTAGAAAAAAATGCATGCTAGTAGTATTTTGAGTATTTTTTTTGGGTACATGCTTGGGCCTCTTTTTATGCAATAATTTACAACAAAAATATGAATTACTTCTATTAACTTCATTAAATTAAAGACAAAAAACACTTGTATGTATGTATGCACTTGTATGCATAACAGGGTGGACACAGCCATAACAGAATGGACATAACAGGGTGGCTGAATCAATATTGTGGTTAAAAGCTGTTTTAAAATTTTATTTATGGACTTTTTTTTCCTTACCACATAAAATTTACTCATGAAATAGACATATGAGAGCTCAAATACTGGTTTTAAAAAATGCAATAAATGTCAAAAAATGGGAGCTGAAAGACAAAATGGTCCACTATAAGGCACTGCAGGAACAAACAGTTGGCTTAAATTTCATCATGTAAAAAAGCAGCAATTAAACAGCTTGCAAAATTAAATAATATTAAAACAATAATGATGGTTAACACCTAGTAAAACAATTAAATTAAAGCAATTAAATCAATTAAAACGAGTTCATGGCTACCAATGCCATAATTTTGTTCTGCTAGGACTGCTCCTACTCCTGTCTTGGATGCATCCACCTCGACAGCGAAGGGCTTTGCAGGATCAGGATAATTAAGTATGGGTGCTGTGTTGAATGCTGTCTTGAGTTGCTGGAAGGCTTTCTCTGCTGAGGGGTTCCAGGCCAGGCGTTCCAGGCCTGGTCCATGGCGACCCCATTAGGGATAATGACATAACCCAGAAATGAAATGGTGTGCCTATGAAATTTGCATTTCTACCCTTTGACGTAAAGCTGATGTTGCAGTAGACATTGCAGGACCTGTCAAACATGGTGCACGTGGGTCTCTAGAAAGGGGGAGAAAATCAGGATATCATCAATATAGGCGACCACATATCTGCCCAGCATGTCTCTGAGAACATCTTTAATGAGGCACTGGAACCCCAGAGGGGCCCTAGAAAGTTAATATGGAATTACCAAATTCTCATAGTGGCCTGTGGTGGTGCTGAACGCTGTTTTCCACTCGTTCCCCTCTCTGAGGCATACCAAGTTATAAGCACTGCAGAGGTCCAGCTTGGTGAAGATGCAAGCTGATCCGAGTTTTTCAAGCACCGCTGGAACTAGTGGCAGGGGATAAACATATATGATGGTCACCTGGTTGAGCCCACGGTAGACAATGCAAGATCGGAGTCCCCCTTTTTTCTCCACAAAGAAGAAACCTGCTGAAGCATGTGACGTGGAGGGCCGGATGGATCCCTGTTGGAGTTCCTATTGGATGTACTCCTCCATGGCTCCTTGTTCAGCTACCAAGAGGGAGTATGCTCTGTTATGAGGAGGGATGGTCATAGGAAGCAGCTCTCTGGCACAGTCATAGGGTCGATTAGGGGGTAAACCACTGGCTTTGGTCTTGCTGAACACTTCTCAGAGGTCTTGATATTCCGGAGGAATGTTCAGCATTGCATGGTGTTCAGGGATCTCCACAGACGTGCAAGCAACATAGAGCTGAGGGGTGAGTACACAGTGGTGCACACAGTGGTTGGACCAAAGGGCGATCTCTCTGTTACTCCACTCTATTTGTGGATTATGGAGCCTCAACCAGGGAAAATCCCAGGATGATTGGGTGCTGGGCTTTGACGGTGACCAGGAAAGAAATCTGTTCTTGGTGTAGAGCGCTGGACTGGATGAGAATGGGCTGTGAGGGAGATGGTGCCTCCTCTGATGTGTTGTCCATCAATGGCAAGGATCTTGCGAAGTTGCGGCAGCGGCTGGGTCAGTATGTTGAGGCATGATCAATAAAGTTTCCAGCAGCTCCAGAATCAGTAAACACTGTCAGAACTGAACGAACATCAAGAGTGCTGTACTATGACCTGAAGCATAAGAGACTGGTGAATTGCACTCACCAGATTGGTGTGGGCCTTGGAACTCCCATTTGTGGTAGGACCTGGCTTGGCAATGGATCTGGCACACTGGAATGGGCATTATCCCATTTGACAGTTGGTACAACCACAGTAAAAGCAGCAATGCTGCTCTCCCTTTCCTCCTCACTGAGCTTAACACGCCCTAGTTGCATGGGTTCAGGAGGGAGCTCCACTTGCTGAGAGCTCCCCATCTCCAGGAGGGCCCATGATCAAAGTTGGTCTACCATGATAAAAATTTGCTTTGTTGGGCATTATACACTTCTATTTATAGCAGGTGTGGTAAATGTAAATATATATGCAATGCAGATAATTTGATGTAGGCTAAATGTATGGTGGGAGTGAAAATGATCATAAACTAGGCCCTGCCTGTCTTGAGCAAAGTTTTACAGCGATTTGATACTTTTAAATCTAACACTTTTGAAAAAATAGTTTCTTGGAATCTCTAGTCTGATTTATTATTAGTAAGCTGTTTTTGTAGCCATTTAATTTCAGTATTTTCCTTAGTGGATATTGTACTGATGTATTTCAGTTTCATATACGAAGTAAATTTCCGACCAACAATGTTTGAAAATGTAAGCTTAAGCTAGCATGACGGACACCTCAAGCTAGCTTGGTTCCGTCATGATAAGCATAGCCTCCCTGACAAAGTAAGTCAACAGAGCAAGAATCCCAAAACTAATCTTACCAAACCTAATATGACCTTCCAAATATTCAGACCATTATCCAAGAAATGAGTTTGCATTAAAGAGAAGATAAACAGTATTGAAAAGTAATAAACAGTAACCCATCTAGCCAGCCTGCCTGAACTCCTGCATAAAGTACCTCATAAATTGAAAACACACGTTCTCTAATCTTTCTCCTATGAAAAGCAATTGCATGTTGTCTTGCTTTCAAGTGTCAGTGATTCTTACATACACATGCTGCACAGCCTGATGGTATCTTATTTGTATCAGTCTTAGGTCAAAGCAGCATCTTGGTTTCGTATATATCTATAGTTAAATCCCTCTCAATTACTGTGTGCCTCAGATTTATATCCAGGCCCGGAACCCAGCCAATCTAAATCTGAAGATGGTGAAGGATGAGTATCCAGACAAGCCACTGGAGCTGGTAGGAGCTCTGGGGAAGAAGCATCACTACCAGCAGTTCCAGCCTGTGGTCATGCTGGCTAAGAGCTACACAGTGCATTGGGATGCTGCCGCACCGTCTGAAGTCACTGTATGGATCATCAACTTCAACAGGTCAGTAACAGCGTACTTACTATAAAACCATCACTAGATTCCACTATACATTCAATACCTTATATACAGTTAGGTCTGTACGTCTGGGAGCGCCTTTACTGCATGAAGATTTCATTAAAAAAAAAAAAACTTATTACTCATTCATTTATTCTTCATTCTCCATTAATGTGAACTAAGAGCAGTAAAGATGGAAGTGCATAATGCATACAGTTATATTGCTGTATGTTTTACAGTTTATACAATGAAATGGCTGCATCTCAGAAGTGTGCATGTAGCTAATCAACGTTCAGTACAAACTAAGAAGGGTCGATGGTTAATAACGAAGGGTTATTACGCCTGTTATCCCTGCGAACAAAAACTATCCTAAAACATTCTGAAGGCAAATCTTTTTAATTCCCATTTCCCCCATTCTGTTTTCCAGAAATGTTTTCTTTATGGGAATATAGCATTTGTGTTTTCTTCTGTTGTTGTACAGTGTTGATTATAATGCAGTCATGCAATGGGGTTTGTTACTTATTTTTCACTGTATTAATATTAGAGATTATGAAAAATGCTTGTAATTGTCATGAAGAAAAATGATTATTGATATTTCAAAATGTCGTTAGGTGAAAGATCATCATCTTGTCTAATGTTTTGATCATCCTATACAATAAAAATTAGCTCTCTTCCTCCACCTAGTGTACATAAGGAAGGTCATCAAGAAACACTAGTTCTGACTTAAAGTGACCATAATTTCTCCAAACCTCTGCCTCCTCTCGATAGGAACGACTGGATAAACATTGGCTTCTGTTACCCGAAAGGCACAGTGTTCAGCATCATCTCCGACCTTCACAACCGGCTCACCAAGGAGACGAGGAAGACAGGGATGTTTGTGAAAACAGCTCAGAGGGAGAAGATCAGCCACACACACCAGGCAAGGGGTTATTACTACTGGGAGGAGGATACTGGGTAAGAGACTCTCAGCTCTCAGCTTGTTTTCTAAGTGCTAATGTTTCAATTGTTTATTTATTTTGTTATAATAAGTAATATTTTTCTTCTTCTTCGTCTTATTATTATTACTATTTAAACAAATACTAATTTTTATCATCATCATATACTAATATGTATTGTTTTAAATAACTTATTATTATTATTATTAATACTTATTATTAATACTTATTATTTAAGAGTATTTAAATATTATCCTCTGTCACTCATGTTGTTGGGATGTTTGTAGTTGGTCATTGAAGTGTTGGTGTGAGTGTGTGCATGTGCGTGTGCGTGTGTGTGTGTGTGTTTAATTTCTGGTATCACTCTGTGCAGGTTGCTCTTCCTCAAAGTCCAGGCTCACAACAACAGAGATGCCTTTGCATTCTGCTCGCTGAAGGGCTGTGAGAGAGTGAAGATCAAGGCCAGCATCCCGAAAGGCAGCAGCCCTAGTGACTGCATGGCACAGGCCTACCCCAAATATGCCGAGATGCCCGTAGTGGATGTACCCATGCCCAAGAAACTGCCCCGCTCCAGCCTAGTAAGATGGATCTGAAAATCTTTTTCTTAAATAGCTTGTGATGGATATCCTACCACTTCTCCAATTTAGTCATATCTAGCTCTCAGTATGGTAGTGGGTCTTTCCCTTATATCGCACTCAATTTTATACACTATTTTGTAGCTTAATGGCTATTTATCATACTTTACGGTATATTTGTTCCTGCCATTTAGAAACTTTTATCAAGGCTTAGTCAGATTCAGTTGTGAAATGTTCCTTTTGTATTTTTACAGCCTCAAACATCTGAGCACTTTGTGGAAGTCAAGGTGGAGTCTTACACCACTCGTTTCTTCCACATCAAAGAGGACTTTGCCTATGCCGAGGTCAGAGACAGACACGTTTTACACACATCTGACATAACCGTGGTCGTTATATTAATAACCAGTTAATGTATCCAGTTAATACCTGGATAGACCCTTCCTTTTTATGTATATGATAAATTGCATATGCTTGCAAATTCCTTCTGTTCAAGCATTCCTTCTGTTCCTTCTGTTCAAGCCTTTATATATTTTTTCTGTACACACATAAGTATTCTAAAAGATTTTATATCAACTATCCAAAACTGAAATAAAACAGGAAGGATTAATAAAAGATACTGGCCAATTTGCTGCTCCTACAGGCCAATGGTAAGAAGATCTACCAGTCAGAGGATGGAATCCATCTGACGGTGCTGGATGGCCACAGCGGCAAAGTGATGGATACGAAAGGCTTCAGGACCGCTGTGCTGATGGGCATCCCAGCTCAGATCGAGAACTACATCAACAGCCTGAATGACGAGTATGTACACACTTACACACCTAAATCATAGCACTTATTTCCTAGACAACCTGTAATCCCATTTCTGCTGATTGCTTAGCATTGTGTAATGGTGGTGCAATGGTTAAAGAATTTCACTGTGCTGTAATGGGTATGTGACAACTAAACACTACTTCTTCTTCTAACCTGTGCTAAATACTTGCCCGGGTACCAAAAACAGGGACATACTGTATAGGTGGCACAAGAAATAATGCAGCCCACTGATTGGTCAAATGCAGTTGTGGGCTTTAACTCGAATCAGAATTGTTTTTCTCCTGG
>CM074955.1:9172688-9196151 GCA_037577455.1 Pangasius macronema
ATATGCAAATTGCTATTATAAAAACTTAAGCAGCAACTTTTCCAATTTCCAATATTTGTGTCATTCTCAAAACTTTTAGCCACGACTGTACATGCTCCTACTCTCTACAGGAAAAAAAAGGTTAAGGAACATCCAGGCCAATTCTATCAGATTCATGAACAGTTACTTCCCACAAGCCTCCAGATTCCTACATAGATCTGTCTGATGGCCATTTCAGACTCTACCTACTGCGCAGAGTCACTTTACAAGAAAGAAATACAAAAAAAAGCCTCAGGTTCCTGTGCCCACTGTAGCCTCAGGTTCCTGTGCCCGCTGTAGCCTCAGGTTCCTGTGCGTGGCTGACACGAGTGGAACCCGACGTGGTCTTCTGCTATTGTAGCCCATCCACTTCAGAGTTCAGTGTCTTGTGCTTTCTGAGATGCTTTTCTGCTCATTATAGCTGTAAAGAGTGATTATTTGTGTTACTGTAGCCTTCCTGTCGGTTTGAACCACTCTGGCCATTTTTCGTTGACCTGCATGAATAATTGCATGAGGAATCTCTGAAGATTAGTCATTTCAGAAATAACTCAAACCAGCCCATCAGGCAACAGTAACTATGTCGCAGTCAAAGTCACTGAGATCAGATATTTTTTCCACATTCTGATGTTTGCTCTTGAGCTGTATCTACATGATTTCCTTAATGGTATCCACTAGATGTAACATGCCACCAGCAGAAGGCAACAAATGACCAGCAGAGACCCACAGAGACCATTATAGCTTCCATTAAAACCATCACAAATTTTATGAGGGATTCTATTGTTTGTTTGTTTTTCTCTCAGCAGGGAGGTGTTCCTATTTAAGTGGCCAGTGAATGCATAGGTTAAGGAACATCCAGCCTTCGGTATAGTTACAGTTATAACTACATCATCACCATCACTGGCTTCATTTCACTGAACTACTCCTGCTCATGTATTTCACCAGGTTTGGTTGTTAGGACTCTACGTACTAGTTAGGCACACTATCTAGGACACAGCGCCGCAGATTGAAGCGCGACCACATTGCCAGCTTCCTCTTTATCCTCGGTTTGTGAAGTGTTTTTGCGTTCATTTCGGCTACAGTTTGTAAAACACTGCTATATTAAGTTAATGTAATTCTGCACATAGCTAGCTTGTTAGCATAAGATCTTAAAAAGCGACAAATTAACCTGGAAGCTTAAGTGTGCTAAAGCGAGTGCTTATGCAAATTGCTAACGCTGTAGAGATGTCCAGGCTCTGTACGAATTACCTCCCATTGCTCCAGCAGCCTCGCCATATCCGCGTCATTGTAATCCCGAATATCCTTCTTCTTCTTAGGTTTACTGTCCGAACAATAAACCGACAGGATAAATACTGCAAAAAGCAACACTGCTACACATCTCCATCCAAAGGAAGACGCCATTTTTTCAACCTTGAGTTCGCGGATTGGTTGAGAGCGTTCGGCTTGGAGTTTGCTGATTGGTTCCTGTGTGCTCAACGTCACACATTCCGAAAGGGGGCGTGTCGGTTTGCCACAGTATTTCATGTGACTAGTGATTAATGGTTAATTATACAGTTTATACAGATATGTGTCTTTTATTATATTATATTCGTTTTTAATACATACAAATAAAAAACCAAAGTTTGAACAATATGATAATTACAATGTACAAGTCTACAATTCAAAAACAAAAAAACAAAAAGAAAGAAATGAATTAGAAGAAATGCAAATCAATATTGAGGGCAGTAAGTATATAATAGAAAAAATATATATATTGTTTTTTTTTTTTCTTCCGTCCATGTATGAACAAGATGTATGTGTGTAAGACATGCACAATCTAATTAACTCACAAGTTCCTTTTGGTGGCAATGTTGCTTTCACTGCTTACTAAGTAACCTATTACTTTTTAGTTAGGTGTAAAAAAATAACCACTCTGTTCTACCATCAAGCCACCATTATAAAGCTGCTATACCTGCTCTATGTGAACATAAAAGCTGTTGGATAAATTGGCCTGCACAGTCAGTGTACTGAATTATTTTGGGCTGCTCTCGGAACCCCTCCCTTTCAGTGTGTCTCTGCATGAGAAGTGTGTGAAGTGTGAGGCTCGTTCAACAGAATCTGAACTGTTTCCTCTCAGGACACTCCACCCAAATGGCACTGCGCCCTGTGCAGCTGTACAACCCACCAAAGCAGAAAGTGTGCTTCCAGTTTCCCCTGCACGGCTCAAGCGCCCATAATCCCACATTCTATACATTTCTGGACTCGTTCATGAATCAACTAACTGTACATTTAAAACTATAGCTTGTTTAGCATGAGACATCATAGAATACAATAGATCACATTTTAGTTTACAACACCGAGCTGCTGAATTATCAAATCTTATTGGTGAGAAGGTTGATTAATTTTCTATAACAGCAGGATATGACAGTAGTGCCAGCTGTAATTCAAATAACAGGTTTATATTAATATGAACATTTTAAAACTTTTGTCTTTTTTCTATAGTAACAGATCATTCATATGGGCTTGAATGGTGGATGCTGTACATAATCTAGTCCAGTCCATAATCCAGTCATAATCTGCAGGGGCAGACTTAGCACTAGGCAAAGGTAGGCAACTGCCTTGGGCCTCCAGAAGCCTAGATAGATAGATAGATAGATAGATAGATAGATAGATAGATAGATAGATAGAATTTATATTTTTATATTTTAATGCCATTATACATTTTTAATTATTAATTCTAAATAACGTATGATGAAATTTTAAATATCCATGTTAAACCACTGAATAGGGCCTTTATTTTTTCTAGGGCCCCAAATCACTAAATCCACCCCTGCCCGTAAGTCAGTAAGTTTTCTGCCAGGACTTTCTGGTTTCTTGATAACATGACAAGCTGCAGGAAAGTGAAAAGAGTGATCCACTCTTTATAACTGCTATGATAAGTGATAACAGGAACTAACTTGTTGTACGGATGTTCCACCATATTAAACATTAGCTATAAATGGAAAATAAAAAGTGCAATGTGTCATATTTTTAATAACAATTGTTAGCATGGCCGTGCTGCTATTAGAAATTAATCATCTTTGTGGTGTTGTGTGGATGTTCCACCATATTAAACACAGCTACCACCCTGTTGTTGATTAATTTCCTATAACAGCACATCTCGTAGTTTTCTTCGTTTTTCTTCCTTACTTAATTAATTGAAATCTCTCAGATTTGGTATTTCCAAACCAAATGTCTTACTTAAATTACACAATTGCCAAATCATCTTAAATGATAGTCTGATCAAATTTTATTAACACAGAGTTGTATCACATGTTGTGTACTTTTATTTCAGATAAGCTGGTTGTTGTGTCATAGCTCTAAATGTGACTGAAAGAAAATAAAAAGTGCTTTAAGAGCTTTTATTATGAAATGTGTTATCTGATTAATGCGTTTTACATTTTTTCATGTCTGGTTTGTTCAATGTTTGAATTCTCAGTAAGAGGAAACAAGTGAAGATTTCTCCCACCCGGCTTTTAGCTCCTCCCTCCTTTACTGGATTGGATCTTCAAGCGCCCTGAAAATGCATTGTCGTCCAATGAAAAGTGGTCTAAGTTATGACGTCACATGCTTTCAGAATCCGATTTCACTCCCACGAGTAAATCTAGTGGTTTAAACATGGTTTTTCATTTTTTTTGGAGTGGTAGGATTAGGACAGATTTTGCTTTGAAACAGAAACTCAAAGTGATGACCGGTAATATGCTCAGACGCTTATTGATTCAGCACGATAACTCCCCAATCCCCCCATAAAACAGTTTTAAAATAGTGAAGAATAACAATAATGTCGTCTTCTCGTTGTCACTAGCATGAAAAGCTTTTACACAGCCTGATGTAATTTGATATATTGTTAAACTACAGTTTTATATAATGAAAAGTACTACTACAGGTCTCAAGTTCTCTAATTTTCTCAAATTTATTGCTATTTTTCTTTTTTTTTTTAAACTGAAGGTCTGAGCCATCGGTCAAGTCAAATCCCGCGTAGGCGCGTACTTGAAACACAATTTTATCGAGTTAAAGGCTACGCTAGGCTAAAACTAACCATAAACTATGCGTGGTCATGTGTGAACTGTAGCATAACGCTAAGTTTGGCTTGAATGGCCTGCTGCTTATCTAGAGTACAAATCTGTGGTGACTCTAAAGACTGGAGAAGTGTAATAACTGCAAAAACAAGGAAAAAAGAAAGAAGCTGGAGGAGCTAGCAGCACGTTTCGGGTGTAATTTTGCTCTTACGCCGGTAGTCGGGGCCTGGAGACATGATGGCTTTAGTGTGGAAATGAACCAACTTTACAACTGAAGACGAATTCTCATCACCCGAACGAGTGAGAAGTTTATCATTTGAAGGAAGCGTCAGAGAGAACGGAGTGGATATGGGATTATTTTCAGCACCAAAGTTTGTTTTTTGTGTTTTTCTTCTGGGGATAATGGACGCTTATTTAGAAGGGGGAAAAAAACCGTTGCAGTTTTGAAAGAAGCTCTCCCTCGCGCGCGCCGTGTTTCTGTTTCCCAACTGAAGCGCAGCCGCACCCTCTGACGAATTAGCCAACAAGCTAGCGACTAATTTTCACACAAAACTCGCCTTTCTCGGAGAAATTCCGCGTCATTCTAGAAAAAAACCCTATTAATTTCGAAGAAAACCGCCTGTTATCCCTCAACGCCTTGTTTCCCATTTGAAGTAAAGCCGCACCCTCTAGTTTGCTTCCTCATACAGACGAAGAGACCCCACACACATATATAAAGCTGGAATACACCTCATGTTGGTTCTCCTGAAACACCACTGGATGGTGATGGGTTAAAAAAAAAACCCAAACAAACAGATTTAAAACCATATTTAAATGAGATGTGTATCAACAGGAAAGCCCAGCAGCGTGTGTGCTGGATGGTCCTGAGGTTCCCATGCGTTTTGCTGAGGAAGGTGCATGGGAAATAGCCAGTAATGCATAAGGGACCTGGGCTTCAGCAAGAACTGGCCAACATCACTGGGTTACGAGTGAAAAGGAAGAGGTTAAAAGCCGAGGGAAGTCAAGCCCTGGTCTTTCAGAGGGTGAAAATCCAGCCTGGTGCTTTTTTTGGAGTCTTTTCTACAGTAGGCGTTGTGGGATGATGGTGCTGAAAGTGGAGGACCATCACAGAGAGCTTAATTCAAACTGCTGCTGTGTTACAGCCATGACCCTCAGAGGCACTTTCCACTGGAGGATCAAAATTAACAATGGCTCATCTGGTTTTAGTCATTTGATGGATTTCATTTGGCCTCCTGCAACCACGAGAAGGGCAAGGACCTATAAACGCCCGTCTGCTTGACATGAATTAACAAACATCAAAAAGCTGACACAACTGTGGCAATAGATTCTTCACACCCTCAGATTCAGTATTGAAAGTGCTTTTGATGAGGTGTATGTTGGTCTTTGGATGTCTGGAATCAGCTGGCACTTTGACTTGATTTGATCTCTTGTATGGCACTGCAGCAAGTGTATGGTTTTGTTTCTGTTTTGTTTTTTTTTTTTGTCTGTGTGTATATATATGTGTGTTGTTGGACCTAGATAGATAAAAAAAACAACCTGTGAAACTGTTCAGATGTACCCATGATGGGATTGTGATGTGATGAGATGTGCACAATTAAGGTCAAATTACATAAACATTAAGGAGTTCAGCATCATTATATTGAAGGGATCTTAAATGTAGCCTTGATTTTGACCTCATTCAGCCTTTTTTTTAATGTCACACTTATGCCAGAACACAGTTTCCATGAGTGAAGTCGCATTATCGTCCACTTTTCTGATTTTGCAAATGTTTACTGAAATAATCTGATGTTCAAATAGTAAACAGTTGATGTTAGTATATTTTCTGAAGGACAACACTTTTGGGCCAGTTTCTCAGAGAAGGTGTGGTATTATTTCTGAAGACATTGTCATATAAGTTATGAGTTTGTACTGTGGAATGTGTGGTGTAATATATTTTGTACAAAAAAGAAAATCCAGAATATTAGCTTGACCACCATACTATGGCTAGTAGTGGCTCGGGAAAGTCAGACAGCGAGGTTCCAACGTCCAACATCCCGAGTGGCAGCTTGCAACAGCGGAAAAGACTCTCATCTGTTTGTGACACATGCAAAAGCAAGATGCAGCTGGTGGCGGATTTGCTTCTGCTGTCCAGTGAGACGAGGCCGGTGATGACCGCGGATGGTGTGCCAGTGGCAGAGACTTTTGAGAAGTGTCGGGATACAGTGATTGCTAGGACAAAGGAGCTGTCCATCATCACTCACGACATTCAGAGCCAGCTCAACATGGGGAAGTTTACCGAGGTCGGGGAGCGGTTAGTGGAAATGGGCAATCTGGTGGTGTCTCTAACGGAGTTTTCAGCTCACGCTGCATACCTGGCGGCAGTGGAGGCACCGGGTTCACATGCCGCCGTTCCCGGATTGGTGGATCGCTACAAAGTGACGCGATGCCGTCATGAGGTGGATCAAACTTGCTCTGTCCTGCGTGTAACCCCACTTTCTGATTTAACTCCCCAACTCCTCCTGGAAGTTTCCCAAAACATCCGGAGGAACCTGACCACTCTCACAGAGGCCTCATCTCTGGCCAGTGAGAAATCCAAGGACAGGTTTGCCAAAGAGCAGTTCAAAGCCAGTGTAAAGTGCATGAGCACGAGCGCCACTGCGCTTCTCGCCTGTGTCAAGGAGGTGAAGACGAGCCCAAGCGAGCTGACGCGTAATCGCTGTGTGCTTTTCAGTGGGCCGCTGGTTCAGGCCGTCACCGCACTGGTGGGATTCGCCACTGAGCCCCAGTTCCTGGGCAAACCGGCTAATGTTAGCGCAGATGGTAAAGCGGTGCAGACGGCTGTACTGGGAGGCGCCATGAGTGTAGTTTCAGCTTGCGTTCTCCTCACACAGGGTCTCCGAGATGTATCCCAGCATGCTGAGAACAGCACCCAGATGCCTGCGTACCGCGAAAGGTTGCGCCAGTCAGCTTGCGCCGTCTCTGATGGATGCACATTGCTCTCACAGGCGCTCAGGGAACGATCCTCGCCTAGGACTCTACCACCGGTCAACTCGCATTCTGTGAATTAAAACAAAGCCCATTACAGATATTTTTTCAACGTACCAAAGAGACTAATATGCTTTAACCCCTTGTTGTGTGATCCTGTTGAGTGAATGTAGTGAATTTGTACAAATTTGTCTGTCCAACTATTCCTTTGCAACCAAGGTGGCAGTTTTTTTTTTGCACTGGATGTAATAAAAAAAAACCTAGCCGAAACTGACATCACACCATATTTCTAACTTGTGTTCACTCACTGGTAGCCACAGATGTTGTGGTGATTCTGTATGTTGGACTGAAAATTCTCAAATTAAAAGAAATCTAGTGGAAAGTTTACCTCAGTTTTAGCCTCTGAGAGCAGCAGACAGAGTAACGGTTTAGTCGGATGTGTGATGGATGTTATTAATAAATGCAGTGAGAGTGGGATGCATGTTCCTGCTTTGTATTCCAGTGTGTGAATCTTTTGGATGGATTAAAGCTGCTGTGAGTGTGTGCCATAGGTTTTACACTATTTACCAGAATTACAATAGCATTTTATGTTTTATTTTATTATTTTAATTTTTTTTTCTGGATCATGCATGTACTGGAGTATTTATTTCAACTTATTAAAAAGTTGGTTCTCATACAAAGGTTGTTAGATGTGTCTTATTAGATATGCACTCTGTGGGGAGGGCATATTAATGACTCATGTGGAGATCAATGATTTGATCTTCATAACGTCACTCAGTGTTGAAAGTGGTAGTGATCCTAGAGTTTAACCCTCAGGGAGGCTTAATCCCTGTGACACTGCTATGTGGAATCAGGGAGGAAACAAGTACTTTTGCAGGTGAATTGAAAAGGGTGTGTAAACTACCTCATCTCTCTTTCCATTAAGAAGTATGCAATGTAGGCTTGCATGGTTGTTTGGAAGTAGCAAATGCAAGAGGTTTGCATTAAGTAAGGAATAAAACACTTTGGGATGTGCTGTTCTAGGAAAACATTCACACCACAGCAATTTGCCCATGCAAATACTTTTTATTCATTAAAGAATGACACGTCATACATTTGATCTGTTTATCGTTATGTTTAATGTTGTACGAGACCATGGTGTACTTCAGGAGAGTGAAAAAAGAGAGGTTGGCAAGGGAATGACTTAATAGTGGTTTTAAGTTTTGTGGTAACAAGCTAACTTGTCTCATAGGCGTTCCTCGAAGGTGAGTTAAATTACCTTATTGTATTTATTTATTTATTTATTTATTTTACATTGTTTATTGCAGGTGGGTGTCACAAAAGTGTGTTATAATCTCCATTTCATTCAGTGCAAGTTTTCCAGCGCTTAAGTGTCCAGGTTTCTCTAGAAAACAAACAAAAAAAAAAGATTCAGTTCTGATTTACATTGTACTTAAGGTTTTCCTTTGACTCGCCCTTATAGCGCGTCTGTAGGCAAGTTAGCATCAGTTACCACGTAAGTTATAGCAGCTATAACTGCCAACTCACCAACCTCTTTTTTTCCTTTTTTTTCTTTTTTAATATGATAAAAAAGAAGCTTGTCATGTTAGAGAGAAACAACGAAGCAAAAAAGTTCTCCTTCCTGAAGACTCTCCTGTGGTGGAAAACATTCTGTTACAAAAGTATTGACACTGGAGACTCCTTCCATAAATGATAAATACAGAAAGCTTTACCAGATTAATGATTATATGCAACAGCATGTTTTAAAATTCATTTATTAGTAGATTAGATTATTTGATTATGTGGTGCCTGCCAAACAAGTCCCTATAAATTAGTTGTTACTGCATGCTTTCTGTGTGTGTGTGTGTGTGTGTGTTTTTTTTTTTTTTTTTTTTTAAGAGCTACTTTAAAGTAACTTGGGTCACTTTCTCATGTGATGCTTGTTTTTTTTTTTTTTTTTTTTTTTTAAACTTTATTTTACCTTTTTTTTTCTCTCTCATGTTTTCTGTTTGTGGCCTCTCTATCCTTCTCTCTCTCTCCATTCCCCCTCCCTCCCACATTCTTAAGTTTAAGTGGCATTTTTGAGTGTTAAGGGTGCAATGTTTTCAGTCAAATGTTTTCAGTTCTTAGTTCATAGTTTTCTTATTTCTAGGTCAAATAATGTGGAAACTAATGTAGAATTGAGATATATATCAATGATACTTGGGACAGCATCCCTATAACGCATAGCCTATACATTATAGCTAGCCATCATTCACCTACTGAAACCTACACTCGAGGAATCTTGGGAAATTATTGGGAAATAAAACCTGATTTGATAAATGTAATCGCAATTACATGGATGTGAACTAGCTACCAATGAAATAACATCCTCTTCTCTCTCTTAGTTACATCTGCCTACTGTGTATAGCTGCTATAATGTAAATGATAACAGGAACTAAATTCCTCAACATTAAATGTAATTATAAATGGTTAAAAAGCATGATGTGTCATTCATTATTAAATGAAAAACTGGTAGTGTTGGTTGTGGTATAAAATTGTTGTGGTATAAGAGGAATAAAACACTAAAACAGGACATGCTGTTATTGAAAAATAACCAATTTCAGGGTGGTACCATTAACTGCCTGCCCAAAAAAGTTTTGTTTCTCTGCTTTTAGCTTTGATTATGGTGCGTGTTTGTCGTGGCATTGTGACAATTTGAGCCTGATGAATCTGGACATTGTCATCCTGGAGCATACCCAATGCTGTCAGAGAAGAAAAAATCCATTGATGGCATAACTTGGTCAGGTAGTCAGCTGACTTCATCTTACTGCTGCATTACATTGCTGAGCCTCGATCTGACTAATTGAAGCAACCCCATATCATAACACTTCCTCCAGAGGCTTGTACAGTAGGCACTATTCATGAAGCATGCATCGCATGTGCTTTCATTTTTTCCCTGATGCACCCATTGCTTTGGAACAGGGTAAATCTGGACTCATCACACCACATGACTGGTTTCCATTGCGCCACAGTCCAATCTTTATGCTCCCTAGCAAACTGAAGTCGTTTTTTTCCGATTAGCCTCAGTAAGAAGTGTATTTCTTGTGGCCACACAGCAGTTTAGTACCAATCCTGTAAGTTCTCGATGCATTGTGTGTGTGGAAAGTCTCTTACTTTCACTATTAAACATAGCCGTGAGTTCTACTGTTTCTTTATGATGTTTTTTTATTTCACCAAGTGTTTAAAAAGATCTCCGATCAAGAACAATCAGGATCTTTTTCTGGGCACATTTCTTCCGCAAAGTTGACAGTTCACCACTATCCTTCCAGATTTTAATAATATGTTGGACAGTTCTTTACCCAATTCCTGTGATTTCAGCAGTCTCCTTATTTTTTTATTTTTATTTATTATTATTTATTTACTTACTTACTTACTTACTTATTTTGCTTAATGCAGGCCAATAATTTGCCCCTTCTGAAATGCAATAACATCTTGTCCGTGATCACAGGATACGTTTTCCGACATGGTTGTTTAAGAAATGAGAAGCTACACATTGCATCAATTAGGGTTAAATGAATTGTTGCCATCTGAAACATATTAATTACTGCAGTAATGATCCAATCTTAGGCTCTTAAGTATTTGTTTATTCAAATCCAAACAGCAACTTTTTTTTTTTTTTTTCGCCAGGCAGTGCATAACAGCATGCCCCATTATGTTTTATTGCTTACTTAGAATATGCTTCTCAAATTTATTCCATTTTGTTTCAACATAAACATCAGTTAGAAATTAGGTAACATTGAAATTATTGAAATTATCATAGACTTATGTTGAATCTATGATTTCTTCTTATTAAAAAAAAAAAAATCACAAGGGTGCATTTTGTTAGTTTGTGTTGTATCAAATCTGTTTCCATTTGATAAGGGTCAAGATGGTTAGACTCAATGACTCACTAAGCTTTAAAGAGTTCTCAAACAGATATCCTACCTAAATATGGCCCTGATTTGTTCTGTTTGATATCTAAGGTCTTGATAAGCTCTAGCTTGTGAAAGTCCAGCATGCCTAAATCTTTACAGCACCACCACACATGGAACAAGCATCCCACATGCACGAGTATAAATAACCAAACTGCACACTTGTGATTTTCGTAGATCTCTAAGAATATCAATGGCTTATTATTATAAACTCAGTATTTGAAGTTTTATTTGCTATCATTTTTCCCCCAATTAACTGAATTAATCATAGATAGATTATAGTTTTTCTGCCTTACTTAACTAATGCATTTGTTTTGGTAAAGGTTTGTTGATGCTTTAGCACTGCCCCTGTTTTTCATTAGTCAGTGACCTGTATCCCTTTGTCCTCTTCATCCCCTTATGGTAAAAAACTGAAACTGTTGTGCACAACAGGAAACTGAACGGCCCTTGCTATCAGGAGCGGCTTCCTTCACAGCACAAACCGTCGGTGTAATAATTTCGACCAAGGTTTCGCCCATTTCCTGCTCAAACGAGGGACATAAGGGCACTCCCTGGCCTGTAGTCTTGTGCAGATTATGTAAAGAATGGCTTTACAAAATTCTCTTTTTTATTACTGATCAGAATTTTCAATTTGTTTTAATGGTAAAATGTGTGAAAATGGTTTCTATCAAGAGACTAGCACTATGTTTGCTTACAGAGTCCAAGGTGTACATATTAATATCTTGACTGCTTTACTCTGTTAAATAGTTCATCTCCATGGTGAGTTAATTTTGTGGGGTAGAGGTTAAATTGTGTAACTTTTGGATGTACTCTTTGCCACTGCCACTACACATGATATAGGGTGGAGTTCTTTACAGAAAAGTCACATCTGAATAATCACGATTCACGTATTTTTTGGACACATTATGTTTCACATGTAGTTTATTTCACATGATATCTCTCACATTTATTTTCATATGTTAATTTCTCATACATAGGGCATTTGGATTAATTTTTCAACGTGATTTTCTTACATGAATGATTCTTTTTCACATGATGTCTCACATGGTTATTCATTCTTTGTCTGTAACCGTATTATCCTGGTCAGGGTCATGATCCAGACGCCAGCCCATCACAGGGCACCATACACACACATTCAGACACTTATGCACACCTAGGGGCAATTTTGAGTAGCTAGTCCACCTTCTGGTATGTTTTTGGGTGGTAGGAGGAAACCGGAGAACATCCAGGCAAAACTCTGCATAGACAGTTACCTGAGATGCATGTGCAATTTCAGGGCATGACATAGAATATAACATGAGTAAGTCATGTGAAATGTACAGTTGTATGCAAAAGTGTGGGCACCCCTGGCCAAATTACTTAAAAAAAATTATACAGTACTTTTTTGAAGTAAAAAACAAAATAAAGTAAGCACAACTGCTGCAGCAAAAAAAAAAAAAAAAAAAAATGCAAATGCTAATGCACGGTTACTTTATACTTATTAATAGGAAAAAAAAATAGAAGAAAACAGTAATTGTGGCATATGCAAAAGTTTGGACACCCTTCCAGTTGTAAACTCTCAGAACTTAATTAACCTGTTAGGCCTTAATTGACTTAACTGATGTTATAGGACTCTTTAGTCAGGTCAAGAATTGTCATTAGGAATAAAAATTCCTCTGCATTATAAATTCACTTACTTTCAAACTTTGTGTTAACACTGAACAACCTAGCCTCCTCCTCATCTGAAAATGAATCTAATAATTTACAAAATACAAAGCAGAGGAAGGATATAAAAATATATCGGAGTGCTTCCCGTTCACAAATTCCACTGTCCAAAATGTCATTAAGAAATGGCACTGAGAGCGATGGGGAACAATGGAAGTGAAGGCAAGATCTGGAAGACCAAGGAAACTAGTGCCCTATATGACACTAAGGACCTGCAGGAAGGTTGTTCTGACACAGGAGTGGTGGTGTCAAACTTGATCTGCATGGAAAAGTCATCAGAATGAAACCTTACCTGCAACCTCATCACAAAAGTTTATGTCTGATGTATGCAAAACAATAACTAGTTAAGCCAAAGACATTTTGGAAACAAGTGCTGTAGACACTTTTTGTCACAATCACCAAGGGTATGTTTGGAGAAAAAAAGGAGCAGCATTTGCTTTTAGAATGGCCCTCACAGTTCCCTGACTTGATGATCATTGAAAATATGCAGGTAGCTCTTAAATAGATGTTCTGCAAAGAAAAAATGGGTGAAATTTCATTAAGCAAAAAATACAAAGACTCCTGGCTGGCTATAAAAAGTATTTGCAAGCTGTGATATCTGCCAAAGGGGGTGTTACAAAGTACTGACTTAGTAAGGTGTCCAAACTTTTGCACATGCCACAATTACTGTTCCTTTTTTTTCATGGTTTATAAGTTCATCAAATATAAATTAACTTTAAGTAAATACTTAAAGTAAGCATTAATATTTGAAGAAAATTGAATAATTTTTTTTTAAATTAAAAATTTAATGATTAAAAAGAAATCTTTGCTACAGAGGTTTTGTTTGCTACAAAAGTTAACAAAATATGTAATTTGGCCAGTGGTGTCAGGAATTTTGCATAAAACTGTACATTATTGACTTTGATATTTTACACTATACTGTATCCAGACCCAAACTTACCATGTATGCACCTACACTCCTATAGAACAAAAGTGGTTTATTTGTTAGCTGGACTCGACACCACTCGACACCATAGTCATTGTCCTTGTTACCATCTGCCAGCAATTGTTACTCATTTGAGACGTAACAAGACACTGTAGAGAAGAATACAGAGTCACAACAGTCATTATTTATGGACTAACCTGATCATATAACACCCATCCTGAGTTACTATAACATTGGCTGCTGGCTACAGACCTTTATGTAACTAACGTGATGAAATCTACTTTTCATCCAAAACAAGTCACATTGTTGGTAATTGCAGTTTTTCTTAGATTAGAAGGTTTATTCCACTTTTTCATTTGTAACTTTATTGGCGCACAGAATGTGTATCCTTAAGTAGTATTGTGAATGTATTTCCTCCTCTTTGTAAGCCAGATAACAATCCCTGGCAGGATTCATGGGTGAATGCAATGAAATTTGACACCCAAAACCAGGCAGATGTCTAAACTTGTACCGTATTTCAAACACACCCTGGTCATCATGCAAACAAAAATTCTTGGAGAATGTCAATTCAGTGTACTGCCATCCACAGATATTTTTTTAATGCATGCAATTTGCTTTGAAATCACTGTAGATGCAGTAACACAGTGTTGAAAATCACTGTTATGAGGTAAAGTGATGCTACAAAAATCTCATTAACATGACACAATGGGCTAAGAATTTGTAACCTGTAGAATGTTTTAAAGACATAGCACTCCTCAGTCAATCTCTAAAACCAGGAAGTAGTCCCTAGTAATGTCATTAACATCTGTTCAAATGTCATTAGCATCTGTCCAACCATGAATACACATGCATATAAGATAACAAATTCCTAGAAGTGTCTGCAACAACAGTACATTTTTAGGTCAGCTGCTAGGAGGATGCACACCCCTGTAGTGGTTGTTGTCCTTGACATCTGTCCAGTATATTCAGCTCAAATCATCTATGATTCCTCCCAGCCTAAGAGAGCTGGCAGCATTTCAAACCCAGCTGAAATCCCTCATCCTTCTCCTCTGGCTGACACTCCTATCATGACCTGATCTGCATTTCATTTGACCCCCTGCATCCCTTGCACCATTTCTGGCTTCGTCCAGGGCTATTCTTATTTCTCAACAGCTCTTCTCTGGCACATGTTCTACAGTAGCGTCTTTGTGTGGCTCACGCCCAAAGGCTGTGAGCTTCAAAATGGGCCACGTGGCCTCATGTTTGGACTAAACGCTCAGTGGAATAGCGCAGCCAACTCTTTTCTCACCCCTCCTCCTGGTGTCTGGCTACTTCTGCAGAAAACCCATCTCCATGCTGGGTGGACTTCTTCCTGGGCTTTCTATTGTCTGCTCAACCTCCAGAGAGGACCAGAGGTCAAGTGACACACAGGACCTTAGTATTGGACCATTAACTTAACGAGAAAAACACTCCACCTGTGAAGCTGTCAGAGCCGGAAGACTGCTGATCCTAATCAAGCTTGGGAACAAAAGGAGTTTTTCCCATGAAGAGCCCAGGCAGGTGGTCTGCTGCCAAATGCACACTCATTAGAAGGGGTGTACACTCAGCTTTTTTGTTTTTTTTCCTTAACTGAGCTGACAGAAGGAAACGTGATCTGAGCAGCAGCATCGTGTAAGCAGGGCTCTGTGTCTGCAACTGTATCTGAGAGAATCAGTCCTTCCGGACCAGGGTTAGCCAGCAGCTTTGTTTGTTAATGACCAAGAGTTCAAGAAAATACGAGACTGCTAAGTGCTACAATTGGGCGTAAACATTAAAAGAGGGCAACTGTTAAAAAGTTATGCACTATACCAGAAGGCACAACTGATTTTTTTATGCATGATAGTAAGAGGTGATTTTAGATCATTTCATGTTTATAGGTCAAATCCAAGGACTGCTTAGACACTAGAACAACATGGGTAAAACTGAATAAATGGAAATAATGACTAGCTTTTCATGGAATGGTATGTGGTTACAGGGTTAAAAAAGATGAAATCATAGACTGTTTGATTAAATGCATTAAATATTATTTGTATAGCACTTTTAACAATAGACATAGACACAAAGCAGCTTTATATAAATCTGGATGTAGGGTTAGATCCCTAATGAGCAAGCCAGAGGACACAGTGACAAGAAGAAACTTCCTGAGACAATGTGAGGAAGAAACCTTGAGAGGAAACATACTCAAATTGGAACCCATACTCTTGTGTGTGAAGAATGGCAATAAAGCCTATTTGCCTTGACTTGATATATTTATGCCTACCAGTGGGGTTGCAATGAAAATCTAGACTGACCAACCCACTGAACACACCACCTCCATTTAAAAGACACATTAAATTCATTTTGTGAGTTTCTTTTAAGAGGTAAGAGCTGAGAAGCAATTTTGACGATATACCTATGAAATTTTAATTTAAACCTAGAAGACTAAATTTGAAATAATTCATTTTGGTCAAAATAAAGCAATTTCCTGATGAAAGTCTACACTTCAGGGATCTAATGCTTTAGCCAGCAGCAGCAATGTCTGAGACACTGGAGACAGATGATTTCTGGCCCAATTTAAATCTTCAGTTTTAAATGCTTCAAAGGAAACAACGTGGTAATGATCTGTAAATTATGTACGCTAACACCTGTGGAGATATCAGCATTCTGCAGCTCAACATTCAACCTGCGAAACATCTTTTAAAGTTTTACATTAAGAAATCTCAGTATTAACCTTAAGATGTCACTTTGATGTTTGGTATTGATTGTCTGTGGTGTTAAATATGTTTAAGTGCTGCTACAGCCTATAGTTAACACTCAGGATAATGTATTAGGGGCATCTTTAGCCATCTAGATAGCTAAATATCTAGTTAGAAACATGTGTGAATTAACATGAGCTAGCTAGCTAATGAGCCTAGCAAGCTGCTGAAACACCAACATTTGGCTAATTCAGCTAGCCAGCTAACATTACATTTCTTTATTTACTGTTGATAATCGAGGTTCACTTCAACATAGCTCACTCATTTAGTTAACATAAGAAGAGAATATAAAAAGAACAATTTCAGATTAGTTGAAATATAAAAAAGTAACGTGTAAAGTAATTACTCTGTAGTTTATCACCAGATGACTACTTTTACTTTTACTCAAGTGAATTATTACTACAGAATCAGTACTTTTACGTCGTATGTTTTGTACTCTTTTCAGTACTGTGATTATTACAGGCCTGGAATCTCATTTGAACATTACAAACAACACCTTTAATACATTTTTGAGAAAATATACAGAATTTGGACACTAAAGCAGACCGTATAGTATTTATACTATAACATTGTCCCACATGTACAATAAACTTAAAAAAAAAAAAAAAAAAAAAGACATCCCGCACTTGAGGTGCTATATCACAAACCACATCAGTGTTGCACTTCCTTCCTTGCCATCCACTGGTTCACTAATGAGAACCAGCAGAAAGGCTGTCCTATGGGAACATTCCTTATAGATGATGTCATCAGTCCCACATTGTTAGCCTAAAAAAAACCCACAAATAACCAGGCGCAAACGAGTTACTTACTGAATGTACTGCAGAACCAAGACCCTGGAGAACCAAGAGTTGCTTGGGTTAGCATGCTTATTGCATGGGATTGTAATGTTGTGGGTAACGGCAAACCCAGAATAGGTAGTGCACACACACACACACACACACACACACACACACTGGGATTCCTGGACAGCCTGTGTTTACATACACACAGTAGAGTGTGAGGTTTTGCAGACTCTGTCGAGGCTCTCTAACGGAGCGTAAATCGTCTGGCACTGACTATAATGTCATAAAACTCTCCAGAGTCTTCAGTGTTGACGATTGCTGGTATTCACTAGACAGCATGCTGAGGACAGTGAAGGAAAACAATGTGTGTAGTGTCTGACAAAAGTGAACACAGACAGCCTCACGCCGAGGCTTGGCAGCCATGCAGGAGCTGTGTGTATATTTGTGTGTGTTTGTGTGTGTGTGTGTGTGTGTGTGTGTGTGTGTGTGCCTTACTTTAAAATACTGCATGGTGTTTCTTATGCAGGGCAGCCAGAGTGCAGGTTCTTCCTCTTGGCCTGGGCACACAACCTCACTTTATTTGCATAATAAACAGTATATTTGTCTTGACCAAGCTCAGCTTACAGAGTAAGTGAATATTAAAGAAAAATAAGACACAAAAGGGGGAAATTCTAGAAAAAGAAAAATTAAATTATACAGTTTGTGTTTCTCCCTGATTCTCTTTTTCTATCTCTCTCTGTGTCTCTGTTTTCTGTACATCTCTCTCTCTCTCTCTCTCTCTCTCTCTCTCTATGTCTGTCTCTATTAGTATCTCTTGTGGTCTGTCTTTTTTTCATTGTCTCTTTCTGTATATCTCTTCTCTTCTCTTCTCTTCTCTTCTCTTCTCTTCTCTTCTCTTCTCTTCATCCATTATGGACATGTCGAAAAACACATTCCCTATTGCCTATATAAGCCACATAAACACCATCAGGTGTCTCACATCAGCACTTCACTATGGATGTGACATATTCACTATATAAGCCACCATCACACCCTCATAAATGTCTCATCTTCATCAGCACACTGTGAACTTGCCCCAAACCAAACAACATATACACTATATAGCTCACATAAACTTCAGTCCAACGTGAACTACCAAAACATGTCAACAGTGAGGATGTGTCCAAAAACTCATTCTATTCACTAAATAGGTCACATAAACACTATCTCAAACCTCAGGCTATCATCAGTCTCTTGCGGATGTGTCCCAAATTGCGCACTCTATTCTCTATATACTCTACATATATAGACTTTTACACCTCACCATCATCAGTCCACTATGGCCTTGTCACAAACTACACAGCCTATTCAGTATATAGGTCATATATACTCCATTACAGATGTCTCAGCATCATCAGTCCCTTGTGGATGTGTCCAAAACCACACACTTTACTCAGTATATGAGCCACAAAAGCACCATCACCAATGCCTCACCTTCATCAATCTGCTGTGAACATATTCAAAACCTGTAAACCTTTCTGTACACTATATAGGCTACATAAGTAGTATGTCTCATCATCATCAATTCACTGTGAATATGTTCCAATCCACCTTCCTTGTTCACTATATAGGCCACATAAGCATTTCGTCTGATCGTCATCAGTTCACTATGCTTGTGTCCCAAACACACACACACTATTCTTTATATACAACACATAATCACTATTATAAATCTCACCAACATGTCCCTTGTGGATGCATCCCAAATCACACATGCTATACACTATATAGGCTACATAATGTCCATTATTTGCACCTCACCTCATTTCACGCACTTTATTAACTATATAGGGCATAAAGAACATCATCACAGATGCCTTACCTGTCACTGTGGGTGTGTCCCCATTCACACACCAATCCACTGCACAGGCTACATGCATCCGATGACAAACACGTCACTGCCATCATTACAGGCATGTCTCAAATTTCACACACTGTAGGCCAAAAAGCAATCACAAAGGTTTCACTATTACCACTCCGTCGCATCATCTACAAAGAACACAATGCATTATGGGTATACCTGTGTGTCACTGTTTGGACACTGTGTAATGTGGTGCATTATGGCACTTCAACAGATTCATTCATTCATCTTCAGTAAGTGGTTTATCCTGGTTAGGGTGGATCCCAAGCCTATCCCTGGAAAACTGGAGACATGGCATCTCTCTCTTGCTCTCTGTCTCTCTCTCTCTCACACACACACACACACACACACCTACAGCCAATTTAGCATGTTTTTGGGAGGAAGGAAACACACACACACACACACACACACACACACAGGGGAACAAGCATGTGAAACCTCACACAGACAGTAACGCAAGCTCAACATCTACCTCCAGGGCCGTGAGGTGGCAATGCTAACTTTTGAGGTAGGTGCCTCCAGAGTACACGATTTCTATTCAATTTTATTTGTATAGTGCTTTTAGCAATAGGTATTGTCACAAAGCAGCTTTGCAGAATCCAGATAAGCAGGCCAGATAAAATTTTGGCAAGGAAAATCTCCCTCGGATGTCATGAGGAAGAAGCTTTGAGAGGAACCAAACTCAAAAGGGAACCCATCCTCTTCTGGGTGACACTGGATAGTGGAGTTCTGCAACTGTATACTATAAAATTAAACAATACTAAATGTGCTGAAAGGATGTTCAGTATGAGCATATTGTGAATAAGAGTCATGGGATAAGCACAGGAAAGTGCTTTTGTGCAGTTGTCGTGAGATTATACACTGAAGCAAGGGGGAGACCTGGGCATTTATGGCATCCATGTGGGACCATCCACAGCAGCAGAAAGTACATATTGGATATTATCCATTATATTTTTGGACATGACTACAAAATGCTATACTACATGCAAGTGCTTTAGAATGAAGTTTTCACCATCTAACCATAAGGAAGTGTAAGACACACCCTCCTATTCACACAGAGACACAGACAGTGATATGTAAGCGTGGAGTAAGTGATAATACACAGGGGTGCAACACACACCAACTATTAATGATACAACTTTCAAACTCAGGTGACTAATGTGCAGTAGAGTTCTGAATAACTCATTACTCAGATCAATCACATTTGTCTGTTTGTTCATTTAAAAATGAAATCTACACAATTTGGTCATCTAAGATATGCTTTGGTGTCCTTCTTTAGTTTACTTCTTTGGTTTTACACTGAATCCCACAGTCCGGATTTCATACAAATGTTCTAACAGTTTTGAACTTTTTATGTAGTTTTTTGGCTTCTATGTCATTTTTCCCTTTCAGTTTTGTTCTAGTTAGATGTCATTTGGGGATTTTTTCACTCAGATTCATTTATGCATACTTAACTTTCAGTTTTAGTTTTAGTACTTGCTTTTTTCAATATTATTTTTTTTTCTCTTTAATATCTTGGTCATTAATATCCTTGTTTCACATCTTATTTCTAAAAGTGAATTTAAAATTATGTATAAATTATGTAGTCCCTTATGTAGTTCTGTGTTGTTTCATTTCACTATGTACTTGTATATGAAATGACAATAAACTCCACTTTTTCTATTTTAAAAATAAATTCTCTTTCACTTTTAGTATTATTTGCCTACCAAAAATACATCTTCTTACTTGATCAATCATGCGGTTCAAACACGTCTGGCATAGAGATGATCTTACCAAGCAAATTCGAAATACCTGATATGCTGTAATATTAGGTTTAACCAGGAGATGGAGACATGTGATTGTGTTTTTGCCTGCGACATTAAACACACTGAATAGATCCACCTCTCTGTGGACTCATTTAAAGGAACAGCTTGGCCAAAAGATGAAATGCACACCATTTGTTCTTCAGTTTACTGCTTAAACTATGAGACTAATGTGGCTGCCAAGTAATGTGAGCTTACAGCTGCCAATTTAGCAAACTTCATGCCTACATTATCACACAATCACTTAGAAAGTCATTGTTTGGTTAAGAAATGCAATTTGTGCATGAGCAGTGTCAAATAGCCGAATAAGTCTATATTTTAAAAATGAATCCAGTAGTATATAAATCCAACAAAACATTTTAAGCACCAAGCTAAGGGGTAAGATAGAAATTCTCATTATCTGCTAACTAAAGTTCACAAAATCTTGGTCACAGACCCTTCTTGATCAAATCTGTGTTACTAACAGACTGCAGTGTGTATGCGTGTGTACACGGTTCAGTCCTGTCTGTGCACTGTGTTTGTTTAGGCATTCCTGTCCACCACGTGATTCATGTGATTTGTTCACACAGGCTGCATTCAGGGCAGCAGTGTGCATGCATGAGTGTGTGTGTGTGTGTGTGTCTGGGGTTAATCAGGGGAGAAATTCCCTTCCAGACTTTTTTTTTTTTTTTTAAAATCCAGATTCAGGCCAGCTTGCATCCACTTCAACACAACACTCACACACCGCATCACCACAGAGTCAGCGAACAGAGAGCCCTTTATACACACACTCCCACAGTGAAATCCTCACACACTGGCAGAAGGCACTAGGTCAACTAGGAAAAACCCAGCAAGAATAAAAATCTGACAAGTACAAATTTTATGGATTGTAAAACTACTATAATGTGCTAGAGAAAGTGAAGGATGTTCAACTACAAATTTTAGCTTGAAGGTGAGATTATGAGGCTTTCTAGCACTTTCCTTAGATTTTGAACTCACATCTCACTCTATAATATAATTTTAAAGGAATGTTTTGGCAGAAATTTATTCATTTATTCACTCATTTGTTCACTGTTATCTTTACCCCACATGTTGTCGATCCTTTTGGGTGACAGTTGTCTCTTATTTGTTAGCTACATTCATCTTTCAGCTCCAGTACAAAACCAAAGAAGCAAATGTCAGCTAAATACATCTTGACTGATTGACAACATTTTGGTACAGGGAAATTAGGTAAGGAAAAAACACAACAGGAAGTGATGTCATATCTTATAAAATAATCAACAGCAGGGTGTGTGTGATGTGTCGTGACATAAGGATGTGTCCTGACATAAGAGTGGAGTTTCTCTTATTACCCCGACGTTGATTATTTTCCAATTACATCCCAATGTGTTTTTATTCCTTTTATACCACAGCAATTTGCCAATTATTGCAGGTTTTTTTTTATTTATTTAATAATGACTGACACATCATGCTTTTTAACCATTAGCTGTAGTTACATTTAGTGTTGTGCAACGTCTGCAAGACAAATTATTTCCTATTATCACTTATTTTATAGCAGCTATAAACAGTTGTTCCCTCATCAGTCTGTCTTTTTTCTCTCTCTCTCTCTTGAAGTTGATAAGACAAAAATCGCAGCTTGTCATGTTACAGAGAAACCAGAAAGCACAAACTCCTCTGTCTTGAAGGCCATCACATGGTAGGAAACTTACTGACTGACACTGGAGACTCCTTCAATAAATATTAAATAAACGTCTCCTTACAGAAAGCCTTGTACAGCATCCACCTTACAAGTCCCTGTGAGTGAATTGTTACTATAGAAACAATATTGCATTAGAAAGAGTGCATTAATATAAACCTGCTATTTGAATTATAGCTGGCACTATTGTCAGAGCTGCTGTTATAGAAAATTAATCAACACCATCTGACCAATCAGATTTGAGCAGTGCTGTGGTGTAAGTAAATGTTATTTATTGAAAAAATAAGCATTTCTTTAGCTGCTGAGCTAACACATTTTAGGTTAGGTTTTTTTTATTTTAGAGCTTACTTTACAGAGAAAACCTAAATGGGTCATACAGAGTCATCCTGTTACTTCTTTTATACACTTCAGACAGGAGCGAGCTCATGTTCCTTATTGTAATATGCACAGAAAAGCTGTTGTTCAACACCTTTATGTGACCTCTGGGCCGTTGTTTTAGAATAGTTGATGCTGTCAAAAGCTGACACGAGATTCTTGCAGCATCAACTTATATAAAATATATAAAATTGTCTTTGTTAAAAGCATCCTTGTATTTAGCCTAGTTACTGATGAACAGAGTGGAGCATTCCTAGTGAATGTAGCTAGCTAGTTTGCCGAACTACACTATCAGCATACATAGACACAAGTAGTGCTGATAAATGCTATTTAAACACCTATTCTGGAAGCCTTGCACTGGCTTCCTGTTAGGTTTCATATTGATTTAAAAATTCTGATGCTCACTTATAAGGTCTTGAATGGTTTGGCTCCTCAATATTTGTCTGAGCTGTTAACCCCCTACGTACCAGCACGTGATCTCTGCTCTTCTGAAGCTGGTCTTTTAACTGTTCCATCAACCACGGGTGATAGGGCTTTCTCTTCATTGGCTCCAAAACTGTGGAATTCCCTGCCCTCTGAGATTAGAAGTGCAGAATCTC
>CM074955.1:9197445-9233124 GCA_037577455.1 Pangasius macronema
CTATATTTCAATTTATGTAAAGCGCTTTGAGATGCTACTTTAAAAGCGCTATATAAAATAAAGTTTATTATTATTATCATTATCATTATCATTATCATTATCATTATTATTATTAATTGTATTAATAGTGTACTATAAAATAAGGTATCCAAAATACCGACAGAGAACAGACGAAGAAGACGACACGGTGTACCCTGTGGTCAGCAATACATCATGCACCCTGCACACATACACATTCACAACTAGTCTGTTTTTGGGAGATGGGAGGAAACCAGCAAACCCGTAAGAAACCCACAAAGACGTGAGAACATGCGAAACTCCACCCAGGCAGTAATCAGGATTGAAACAGGCATCCTGGAGCTGTGAGCTAGCAGCACTACCCACGGCACCACCATGCTACCCCTAGACTAAAAAATTAAGCATAAAGTATTAACATGAATGTATTAACATAAGTTAACAGTGTTAATTTTTTTTGTTTTTTTGTTATATTGTAAAAAATAAGTGCAGTTACCATATATAATTTTTTTAAAGGGATTATTGGACAGATGTTATTTAAAGAGCACTATGACTACACCCCTAACAAAGCATTGTAATCATACATAGCATACATTTCAGTGGGTGTGGTCGGGTAGCTCAGCTGTTTAGATGTCTGATGCTGCAGTAGTAAAAACAGGACTGCTGCTCAGAACCTCTTCTTAACTTCTGCTCTATAAAGTTCTACATAACTGCTGTTCTGTGAAGCCGTGCAGATGTGGTATACAGTGGATGAGAGTGGTGAGAGTCCGTAGGTAGCCTGAGATGACTGCTGTAAAACACACACACACACACCGTGTGTGTGTGTTCAGGAGGAAAGACTGAAGCAGTGTGCAGCAGAGTAGGTGTGAGGTCAGCGTCCATGAAGGAAACTCTCTCTCTCCCCCTCTCTGTCTGTATGTGTGTTTTGATGGCCACTCTGCTCCATGAGAGGACTCTTGTATTCAGCTGGCTGCTTCGGAGTGCGGGAGGGCTGAATGGGTGTGTAGCTGTGCCCAATCTCAGCTGAGAGAGAGAGCGAGAGAGAGGGAAAAAGGCAGAGAGAGGGAGAAAGAAGGGAAAACTTGTTTCACAGTGTACCAGCACGAAGAAACCCACTTCCCCTTCTTCACTCTTCTGGATGGATGAACTCCATGAGCGCCTTTTAAGGAGCAGATAATTCTCCTCCACCTGGATGTTCTCATATGAGCAGATGATCAGCGCCGGTGAGCATTTGTCTCGTTCTGTCTTTCTTTCTCATTTACAACATAACATGAGACCCAAAGGAAAAAAGAGTACATTAATTAAATGCTGCCTGCCTCGTCTACAATTAGACCCTTGTCCGACTCCAACCAGACTTTCTTCATTACCTCTAGTCCTATGACCACAAGAATTGATGGTTTATAAGTAGGTTAGGGTGTTTTTTTTTTTTATTTGCTTTCTAAATGGGTTGATCTCACAGTGTAATGTAATGTGGTTTAACCAGTCATTTTTGAATGATTCTATACCTGTTTGGTTTTCTCATAAATTTCAAAGGTGGAATCTGGAGGTCTCTGATGATGACCTTGTGTTAATAAACTGTGATTTAATGGCGATTCATTCTGTAATATTTGCTTCTGTAATTCTGCACAGTAATTCTGTCTGTGAGGAAAGTGTTGATGTGTAGTATTCACAGTTATCTAGACAGAACTGACAAATATACCATTAATATAACAACTTAACGGAGCAGTTTGTAATTTTGGGAATTCCTCTTCTCCCCATCTAACCATGCCCTCTCTGTTGAAACTGTGTACATCTGTGAGCCGCCTTTTAATGAAATGGGGCTGAGCTGAGGGTGGAGCCAATTTCCGAGTCAGAAATATATAAACTAGTGAGATTCATTACATGTACTATTGGAACTAAGCAATTTTTGAAAAATTAGAATTAAAGCTTATTTATTTTTTATAATTAAAGGTATTTAATAGAAACCACATCTATCTCCATTTTGTATGTGAAACAATATTTTTTTTGCAGCAGGGTCCGGTAAGGAAATGACTATCAGTGAAACAATTACACAGTGAAAATAGAAAAAATATTGTGATATTTTATATACTTGGAATATTCTCATGCTTGACATACTGTTGCACTTCTAATTAGAGCAAATTAGAAACATTAGCTAAACTTGACAGCTAACTAAACACAGCACTGTTCTAATGTTAACCAGCTAAAAGTCATGTTTTGGTCTCCCCATGTCTGTTCGTGGTTCCTCTGGGTTCTCTGGTTTCCTCCAGCCTCTGTTTTTGTATGGTTTTGAGTACTAATGAGGCGAAGTGTAGTACCAACAAAACCAAAGACAAACTCAGGACAGAGGTGCCCATCTTATCACTGGTTTGCTTTTCTGAGTGTGCCCACCTGTTTCTTGTTACCCCTGGTTTAGTTTGAGTATGTAAGGTGGCACAGTGGTACAGCGAGTAGTTTTGCCACCTCACAGCTCCAGGGTCCCTGGTTAGATCCTGAACTTGGGTTACTGTCTGTGCAGGGCTCATGTCCATGTTCTCCCCATGTCTGTTTGGGGTTCCTCCAGGTTCTCTGGTTACCTCCAAACTCCCAAAAACATACCAGCAGGTGGATTGGCTAAATTATGTGAATGTGTATATTCATGCTTCCCTGTGATGGTATCTCATCCAGGGTGTATTCCTACCTCACACCTTGTATTCTTGGGTTAGACTCCTGATTCACCGTGACCCTAAACCAGGATAAAGTGGTTACTGGAAGTCAGTCAGCAAGTCTATCTCTTGAGTATTGTACTTCTAGTGTCATATTCCATGTTCTAGCTTTCTCCTAGTTATGTATTTCCTGGCTTAGAACTTTGCCTGTTTACATTGTTTCTGTGAATGGTTTACTCTAACTCTGTCTGCCTGTATGTTGAACTCTGCTTGTGATCCTAAGTTTGCTTCTAATAAACACCAAGCATACGTACTAGCATAATTTGTCTCATACTTGATGGTACACTAGCTAGCTAATGAAAGATATAATGGAAATCAACATAGATTTCTATTGCTTACTGGTGATCTCTATTAGTATACCTCTGATGTTAAGTAGCTAACCATGTTCATGAGAAAGCTAGTTAATGTAAGGTAAACTATTGTTCTGATGTCATGCCAAGGTTGTGATTAGCAAATTAAATTTAAATTAAGCTCCAGCCATCATGACAAAGAAATGCTTGTCACTCTTCAAAAACAGTATGTGAGAGTAGCATCGCATCCTGGAGTGTTTGTGTGGCAGGTTATGCTCCAGATACTGATTTTTATCTTAATAAGATTGGGCAAAGACAGAATCACGTACTGCGGTGTAGGAGTGTACACTCCTCCCGGTACACTAGCGAACACATCACTCTCTCACAACCAAAAAGAGAATTATATATTCAATAATTAACATAACAAAAACTTCACCTTGTAATGTAAATTTGTTAAGTACTCTTTAATCACTAAGTACCGAGATGGTTTAGGTTTCTATACAGAACTTTTCAACCATACTGAGAACTGTTCTTTAAGTATGTACAGGATTTTAGATAAGATAGATTACACCTGATGCCAGTCATATTATAGATGTCATGAATATTAACACATAAATATGCATACTAAAGCATGACCTTTCCTTCGTGAGGTCTTTCTGAAGATCCAGACACAAATTACGGCATAATAAAAGAAAACAGTATTCACCTAGTTGGCTATGACACCATGGAAAGTAAATAACGAAATACTTCTGTAGTGGGGAAAAAAAAATAGTTTGCTATAACGCAAACTGTGTCAATAAGCAACCATGGTGGCCATGTCATATTCAATAATCTGACTATTTATAAGGAGCCACAGAGACTGAGAAAATATGTGGAAAGAAACACGTTCCAACATTTTAAATACCTAGGCACAATGCATTTTTGAGTGCAGTAGATTAGACAAATAAAATAAATTTGATGTTAAAAAAAATTAATGCATCATTAAGCTCAGCTCATCATTAAGCTTAGCTCATAAATTGCTGAGTCAGCTTTACATTTACTCATTTGGCAGATGCTTTTAGCCAAAGTGTATTATAACTGAGGAGGATTTAACCGAGAGGGGAATTTGATGTGTCTTTAGCCCCCTAAGTGAACTCAATCACATACATTTCCAGTGGTTTTGTGATTGCACACAGTAGATAGATAGATAGATAGATAGATAGATAGATAGATAGATAGATAGATAGATAGATAGATAGATAAATTAGGAGGAAAGGGAGAACAAACTGTCATTTTGAACAAACTGTTCCTGAAAAAAAACTTAATGAAAGACATTTTACTCTAGAAATGGAAAAGAGGTGTGTGTGTGTTCATAGTCAACATCAGTAATGTCTACACCTTTGTTCTAATTTACCCTGATTAGCCCTCTCTCTCCAGCTCTGTCTTTTTTGCTCTCTTTCTCTCTCTCGCCTTCCCTCACTCACTCACTCACTGTTTTGCTCTCTGACACAGATTGTATTACAGCTGTTTGCCATTACGTCAACATCACAGTCAGACTATTTCAAAAGAAACACACAGTCACCCTGCTACTGTAATAAAGGTAAATCGTACAGTCTTCTACATACAGTATACAGCGTGTATATGGAATTCATCAGCAAACAATTAAGCTCTCTGCATATAACACTATGACCACTGATAAGATGTTTTAAATTTACAATACAAAGAAAGTTAAGTGAGCCTACGCTGGATTCACACTTCAGCTTCAAATATTGACACTGATAATACTGATAAATATATCGTATATCACTCATGCTAATGCTTAAAATGGAGAAGCCCAAAACAGACATAAAAGAACATATATTGCATTGATATTCCATTAAAGGAATACACTGGCCAAAAATGTTCCCTTTACCCTAAGTGTAGTCAATCAGTCAAAACCTGAAATTAGCCCGAAAGGTTTGGACAAGAGAGAATAAATTTTGAATCAGTCTTTGTATGGGAGACAATTTCACTGTGGTGCGCATACATTTTTGATTTTCAATATCATTTATTAATATGGCTTTTTGTCATCGCCTACTATGAACACTATCCACTCCATAATCCCCTTTTCCCTTGCCCAATCTTTGCAATATGTCTTACAACAGAAATGGTTATAGATGGTCATAGATACACTATCTGCACTTACACATTCCCTTTGTTTGTCGAATTTGATTAGACTTAACAGATCTTTAAGTCTTAACAGGCTTAACAGGCTACAGACTATTTTTAAACTAGCCCCCCAAAAAATGCCATCCATGGACCTTTTCCATCTGCAACCTTGTTCTGAAACTCCAATTTGGCATAAAACAATGACCCTAGCAACCCTAATATACTAATATGCTAATATACTACATGTAGTTCCAATTATGATTTTTAAAAATATGTTTTTTTATTCTAATATTATTAAACTGTTTATGCGCAAATTATATTACTGAGCCAAACTTTATCTTTAAGCTGAGTGTATGATTTTTTATTTTTTTAAGATATCCTAAACTGGTAGCTTTATGCCTCATTGCTTTTTAGTTAGATTAGTCTAGTAGCATCAGTGCAAAGCAAAAAAAGCTAATTTCAGACACCAAGAATCAGCCATGTCTTGCCTGAAACTGGGTAAATGTCTAGCTGACCTCTTTCTTTAAGATGCACAGGTGCCCACCTACACTCGCTAATGGAGTGTTTATGCACATTTGAATCTTGTGCTGTTTGAAGCATCCCTTTGCCAGATTAAACAGGACAGCTACAAACCAAAAGTAGAAACTGCTGTCATAATATTACCTCTGTGTGTGTCCTGCAAGGGAAAAGCAGGCTTTGAAAAGGAAAACTGGATTTTTTAAGTGACCTTTTTATTTGTATGAGTCATATGGGGTTTGTGTCAACCAGATGGGTGTTAACCAAAGCTTTAATATTTCTGCTAGTACACGTAAGCATATTGCAAATGTGTCAAACTACTGTTTGGGTCAGTTGCCTCTTCCTGCCATATTATACAGTGCTGTGATAAGTATTTATCCTGATTTCTTCTGTTTTTGCATATTTCTCACACTTAATTGTTTTAGATCTTCAGACAAAATTTGATACAAGACAAAGACATCTGAATAAATACAAAATATAGATTCTAATTGAAATATTTATTGAAGAAAAAGGTTATCTAACACCATCTTGTCCTGTGTGTGTTTGTGCCCTTAGTCAATCAATGAACCAGTTAAGTATTTGTGCCCTTAGTTATTCAATGAACCAATTAGCCAAATTTACTTTAGACACACCCAGGCTTGATTACTGCCAGCCCTGTTGAATCTAAACACCACTTAAATAGAACCTTTCCAGCAATGTGATTCAGGCTAAAAGGTCTTAACAAACAGCACACTATCCAGCAAAAGTTAAATTCAAAAGAAATTCATGAAAAGAGAAAGAAATTTAAAAAAAATATTAGTCTGGAAAGAGTTGCAAAGCTGTTTCTAAGGCTCTGAAACCATGAAATCTAGTAGTTGGCTTATCCATATTTTAACACCGTTCACTCCTTTGCTTTAAAAACAATTTGGGGGAAGAACTTTTACTTTCAGAAAAAAAGTTCTAAGTTAGAAGATAATCGGTTCCTTAGGAACTCCTTGTTAAATAAAGATTATCACATGTTTTAAGATCCTTTAGACTCTCTATACAAGTTACCTTGTAGTCCAGACTAGCTCTGTTAGCCAAAGAATCCTTGAAGAACCATTTTTAAAAAAATTAAAAATATATATTAGTCTGGAAAGAGTTACAAAGCTATTCCTGAGGCTCTGGAATCACAGTGAGATCCATTTGGAACAGTAGTAAATCTTCCCAGAAGTGGATTTCATACCAAAGTACCTCTAAGAGTGCATCAGCGATTCATCCAGGAAGTCACAAAAGAACCTAGAAGAACATCTAAGGGACTGCAGGCCTTGCATTTCTCAGATAATGTTAGCATTCATGATTCCACCATTAGAAATAAACTGGGCAAAAATAATTTCCAAGATAGAGTTGCAAGGTGGAAACCACTGCTAACAAAAAGAACATAAAGGCTTGTCTTATACTTGCTAAAACACCTTGATGACCCCCAAGCCTTTTGGGATGATGTTCTGTGGACTCATGAGCCAACAGTGCAAAATATATGGGTCCCATTATGTCTTTAAAGAGTGTAAAGGTGGCACAAACATTTATTAAGTTTAGGGACAGTTACTTTTATACATGGGTGATATAGGTGTTGCAGAACCTTTTTCCTTCAACAAAGTGTGTTTACTGGGGGATGCAAATACCTTTTCATTGCACTTTATGCTGGAAGCATCAATAAGCTGCATAATAAAGGATCTAATAATCAATAAGGCTCTCTTAACCTTGTGATATGATATGATGTGCATCTTAACTCATGGCAACTGTGATGTACAGCAGCCAGTTACTCTATACGATACATTAGGTGTTAGGTGATCATTTTACTAGTCAACCAGTAATTCAAAATAATAATTAACTAGTTGACTAGTTGTCTTTTCCGGACTTTGCTATTTGTAGGCTATATTGAACACATCAAATTTTACCTATGCAGATACGTTCAGATTCATTTCACTGCCTTTGCTTGACAACTTTTTCCCAGTATCATAAATATTGCGAAGATTCAAACTGATGGATCTTTACAGCACTTCTCTCAGTGGTAAATAGTAATATTCAACTTCACCGCTAGGCTACTTTCACGCTGGCTGCTCAATTCCCAATGTAAAGCGGCTTTGCTTCAATAGGGTGAACCCCCATACATCCCCCCATATATGTACCACCATTAGTGTATTAGTCTCATATAGCTCTGCAAATGCATATACAATCAGTCATTTATAATGCATGACCCACAGAAAACTTTGACCTTCAGTGAACAAGTCCTGCACAGAGAAAAATAAAAATGAACGGTATAAAGTGCTTGTTGTTGCAGTGTTGTTTATACATATAGTACATGCAATTCCAACATGACGTTAGTTGATTGAAGTCATTCAAGAATGGCAGTTTGGGGTTCTACTCAGAGCTGTCCATCTCCTTAGATGTTTCTATTGCAGTGTAGACAATGCAAAGACACCTTTCACTCCTTTGCTTTAAGAGAATAACTTTTGCTTTCAGACGCTCTATTAGCCAAGGAATCCTTGAGGAACCATTTATTTCTAATAGTGTACAAAATTCTAGGAAATCTGAGACATATGTAGTTGCCTTGTAGTCCAGACTACCTTTAAAGCTCCAGGGAACTGAAGTCCATGATTGCTTTCTAATACGTTAGTGCTGACCTTGTGTGACCAATATACAATATAAATTATGAATAACCAGTGACATTTCAATCTCTCCCTGTACATCACTAGACTCTCTCTGTCCTTTTCATGTGACGTGTACAAGGTTAATCTTGGGCAAAGCTTGCATACACATTCCCTTCACCAAACACAAGGCAGACATTGGGGAGGGGAAATATGGCATGATATAACTGGGTATTTTTAAATATTAAAATTTAAGTTAAAAATTAGTGGCTGTTTAGAGCCTAAAAAAGTGACTGAAATTAAGTCCAAGATTACTCATGAATAATCTTTTTTTTAATGCTTTTTAAATTATGAATACAAATATTCAATAGTGCACAGTAGAGATGGGAATTCTTACTCTTTTCAGTGAGTCAGATCATTTGGCACAGCTCAAGTATAAGAGCTCTTATCGGCTCCCAAACAGCTCATTGCCATTTTTTTCCTAAACAGGACAAAATTTGCAATATTTTGACGACTGGTAACTTTTGGTTGACACAAAATAGCATTACATTTACAAAATATATTTAAACACCTTTGACCTATTGCCTCACCTAAGGCAGTCTACACTTCACTGTATACATCCGTGTACACCAGTCATACTAACAAACAGCTCAGCAAAAAGTAGGTGGTCCTACTTAGCTAGTTTCCAAGGAAGCACTTTGATTAAACTAAACTGCAAGAGTTATAGCATTGCCTGCAACTACAAAAAATGGAAAAAGCTCAAGTGAGTCAGCTCTCAATGTTCACATAAAATATCCCATTCGTAAAGCCAATGTGTTTGAGAGTGAAACATCAGGACATGAGATATGTTAGTTAGTTAGTTAATAAGTTCTTTATCCTTACTAAACCTTATCTAAATCCTTACTAAAATACTAGGCTATGCCCTGTCATTCAGACATTGCTGGCATCATTCATTCTTTAATTAATTTTTAGTAACGGCTTTATCCTGATCTTTGGAACACTGGGCAGGAATATTCCTTTGATGGGACATCACAGTGGTATCATAAACAAAATTTGTTATATCAAAATATATGTTCTCTGTGTGACTTTGGAAGCTGCTTCAGTGTTTTGGTCATCTTATATTATGTTTTGTAGTACAAGGCCACACACTGCAGAGTTAGGGCTTTCAGAAAATTTCACAATAATTAGAAAATTACACAATAATTAGACTCAAGATATATAATGATTCAGTTCAACTAAACTGTTACAATTGTGAGATGAAGAGATGAAGAAACGTTTAGGAGACACTATAAAATGGGGGCTCATGCATCACAAAAATTCACTATATTTATGAGAATATGAAATCCAGATTAACCTTTTGAGTCTCTCTAAACAAAGGCATGTTCTGGCTTCCAGTGCACAGTAAATTTCAGTTCAAACATTCACATTTTCCAGTCAAGTCATAGTCATGAGGCAACATGCACTTTTTCCCCCCTGAACATGGTAGCAAAAAGAAAAGTGCTTTTTATCTCAGCCTGTAGCCTCCTTGCTTCCCGAGAACACTCTGGATAGTGGAGGACATCAAGACAGGACTCCTAACTGAATTTTCTAATTGCTTTCTCTTTCCTGCTCTCTCTCTCTCTCTCTCTCTCTCTCTCTCTCTCTCTTTGCAGAGCGGCCCCCTCCATTAGCAGCTGTGTGGAGTGGGAGAGAGCCTCCCTCAGCAGCTATCATGCCTCTGAGAGCCACTCAAACGCAGCAGCGGCTAAATGGGAGAAGAACCAGGAGGATGGAAAGGGCCAACACTGGACAGCGTTCCAAAAAGCTGGCTATCATTTCCAGATCTCTCCTTATCTGCAGCTCCAGGAGCAGCGATGACGCCTCTAGCCCAGAAGAGAGGTATGGATACGAGAACTGGAAAGAAGGGTACCAAGGAGACCCTTTGGAAGCCAAGGCTGGACATCTGGAAATGAATTTCAGCAGGAGTGTTAGCCTACAGGGATCCAAGTGGAGTGAGGATCCCAAGAAGAACTTAAGGAGGTCCTTTTCCATCAAGGTAGGACCGTGAATTTCTCCAGCTGGAGCTTTTGAGCTGTTGGACAAACTTCAGCTCATAAGGTGGATAATGAAAGGAATGCTTTGGGTTTTATGTTAATTTCACTAGTTTATTGGAAATTATTTTAAAACAGAGTAACATTACAGTCTTCTCTTGCATCAGTGTTTACAGTAGTGTTGTGCCAGTTCATAGCCAGAAGTAAACATTACAGTAGTAGTGCATTAAAAATGCATGAACTCCTCATTACGCACTGCTAGCTCTAATCAATGATATTAAAATCTGATGAATCTCATTTCAGGTCAGATGGATATAATAAAACATCTCTTAATTCTAATAATTAGTCTCTAGTGATCTAGATTGTGTAGCAGAATTGTTTTGATTACTGTCTTCAGAGCACTTTCCAGAACCTCACTATTAACTAACACTGTTTATATATACTTATATATGAAAAAGTGCAGAGCTATTTTTTTTTGCTCCATGAATCACAATCACATGGCTTGTGTGTTTTGGAGGCTTGTGTCTGTGCTCTACCCATTAGACCTGCACAAAAGAGGACTTGTTATAGTCTGTAGGGAATTGGGAACTTGCGCAGGTCTCATAAGACATTCGAGTGATGTCATGGAGGGCAGCAGCATCGTGCTGCCTGATATGCCTGTAAAACACCTGCCTGACCTTTGCACGACACTAAAACAACACTGAGGCCAGAGAGGGCATTTTTCTATTACACATATAAAAACAAGTACTTCTCCAAACCTGGGGCCAATATAACATTCATTTTTCCTTGACAGACTATTTCAGTTAAGCAGTTCATACTGACTGCAAAGAAAGAATAAACAAAGGCTAGTTAAGTGAGGCCTTCATGTTATAAATATTTTAATTTCAACCAGTTGTTGACAGAAATATTAAAATTAAAATAAAGAAAATAAATAAGTAAATGTGATGCATATAAGTGATGCATGTAAAAACAGCATATAAAGCATAGTTAGATATACTGATATAGACACAACCATACAGATTTATATGATAATAGGCTCACCACAGTCACCCTTCAGCCAAGACCATGGAACAGCCAAAAGGTCCTGTTTATGTGACTCTTGTGCAGGTACCAGATACATTTGATACTGGACCAGTGGCTGATGAACAAAGTGCAGTATTGTTTTTTTATGGTAATGAAAAGTCCAGTATTTTGTACAGTGGACCAGAAAGGGTCCAGAGACCCTGCTTTTATCATTTAATGTCTGTTTATAAGCTATATGACTTAGATAGCAAAAAGGTGTGCTTCCTACTTTTTGTCTAAATGCATAGAAAACTGTTTCTGTGGGATTTTTATGAGACCTGAATGAAAGACTTGGCAATTTTATAAAATCTTTATGCAACCACAGCAATAACATGACCCTCCAGCTAGCTTTCCTCTGTGAAAAGTTCATTAACATGTGGCCTCATTGTAAGTGCTCTAATAAATGCGCAGACTTGTGGTTCATTCTGTAATAAAGCAAATCTATTAAAGCTGCATTTCACAGAAGTGTTGGGGGGGGGAGAAAGTGGTCTCTGTATGACAGAACATAGTAGCACCCTTGTTTGAGTTTTCAGGTGGTTTGTATTGCGGCAGGAAAGCAGTTTCTGGAGAATGTGCATTGCCACCAGGGAGGAGTGCGGGCCGCTCGGACCTCAAGTGGTTGATAACGACCTCCAGCCCGGTGACAATATAGTCACTGTGCGAAACGGAGGCCAATTACACAGGTGATAAAAAACCCCAATATAATCTGATCAACAACCTAGCATTCTTTTCTATTATGTGCATTTGGGGGATGCTATTTAATGGTTTGTGTAAATACACACACACACACACATATATATATATATATATATACACACACACACACAGGCTCACACACAGGCTCACACACATACACATATGCACTCACATAAATACAAGAGGACTAATGGATATTATGCACTCTTTTCTCACTCTCTAGGGACACTTATATCCACTATGGCGAGAGGCTGGCCCCGTTTAATGGGCAGGTTTTAAATGGTCACACAAAACTCGAGTCAGAGAAACAATCAACCATGACAACTGATCCCAGAACAGCTAGTGCTGAGGTACAGTACTGGATTCTCCCATGTTAGCATTATAATGATACTAACCTGTGCATGTTTTCAAGAGTATACCGTGGCTGAAAAAGCTAGTCCTTTATCAGTATGACAGAACCAAATGCATTTCAACATCAGAGCATCAGACTCTGCTACTGAATGAGATCCATCCATTGCTAAGCTAATTGCTAATGTGCAAGCAGTTTTTCCTTTAACAAAACCTTTGTTGTCTTTATATTAAATAAAAAAGTCTGGCTTCAAATAACTGGCTGTTCATTTGACTATCAAATTGAATCAGATGGGTTAGATAAAAAAACAAAAACATCAGCATTTACTAAACTTGAATAAAAGCAGTGTGTGAGGGGAATTTGTTAGCAAGCTAACAAACACTTCTTTGAGGAAACTGGGCTAGCTGAACAGGCAGAACTTTGACCTCCAATCCTGATATTTTGTTGATGATATACAATAGTCTGTCTAGTCCAGCTGGAGTGGGATGAAGACTTGGTGTAAACAATTTTTAGTGATTTAATACAATTACTGTTCTGAGCTGTTACTGTTCATTTTTTTACAAATCGCTTCCAGATCAACACTCATGAAAAGGGTGCCATTATGGAAACTTGGTAAACACTAGAGATGTGTTTGTGACTGGGTGTGACCAGTTTAAAAAAAGAATACTCTTTACACTGCTTTTCCCTAAAGGGTTTCAGCTCATGCGAAAAGAGTGGGCCACTGCTTAATAGTATTTCAGCAGACTCTGTGGCCTACAGGAAAGAATTAGCTGGAAACAATGGTAATTTAAAGGTAAGTAACACTTTATCTTTCTCACAATATATACTATTAATTCACAGTATATACATTTCTATAAACAAGCACCTCTGGGGTGGGGGTTCGATTCCTGCCTCCGCTCTGTGTACGCAGAGTTTGCATGTTCTCCCCGTGCTTTCGGGGTTTCCTCAGGGTACTCCAGTTTCCTCCCCCAGTACAAAGACATGCATTGTAGGTTGCTTGGCATCTCTAAATTGTCTGTAGTGTGTGCTTGGGTGTGTTAGTGTGTGTGCGATTGTGCCCTGTGATGTGTTGGCACCCCGTCCAGGGTGAACCCCCCCTCTTGTACCTGAGTCCCCTGGGCCAGGCTCCAGGCTCATTAGGCACATCAGGGCACATTAAAGCTATTCTAGTGTCTTGTGGTGGCCGTTATGGAATGATGCTGTTAAATCTCATACTATCAAAAAGGAAACAGTGGACAGACATATATAAAACAAACCTTAAAATACACTCTTGATACACCATATGGCCAAATGTTTATGGACACCTGACCATCACGCCCATATGTGTCCATTCCAATTAACACGTACGTTTTAACACGAAGTTGGTTATCTCTTTGCTGTTGTAACATCATCTGCTCACAGCATAAAAAGACATTTTAGATCATTGTGTGCTTTCAACTTTGTGGCAACAATTTGGGGAAGGACCGCATATGGGTGTGATGGTCAGGTGTCCACATACTTTTGGCCATATAGTGAATTTTCTTTTTATAAGTGGCTTAATTGGAACTGGTCATTCGTACTTCACATATTGAATATTTGATTCACACACACACAAACACACAAAACACACACATACTTCTTCGGGTAATTAGAAGTAACAGAGGTCAATAAAAGCTGTGAGATGGAAGACACTGAAGGGACAGTCTGCAAAAGGAATCGTTCAAACTCTACAAGTAATAATCACACACACACACACACACACACACGGGCATACCATGCATAAAATAAGTATTGTATAAAATTTTGCTTTATATTTATATAAACCTCAGGCCTTTTTACAGAGAGCCACACTTATCTCAGTGTTTGTTTTGCCCAGTGTATTTGTAGCATTACCTCTGTAGCTCTTCCCCAATCGTGTGATGCATCTTTATGTAAATGCTCTCTCCCTCTTCTGTCAGGTGTTCACCCATACTGGATTGGAGATTTGGATGCCATCATTATGAAGACACCAGGGCTGTTTCCCTGTCATGTTCCCACTGCCCCTGGCATTTACGGAAACAGGAAGTCTCTTTCTCAACAACTGGAGTTTCCTCCCAGCATTCCACAGGTGTGACAGTGAGATTATACAGTGCTCATAGATGTTAATTCATACGTACTGTTCAGGTAGAAATGACCCATGGAGGAGTACTAAAAATTATTTCTTTCAATATTGAGCTTGGCACAACTCCTCACATGCAGAGAACGTGCAAACCTCAGACAGTAACCCAAGCTCAGGATCAAACCAGGGACCCTGAGGTGGCAATGCTACCCATTGTGTCACTGTGTGAATTTTTATACATGTCAGAACAGCCCAGGGAGTAGATGATAAGTGGAGTCACGGACCTCCTCTCTACCCTGTGATGGTTTCTGATTGGCATAGATGGCCTCCTTTACTTCAGTTGTCTTCTCTGTCCATGATGGGTGCAGTGTTGTAGGTGGAATGCTCCATCCTGATGAATTTGCTCTCTTGTCTTGGATCATGAAGTGTTGTGAAATGTTTTGTGTTACCAGTTAATCCAGATAATTCATCACAGATTTGTCAGCTTTACCATGACCAATCAATGCTGCAAAACTGCATTTACAGTAAATTATCTGAGGCCGATATGATCTAGTCCAACAGGGAGATACCATTGCACTGCTCCACTTAATGTGATTATAATACAAGCATTCTAACCATAGACCATCTCAGCAAGTAGTAGGCTGGGATCAGATTCTCTGTTAATAGAAGGACCATTTAGTCCACACATTTGCTTTTCTAAGCAAGACTAGCATAACATGCAAAAGGTCAAGTCTGACTATAATGAAAAAATGATTGCCATTTACCTACCTAGCTATCTAGTAACTTAACATTACCCACTTCAATTGGAAATTATTACATTGATTCAATTGTTGCATGCTGTTGGAATGTGATATGTTAAAACAATACCTTCTTATTTTTTTTGGTGATGCACAGACTGTTGTAATTTTTGGGTTCTGCAGCCTACTGTTTTTTTTTTTGCATGAAAAGGCTCAGACTACAGTGTGTTTCACTACACTGTGTTTCACAATGTGGTGCTCCACTTGTGTTTTGAATTACACCACAATGCGATGTTTACTGAAGATCTTTCAGAGCCTTTCTGATACCTCTGGCACACAGTTGATAAGAGTGTTGTTCTGCTTGCTCTGTTTTCCTTCTTTGGGTGTTTGTCTCTTCCTGTTGTGTTCTAATCCAATGTTTTGAGAAGACCCAAATTTGAGTAATTGCAAGCTATTGTCAGATTTTTGCATTCCAACAAGAACAACCAACTCTGATCACTGTGGGAGGTCTGCAATAATATCTTCCATCTATTTACAATTCTATGATGACATGTTTACCCCAGCAGCTTTGTGCCATTATATTCTGGTATATAGGTGAACCACGCATTGTTTTACTAACTGGGATTTCGCACCATTCTGAACTGATGAGTAGCAAAACATTTTCATGTTTGAATAACAGGTCCTGTCTTCCAGACTACGAGACATTCAACACCTGGACAACTGAAAACCTTCATAGTCATTCGTGACTTATATGAAAATTGTGTCTGCTGTATAACATGTTTAGCTGGTTCTGTGTGAAAAGTTAATGTACTGTTGTTTTTCCATCACTTGTCATGCTGGTTTGGTTGGATGTTGACATGTTTATGATTTTTCACAGGCTGTGCCAAGGCCTTCTCGTTCACTCAGTTCAGCACATCTGGTCCATTCCAGCAGCAGTGTCCAGGCCTTCATCATCTGTAATATAGTCTTAATGAAGGCACCTGGCAAGGTAATCTAGGTTGCACAAACACACACTCACATGTACACACTCTACAGGATAAAGGTCTAGTACACACTATTACTTGCTAGCATACTGACCAATACATAAAACTCTGTGAAGCTTCTAATACCCATAGATTCTCTTACCTTCTGTAGTTATGGATGTTTGTGCATAATAATCTCCTTCTGTAATAAGTATAAGTCTGTTATTTTCTATTGTTCTGTGATCCTTACCATGTTGCTTAATTATTTTCTAAAATATGAACTCAGATGTTTGCTTGAAATATGCACCGTTTCTTCTAGGGTCTAGGTTTCAGTATAGTGGGAGGCAGGGACAGCATGTATGGTCCAATGGGAATCTATGTAAAGACCATTTTCCCTGGTGGAGCAGCTGCAGCAGATGGACGTCTGCAGGAAGGTACAGATCAATTAAAACACTTCAGACTTTCATGAACCAATGCTTTGATTGATGCATATGAGCTAGGATCTTCAATTTGATTAAGCATACATTTAATATGTCCATCAATCAGTTATTAATAGATAAACACTGTTGGGAGGAATAGTATTACTGAAAATGCTATGTACATTCTTAAAGAACCTCCAATAGCTGTAATTGTCTGTTTTTTGCAGGAGATGAGATTCTGGAGCTGAATGGGGAATCTCTGCATGGTCTTACTCATGAAGATGCTTTACAGAAGTTTAAAGTGAGCTCTTCACCAACCTTCATTCCTGTATTCATTTGCATGGTAAAAATATCCTGAATGTTTGGATTAGTTTGGTATTCCCAAGATTTCTCACTTCAGTCTTTGACGCACCCTTTTGGAACCTTGATTTGTACACTAATACATCCATCCATCTCGCCAACCATCCATCCATCCATGTCACCTTCCTGAACATTCAAACAACATTTAAAAAACACATGAAATTAGAAATCAGATGCATTCATTCATCCACCCACCCATCCACCCATCCATCCAGGTTACATATTCGAAAAACATTAGAAATCATATCCATTCAGCCATTTAGATAACTCTAAATTTGCCTTACAACATTAATCCAAGGACAGGACATGACGTAATGTGCAGCATCCCAGGTTTGTTCCTGATCTTAGGTTACTGTCTGTGTGGAGTTTCCAAGCATGTTCTTGTCTGGTGCGTGTGGGTTTCCTCTGAAATCTGGTGTCCTCCCATCTCCCCAAAACCTGCCAGTAGGTGGACTGGCTATGCTAAATTGCCATAGGTGGGAGCATGTGTGTGTATGCTGTCCAGGCAATCATTATTATATTATGATAACACTCAAGATATCATAATCCACATCATCCATCTGTAGCTCTTTCCATCTACTGTATCTATGCATTCATCCATCAATCTATCTGTCTGTCAATTCATCTCTTCATGCTTCAATGCTTTTTACCAGGCTACTCTAAATTTTCCTTACTAAGCATATTGGAATACCGTCAATCAAACTGCAGTTCATGTGCATCCATCTATCCATTTGTCCATGCATCCACCATTGTTCAAATCCATTTTCCTCCCTCTCGTTCTCTGTGGTTTCTAAAGCAAGTGAAGAAAGGTCTGCTGACGCTGGTGGTAAGGACTAGGTTGGGTGCTGTAGTTGGCAGTCAGACTCAGGTGGCCCAGCTGTGCCGCTCTAAGTCTCTGAGCTCCACCGCAGGTATCAGCAGAGCCAGTGATGAGCTGGCTGACTTCCCCAACTTGGGCACTAACGCCAAGCCAAGAGACCGCATCATGATGGAATTCACCCTGCAGAAGGGTCAGTATAAGTGTGTGTTAGTGCAACGGACATTAACAAACATTAACAACAATATGAATTTCTGAGCATTTTCGATGACTGTGTGTGCGTGTATAGAGGTTGGTGTGGGACTTGGTATTGGGCTGTGCTGCGTTCCATCTGCTGAAGGTGGTCCTGGAATCTACATTCACACACTGTCACCGGGTTCAGTGGCACACATGGATGGCCGCTTGAGGTACAGAGACCAATTTGCACTGCATTAGCTAAATAGAGACTACATTTGTATTTAATGAGTGCATAATAATAAGCATCTAGAACTGCACCTGAAAATTTATTGAGATGACTTTTTTTTCTTTTCTGCCTGGTCTCATTTAATGTGTTTTTCAGATGTGGAGATGAGATTGTGGAGATTAATGACACTGTGGTTTGCAACATGACACTCAATGATGTGTATACAGTTCTGAGTCAATGCAGCCCAGGGCCAATTCAGCTCATCATCAGTCGACACCCTGACCCTAAAGTAGGTTTTGGCAGCTAATCAGTAAGCTATACCTGTAAAGCTTTTCATGCACAGTTGTAAATGGTTCTACAGTATATACTTTGATTGCAGTATATACTATGTGCCTATCTATTCTCAATACTTGATCGGTGTATTTGTATGAAAGATTCAAAATAGGACAATTACAATTTTATACTTACAGTGTGTGAATTCAGTATTGCTTGATACAGCCAGTGCTGCATCTTCAATAGTGAGACTTATTTTGAATTGGCCAATGATTATACCCATAGTATATACCAAATCTGTAGGCTTGTACATCTAAACACATTGTGTGGGTTTGTATATTATCTCACTGCAAGGCTCTTTGCCTTATATGTTGTACAGTGAAATGACTGCACTCTCATTATTTCTTTAACATTATTTTTTGATTAATTTACTTTCCTCATTTGTATTTCAATGATGGAATTCATGACATCAGGACTGCTGTTATTCAATCACTAGTTTTATGTTCTGTATTCCCATAAATGATTACATGCTTTGTGAGTTGCTCTGCTGTATTTAATTTAGACCTGCCCCAGGACTACATATGGAGCCATTAGATGAACTCTGGTGCATCTCTTGTAATGTTGATTGATGTCAACATTCCTACTGATTGATTTTTCATGTCAAATAAAGTATAACAAATTCAATTTTAAAGTCATTTTGTATGTTTCTCTGTGTCCAGGTTTCTGAACAGCAGTTGAATGAGGCCATTGCCCAGGCAGTAGTGAACAGCAAACTGAAGAGAGACAAGAGTCATTGGAGCATGGAGGGTAAGTATGATACGGCATGGCTAACCATAGGCTGTGATTATACACATTTTTGTATAAAAATGCATCATGGTTAAAAGAAAATCTCCCCTCTAATGAAATAAAAAGCACAGTAAATCAATTTGGATACATAATTTGTTCAGCAGCACATAAGAGACTGGTGTCAGTTAATTAACTGTCAGGCTTTAATGCAGTCTGAGCACTAACCTACATCTAACCTCAGGTCATAGATGGACTGACCGATATTTATGCAGAGCACTTAAACTGCCTGATATAAGTGGTTGAACTGGTAGGTCATGATGCATTTTGAAGTTTAATCTTAAGTTTAACCTCAGGTCTGAAGAGGATGGAGCCATGTTCACACAACAGGACAAAGTGTGAGCGCTGTATGGAGCGAAGCCACAACCAGATGAGCTGCAGGCGAGCCCAGAAACCCATGATCCGTTCCTGTAGTGAGGGTGCATACAGCCAGCGCAGTGCCCTAGCCAGTGCCAACATGCTGCCCATCCCCCCACACCAGAATGTCACCCGTGTACATAGCATGGACGCCTCCATAACAGTCAACTGTGAGGCTCAGACCAGCGGCAGACCGTCCCCGACTTCATATGCGAATGACGACTACAATGTGCCCTACAACTCTCAAATGAACTTTGTCAGTTATGAGAGATTAGATGGAGGTTTCGGGAGGACAAGGGGTTTTAAGGGTAGGCCTCGTTCTCTACCACGAAGGTACTGCAGACGGCAGGGTGTCACCAGTGAAGAGCCACTGACTGACTCGAGTGGCTCTAATGGAGGTTCACCAGTGAAAGAGGAAGATCCGTTGCCTTCACAAAGCTGCCAAGTAAGAATTACAATTTACGTCTCTTGTATTGCATAGAGAAATGTCAGAATGAGAGGGTCAACATTTTGCAAACTGTAACATTCTTTGAACTTTTGCTTGGAGACAAACTTCACGGGACGTTCTTCCAGGGGTAAAATACTGGATGTTTATTTGTTTTCATTTTTTAAACTATTAAAGCTGTTCATGAAATTTCTTCCAAAAAAACTATCCAAAAATACTTAATTTTATACTGTCATAAACTGTTAACTGCATCTTTTGTGTAGTGCACTTCTGCATTAGCCCAACACCACCAAAGAGGAAGATGTGGAAATTGGGACAAGTGAACTGTCCATAAATGGTAGTTGAGTGAGAGTAGGTGTGATCAGCTTGACTGCAAGTGTCATCTTTCAGCATTCAGAGTGTGAAAGCACTGCAAAGTTTAATAACTGAGTTATAAAATAACTGGTCTTTAGAAAACAGTTACATTTTATTAATTTCATTTACTTTGTATTTGGATAACCTACTGTATATTATTTACACATATTAGTCTATATTGTTCTGTTATTTACCCCTTGTCTATATTTGAAATTCTTGGCCTTAATGTGTTCAAATGAAGCCACCAACTCAATAGAACATATTTAGTGTTGCCAGATGTATTTGCCCTTGATTTGCTAATTGCATTTACATCTCAGTTTTTCAGTCTAAAAATGATTCACACTTAACCAACACATTTCCTGCTTTATGTAAACCACAACTAACAGTCAGTCTGCAGGAACTTTTGCCCTGCATGATGGAATTAATACATGGCATTGAAGGTATAATCCATAACTAGTGTCTTAAATCATCTTTAAACCAACCGATCATTGTCCTGTTCTTCCTCTCTCCACATGCTTCTAGTTGTTCTGCAATATATTCAAGGCTTTGAGAAAGATCTCAAGGCTTCTGTTTCAGAAAGTATGTGACATTTTACTACTTCCTCTTTCTGCTCTGGTGAATATGGTGCACGAGGATGACACTAAATTGCACAGATTATTATGTGAAAGTTGCCATGGTGTCCCTTGTCTTGCTGCTTGGTATAGGGCATGCTTCTGCAGTGTGTGGTTGGGTTGTCCATGTCTGCATCAGTGGTGCATGTAGAAATAATACCACCGGATGTGTTTCTACACCTTTCTAGAGGCTATGAAAAAAGCGTTGAGATCACCCAACCGTTTCCTGTTTGTGTGACAGGAAGCGGATGAGCGTTCAGAAGAAGCTAAAGCAGCACTCTCTGAACCTGTCGCTGCTCATACAGCTGAAAAGATACGCAGGGAGGGCAGACAACACAGAGGTATGCCGTCAGTTTGATTGCTGTGTGTTTACTTTTATTGGTTAATTCATCATCATTTTATTTCCCTATAGAGATCACAAATATATAGATGCGCCTATTTTTAGTGAGACTTTGGACATGAGATTCATTATTGAAACACATCCTTAACTAAAGTTTTACAGCTAGTTTTAACTGTTTTAACTTACAGCTAGTTTTAACTAGTTTTTATTCTTTAACAGATTATAACTTCCCAAAGAGAATGTCATATTTTTATTGAACAAAAACAGTCATTGCAGATAGTGGAGCTTTGCAGTGTGATGTGCTAGCTGTGTGTTATATAGCATAGATATTTTATGGAATGGACACTAATAGGCTTATACTGTGTACATGATTGGCATTTCAGAGTCTCAGTCTCCCAATCAGCTGTGCAGTCCAACCAGGAGAATCAGTCTGAGACGTCAGGACTGTGTGGAGTTGAACTCTGATCAGCCAGTTGACCCTTGGGTGAGGCTAACAGACAGTCTTGAGAAGCGCCTGAACCATCGAAAAATCATGAGTGACCATAATGGAAATAATGAGATAAATGGCACATTCTCAGAGACCACAGACCCCATCTCTAGCTCAAAGCCAGAGGAAACTGCTGGTGTTAAAAAGGGGCCTCCAGTGGCTCCAAAACCTGCTTGGATACGGCAAAGTCTTAGAAGCATTAAGTCTGGGAGGTCGCCAGCTGAGGCCTTTAAAAATCAATCAAAAAGTCAAGATACTGGAAAGACCTTTGGAGTTAGTCTGAGGGCCACTTCATCAGCAGCAAATCTATCTTTCAAACAAAAGCTCAGCTCATTTGAGACCTTTTCTAACACAGATGGAGCCGAGAGGACAAGCAGAAGACTGGCCCAGTCCTCATCTCTTCCTCAGATGGAAAAAAGTCCAGCTAGGTTTGAGAAAGCTCAGCCTGTAGAAACCAACAACACATGGAAAAGTAGAACCACTGCGATTAACACACATGACAGTGACAAACCTTCTTCACTGATAAATTCAGCCACCACCACCAAAGCATTTTCTGAAGAAGAACAAGCAACCTCAAAAATAACAGATTTCCAAAATGAGAGCCCAAAAGCAGATGATACAACTGCAGCCACAAAACCGACTGAGGATTCCGCAAGCCATCCAGTGGAGTTTCCTTCTTCGGAGGAGGATGAGAAGGAAACAAGTCCTGCTCAGAAAGATGAAGAGGAAACAAGTCCTGCTCAGAAAGATGAAGAGGAAACAAGTCCTGCTCAGAAAGATGAAGACGAAACAAGTCCTGCTCAGAAAGATGAAGACGAAACAAGTCCTGCTCAAAAAGATGAAGACGAAACGAGTCCTGCTCAGAAAGATGAAGAGGAAACAAGTTCTACTCAAAAAGATAATGAGGAAAAAAGTTCTGCTCAGGAAGGCTCACCCCACACTGATCACTGCCCTAGAAGGTCCAGCAGTTCTAAAGATCCTCCTTCACAAAATAGATCTTCATTGGAGGGCCACAGCAGTCACACTGCAAGCTTAAGAACCAGGAGTCTACCACTGAACACCTCCTCTTTGTCGGATGCCCATGGCCAAGGTGGACTGGAAGGGGAAACCCTTGAGATTATCCTGTCATTCAGCAACCAAGTGTCCCATGCCCTGATTCGTTCCATGCAATCCCTTCCTCAGTCCCCATGCCTAAAGCTTGGTAACCCATGGAGTGCGCCATCTGGATCCCCTCACCATAACCCCATAGAGGAGGACATTTCTTTGTCTGAGACATTACTCTCACCGGCACCAGACGGCACTGAGAAGGGCTTCTCTGTAAGGTATGGTTTGCTTTCAAGTATTCCCAAAAACTAGTCAAAGGTAGCTGTTGTCTGTTTAAGACAAGGTATCTTTGATTGCAAGTTTGACTTTTGAAATTTCTTCCATCCTGTGCACTAGAAGCATGATAAAGGAACTGTCTGATGTAAACCTAGAAGAGGAAATGAATCTTGGCTACCTTAGCCTGAAATGCTATAGGCACTTTTATCTGACGTTCTTCTTCTGTTAAATGATAACATGCAAGCACTTACCAATTGCTCCAATAAAGAAATACAGCTTTATCTTGAAGCAGGCAATTGAAATCTTTAGAAGAATGCTTTGAAGTGTACAATTGAAACGTAAAATGAGTTTGAAACTCCTGACAAAAGTAGGCAAGTGGTCAAAAGCAGGTATCAGATCAGCAGCTCAGGGCAACCTCTTACTAAATCTGTTTTTGATTTGGCTCCCAGCCTGGCTGAGCTGAGAGAGCGCACTATTGAGAGAGGAGAAGTGAGTGACAAGGCGGAAAGTGCATCTGAACGACCTCTCACCACACCCTCTGCAGTGTGTGCCCAGTCTGTGATCTCAGCACTTCCACCTCAGGAGATCCAGCGGCTGGTCCAGGAGGTCAAGGATCTTGATGAGGACACCCTAAAGGTGACTTTTATAGTGATGGGAGTGATAAAACGTTACATACACAAGATGCAAGCTATTGCATTTTCTAGATTTTCCATCCAGCTCAGGAATATGCATACATGGTGTCTCTTAGTGGTGGGCAGTTTGACTATATAATATCAATATTGCAATAGTTTACGCCACAATGGGTTTCTCTAAGAGTATCAAGGATATCACCAGTACTTTCATAATGCCACTCTTAACTGCTTACAGTTAAAATGTTTGAGCCTGTTTGTGTGCGAATTGTTTCACTTGTTAAATGTATTAATGTGGCTTTGCCGACACTGTTAAACAAACATTAGTATTGTTATACACACTGTAGCGTGTCCTGTGAAATGCATATGATATTAGACAGTAGTTCTGGCTGCAAGGTTTATATTAATGTGTTCATTTTAACACATTATTGTTTCTGTAGACTTGTATGTTGGACATGACATATAAAGGGATAAAAAATTGCATGTAGCCATTGATATGGTGACAGTTTCTGAGAAGAGAAAACATTTTTGGAAGGAATCTCCAGTGTCAGTGCTTTGTAACAGTTAGTGGTTAAGCTGTAACTTTTCAAGCACAGGAAATTCTTCAGAATAGAGGGTGTTGCAGTTTTTATTCTTATTAAATTCAAGAGAGATAAAAAAAAGAGGCTGGTGAGGGAATGACTTATAGCTGTCATAATGTAAATAATAACAGAAACTATTTTTTGTGGATGTTTAGCAACTTTAAATGTAAGCATAAATGACTAAACAATATAATTTGACATTCTTTAATTAATAAAAACAACATAACTGTTGGCAGATTACTGAAGTATAAGAGCAATAAAACACTTTGGGATATGCTTTTATTGGAAAATAAACAGCTTCAGTGTGACAACCTGGCACTGATTATTTTCCTTTAACAGTATGTCCAGTTGTGTTTTATTCCCTTTCATATCACCCAACCTTATTCTCTCTCAGAAATAATCTAAGAGGTTAAAAAAAAGTATTGCTGAAGTGAATTGCAGGATAAGGATAAGCACTGCAGTACATGGTATTAATACTTGGGAGTGCATCCACCTCCAATATAATTATCAGCATAATGAGATCTATAGCAAAGTCAGCCCTTATTTGTGAAGAGCCTGTCTTAGTGCAGGAGGCTACAGAGACAGAAACACATTAGCAGCTGTAGTAAGAAATGGTGGACCGTTAATTGCTATCGCAGAGCACATAAAATAGTTGTCATTATACCAAGATCTCTTAGTAACAGAGGAGACATACTCCATGAGCTTTCAAGCCTCTCTTAGTGTATTATTTCTCCGCCCTCCCTTTCACTGCCTTTGGTAAAGTGCAGCTTCTACACTTTGACAGCGATCCCTGTTTTCCCAAAGGAGCTCTTGGCTATGCTGCATGTCTGTAGGCATTTCTTTTGTGGAGGCTGTATATCTGCACACAGTAGTAGTAGCTCTTTTAGAGCAATTACCTGCATATCGCTAACGTGATTGATAACGTCCTGAATTTAATGTACCACGAGAAATTTTTTTGACAGAAAGTCATTAACCAAACCCTTGACATAGCAGTGGTACTTAGCACAGGATAGAACAGAAGCTCCCTTTAGCAAAAAAAAAAAAGGGATGAGTTATTTTAAGCCTGTTAGTCTTGCAGCCTTGTAAGTAAGTTAACAAACCTGACAGGTTTACCATGAAGAATCTGGAAATCTTCATAAGCACAGTGATAAAAGTGAGATCTCTTCCTGAATGGTAATCATTCTCTAGCACACCATATACAACCACATCTGGCAAACGGATTACGACAACAGCACTAAATTACCAGTGTAGTAGCATACCACCTTTAAGCCATTTGGACCTCATATGTTTAAATGGCTTGAACATACTTGCTGACAGATTTACCATTACTCTCATGCAGCAACTGGAAGACATCCATGTAGTGATTCTTCACAAGGAGGAGGGAGCTGGCTTGGGTTTCACTATTGCTGGTGGTATTGATCAGAACAAAGCAACTACAGTGAGTAAGACCTTTACACCCGTGTTAGCATCCACTACAGCATGGCTAATCATCTCCACCCAATCACATGGTTCACTTTAAATAATGTTAACTGACAGCTAATTGGGATCTTATAAAAACAAACTACCGAGCATTGAGTTACTGAACACCAGTTTTTCAAATGTTATCCACTTCTTTTTCGGGATTGGATTCAATTTCCAAATCTATCTTGCAGGCTACATCAGGGCTGTAATCCAATCTCAGAACATCTAATCAGATAACTTTTGGGGAACTGACCCACCCAGTTCACTTTTAGCTCCATCAATCCCTGGAAGCTAAGTAGATTTTAAAACAGCACTTATTAGTCTTCAGTGCTGCTTGAAGTTCATAGCACATGCTTCTGGCTCAAAGCTTGTCATAATTTGCTAATTTGTTAGGTTAGTATTTCATTCCCATCATGTGTGACAGCTCTGCATCTGAAAATTTTCTTACATTTTGCAGGTTCACAAAATCTTTCCACAAGGCTTAGCTGCTCTGGAGGGCACCATTGAGAAAGGAGACGAGGTGCTGTCTATCAATGGACAGACACTAAAGAACGTGAAGCACAGCGATGCTACAGCAGCACTCCGGCAGGCGCGTGAACTGAAGCAAGCAGTGGTGGTGGTGTGCAAGAATAAAGAGGCAGAGAGTAGCATAGATGCTAGCACTACCGAGGCCAGCTGGAGTACTGGCACAGAGCAGAACCTCACAGGTACCAGACAGCTACGCACCATTAACTGCAGTGTATGCTGTCCATTTTTTTCAGATAATCAGCCTATATATCATCCCCTCAGTGATATTTAGTATAATTGCTAATAAATTATATGGTATCAAGGCCAGGTCTCATCATTTTCTGCTTCAATAGATGAGAGTGGAGACGTCCTGACTCTAGAGTTGGAGAAAAACTCAGGTGGAGTGGGTTTTGGGCTGGAGGGAGGAAAAGGCTCTATTCATGGAGACAAACCTTTGGTCATCAACAGAATCTACACAGGTACAACCATTCAGTTTCTTAAAAGTTGTGTTTAAACACACATAATTTATCAGCATTAATATGCAGCACACAATGAAGTTTTAAAGGAGAAGTTTGACAAAAAAAATATTTCAAAATTCTTTCCTTTAACCTGGATCAGTGGTGTCAAACTCAATTCCTGCCCAGGCCACGCCCCCATTTTTGTGAAGCCTTAAAGCACGTAATCTAAGGCTATTCATTTTTAGCATATTATCTATTCTGTCGATTAACACCACTAATTTGAACATAGTATAGGACATTTCTAGGAAACAGAATGGCTAACAGTGCATCCTGTTGAATAGTTTCTATTAGGTGACAATATTTATTATATTGATTAAAGGTTTCTTTATTATACATCTGTTTTCCAAATATCGAAAACAAAAAGAATTCATACTGGCTTATCTCATACATAGTACATATTGTACCTATTGAATCACACTAAAAGCCAACACCAGACATATTTGAGAATTATTTTCCGACCCGAGTGTGAATTCATCGCAGCAGGCGCAGCAGATAGGTGTTGGTTTTAACTAGCATTTCAGAACTGTGAGATGCGATGCACATGTCAGCTGCATGTTGTACAGGGGCATACAGAATGCTGTGCTGTGGGTCTGGTGTGAATTCTAGGTATTACTGATGTCGTGTAAAAATGCTGAGCAGTAGTTTTTTTTTTTACATATTACTTTTATAAATATATTCTTTTATTGCAAGTTTGCATGTGCCAGGTGAAACAAGGCAGCGCGTCATGTTTGGCCTGTGAACCAGGAGCTTGACACCTGTGTTTTGGTAGTCAATCAGCTGCCAATTTAGCATAAATCACTGACTAAATCATCACACACTCGTAAATGGTATTACTGAGCCAAACAATGTGTTATAAGCTTCCCCTACTTGCTAGCTACATTAGCCTCACTACTAATGAAACAAACATTAGATACCAAATATGCCTTGGCTGATCCACTACATGAGGGGAAGTAAAATATTCTTAGAAGGAATTTTCTTTGTTGGCCAAAATATTCCTTCAAAAAGCACCTTCAGAAAACCTTGCTGTAATGAGTATGTTTGTGTGTTGGTAGGCAGTACAGCGGAGCAGAAGGGCCTTCAGGCTGGTGATGAGCTGCTGCAGGTCCAGGGCTCCACAGTGCAAGGTCTTTCACGTCTCGAGGCTTTGACTGTCCTCAAAGGCCTTCCTGATGGATCCTTCACAGCCATTGTGAGGAGGAAGAAAGCTGAACAGAGCTAAATTCTGAAAGTATTACCAGATAGCTTGAAAAGTGTGAAAGTCTGAATTTTAGGAAACATAGTCTTAAACACTTTCAGTGGCAAATCCCATTTATGCTGGTCATGTCATGCAATTTTAATATCAGGATTATATTTATGTGGATAAGGATTATTAAAATTAGTATAAATATATCTAGTATTTCCTATTGTACGATTACAGTAAACCAATTCTAAGATTATTAAACCTATTTCTAGGCATATTTGACAAATTTCAAGCTTGTATATGATATCAGATAATTTAGCTAATTTGAAAATTTATCTAATAACACTTATTTTGAGAAAGGCGCAAAATGATCTGCCAATAAAATAAGAAAGATTAAAAGATTAAGACGGTACAAAAAGATTGAAAAGAGTAAAAATGTCTACAAGTAGGTTTAATAATCTCATATTTGTTTTATGGTAATCTTATAAAGGGAAATACTAGATCAATTTTACTATATTCAAAATATTGTCACTTGCTAAAAACGCAATTTTTGCAGTGCTCCAATGCATCAGATTGCATGTGGTTAGTGACTGCCGAAGACTGCGCCTTTAAGGAAACAGCATGCAGAGTTGTGATTTTGAAGCGGTAACCAGCCTTTGCATAAAACAACAGAAACAAGGAACGATACAGGAAGTTGGTGGTCAAGTGTAATTTTCACATTCACTGTGTCACACTGTCAGATTCCAGTCTGTCTAGAAAAGCACTTGATTCATGAAAATCTTATCAGTATTAATATGTGTCCAAATGTGGCCAATTTTGATCTTTAAATATTGGCTATATAGCACAAATATTCAAGCATCTTTGAACAGTCCATCGGCCCAAGAGTCCAAATTGCATTTACAAATTACATGTTGACACTAAACCCCAACTATACTACTCCATCTAGTATACATGCTATAATCATTGATATTGATTTTGCTAAACTCCAAATGAAGAATTTTTCAGGTTGGTAAAATGGTACACTTAGATTTACACCCACTCTGACTATATACGAGTCTGATCATACATATAATCCGGAGATGAAATTGATGAATAAGGAAATGGTTGTGTTTCTGCCAATCTGCCGGCTGATGGACAACTCTGGCATGACCAGTCAGCCAATAAGAGACAGTCTGTTACATGCCTACAATAAACCAGCAAAGCTCTCAATGCATTTTCTAATGGATACCAATATATCCATGCGAATGAAGCCATATAGTACTGTGCCCACTGAACTACAGGGGAAGGAAAAGAGGAATATTATATGAAATAATAATTTGCTATGTGCATCTTCCAGGCTTTAAGAAATGCTATGCCATTTTTCCGTTTTTGTGTCAATAACTGGTCTAATCCTAGACTAAAAAAAACATTCTATAGAGAAACGGCGCTTCTGCATGAATTAGCCCAAAGTCCAAAGATCCAACCTGTCCAAACGTGGTCAATTTTGATATTTGGATATCAGCTATTTGTCTATTCAAATGATTCACAAGCTCTTATTGGTGTTGCTTTTTTTTAAAAAAAATTATTGTAAATAAAGATTCAGAAGTTTAGCCACGTGAAAACATCGTAACAGAGTACCGTTTCTTTGTTTGCTGATGCATAGAAATATTGCCTTTGTACGGTTGTACTAACATGGTCAGGGATTCCTGGAAACTTGACTGTACTCAAGTTTGCCTGTTTTGTTAAGAATTGCACAAACACTGTACAATAAGATATATGCAAAACTATTTCTATGGAAACTAAACAAGTGTATTTGACCAGGTTCTTAATGGAGTAGATTTTGAGCTCACAATAATGTCATGTTTTCACATATGCTTGCCAGAACCAAAGATAGGAGACTTTTTATGGCCTGCCTTTACATTCGATGTTTTATGACCATATAGGCTTTGTGCCTGATTACAATACAATTTCATTTTATTTATTTAAGTTCTTAAAAGAAACAGAACATCCAATTTTAATATAATTGAAAAAAAAATTCACATTAAAGATCAGATGCTGTTAATTTTTTGTCTTTGTACAGAATAAGCTACTAATATATCAGAAAGCCCTGTTTATATTGTTTAAAATGTCACTGTATTACTTTTTTCCCCCAAAAAATACCCTAATAAAATAATTAACTACAAACATTTGACCAGTCTGGTGATTAAAAATGATTCATTTGACTTTGCATTTTGTTCTGTGAACATTTGCTCTTCTATCGCAACTATTACAATAGCTAATGTATAGCCTGGCTATACACCTTTAGGTAATTAGCTGAAAAGTTGGCAGTAAATGAAAGTCAGTTTTGAAAGGACCAACAAATGGACTCAGAGCTACAAGTTATAAATTGTAAATAAATAAAGGTAAAATTTTTTTGCTATCCAAATTTTCTTTTTGCTGTAAACAAATGGCTTGAAGTATATTTTTCAACCCGGTCTCACAGAAACAAACTGTTCACATACAACTTATTTGTAGCACCTTATATATGATGAAAATCAACGTTTTGTCACAAGCATACGTTGCATATCAACATTGCAAACTTTCACTCCAATGCTCAAAAAAGTCTTTAGACTGTAAATTCTTTAGGCTCCAGGGACTTTCCAGGTTTTTGTTATCACATGACTTGCAAGCCTGATTATGTTTACAGAGAAGAAGAGAAGTTAGGTTTGTTTCAGGAGCCTGCTAAGTCTAATCATATAATTGTGATATAGAAATAAACAATGTTATGAAGTAAAATCTGGGCCTGATTTCTTTCTAGCCCTGACTGTAAATTCATGCAGCAAATCAACTATTGAGTGAAAACACCCCCTAGATTTAGTGTCCATTGGGGTTAATTTATTTAACCCTGTTACACTGAAACGTCCATCATCAGCAGTGATTAAGATGGCTCATGTCAAATACAATAGTTTGTGTAATAAATATGAATGAGATGGATTAATTCAATTCAATGCCTTTGGAGGAAACACTGGAACTAAATAGAGTTAACACACACTGTCCTATCAAAGTAAATATAACTAGTGTTGTGGTACTTGGTCATGATACCGATCTTGATACCGCACATCAATGGTCTCAGTGTTGTCATAAACTTCAGTGAAATTTTACTTGGCCTTGTCTTGGTCTTGGCCTGTGAAGACTTGAAATATTTTTTCAACACCACCCGAGACCATAATATCATTTCCATGAACAAGTATTTGTTCCCATTGTAATGTTCCTGTTACAGTACAAAATGTCACTGTCTATCTCTGCATGTGGAGTTATACAGTGCCTATAAATTTCAAGTGACTGTGTTTCAAAATACTTCGTCTTATGTTCAAAATAATATAGTGCAAGTGTGCACAGCTGTATTTGGTCGCAGAAAGTTATAAGAGCCTATGTCCTATGTATGTAATGTGCACTTGTTTGTACAAAATGATAACACCATGTTAGGTTAAAAGATACTACAACCAAAAAAATTGACACATCTGAGTGACTTGACATGGACTCTGCCATGTGTGGCGTTGGTCTTGTCTTGGTCATGCCCCACTGTCATACTCAGTCCTGACTTGTACTTCACTGGCTATGTTCTTGGTCTTGACTCAGTCTCAGCTAAATTGGTCTTAAACCCAACTCTACAAATTACAAATTACACATTTGTGTACAGCAAGCAGCAGGAAGTGTAGCTTTTCTATTTACCATATTTGCTAGAAAGGACATGGCATGATCACAGACTTAATGCTCTTGACTCTATTAAGAATTAGGAAGCACGAATGGTGCTGCCTTTCTGTCTTTCAGTGAATGTGTTCCTGTAATAAGTTGATAAATGTTACCTGCATCATTCCTGCCAGATCATTTCAAGTAATAATAGTGCAAACAATCTCGGGAGTATCTGGAGTGTCCATCAGCTGGTCCCTTCAAGGCACTTTAAAGAAACTGCATTTTGACCCTTTAAAATGGCTGTCCTGAGCACTGTTCCTTCAAAGTCCCCTGTGTAGGCGTCATCACTTCACAATGGACCACACCGACTTGTCTTACTGACAAAAGACAAACGAGTCAACAGATGCCAATGGTCTAGAAGGTCATTATTTATTCATTGGAAGCTGCTGGAATACATTGTGTGGGATTATATAAAGGGCTCTGTTTTGTATTTAGGCAAACAGTACAGTAAAGGCATTTTGTCTCATTCCAACATCTATTCAACAAAGACTGTAAAGAACACTGAAAAATTAAAAAAAAATCTGGAATAATCACTAATATTTATTCATTTGGTCAAAGCGTTTATCCAATGTGATCCAAAGTCCAATCTAAACATAGAGCTGAACAGGAACTGCACTGGATTTCAGGCAGTCCAGGGATTTCAATCTTCTGATCTGTAGCCCAGACCCTCAAAGAGGCAGTTAAGTGAAAATCAATTCTGCAAAAAAATTTCCTTTAATCCCAATGAATCCCAAAATTTTCCTTTAATCCCAAAGAATATGTAGCTCAAATCATCTGAAGCAAGTATATTTATGAAGATATAGGATATTATTGTATGACGATATATTTAAGGAAAGGAATTTGAAGTGAGATAAAATTTACATTTCAGCTAAATTACCTGCATAGTTACAGTAAATGTCAGACATCAGCTGTTTTAATACATTTGGAATAAGAGGAAAATTGTGTAAACTGAGCTATTCAATAATAATAATAATAATAATAATAATAATAATCTAAGACACTGATTCCAGTAGTATTTAAATGTTAAATGATTGAAAGTTAAATTTAAAAAATTGATTTCCACATATGTTCAGTTAAAAAAAAATGCTCCATTTTCACAAATTTCAAATATATATATAATTCTAAATGATCCAGGCACTGGAGATAATGCCTCCTTAAAATGTACAGCAAACACATTTCTAGCCAATGGACATGCATTCAGGATAATTAACTTCACTGATCAACACACAACATGCTCTTGAATGGAACAATATAAACACAGACAGAAAAACACACACATGCACTTTGCAGCAGATTACACACAAACAGCATTAGTCCCTTTGTGCAACGTTGAATGATTCAAGCTTTCCATCAGTATGTAAACATCACAGTGAAATTCCTGACTACTGTGTATTGTCCTTTAGACCTTTACAGTTGAACGCTTGGGAATCACGCAAATCCTCCCTTCCTATTATCTCTGTACAAGATTCCCATTCTTTATTTTGAGAAATATGATGGAGTGCATAAGTTATTATTTTTTTGGAAATAAAATACTCAGCACCTTTGAGTGCAGAAACCCGAATAAAGCCAGTAACACCTATATAAATTGTTTTAGCCGTAACTCATCTGCATGTCGTTTTCTTTCCGCTCTTCAAATATGACTAGGCATGCAGACACGAGAAAAAAAAAAAAGACGACAGGCACGTACTGGGTACAACTAGCATTAAAGCCAGGGAACAGGAATGTCAGACAAGATTGAAAATTGAGGTAATCAGTTCAGATGTAATATAAAATTAACCTAAAAGCTGGAATTTGCAAGTACTACAGTCAAATGTGAGGTTCTTGATTACAGAGTATGGAGTTCATATGTTTCTAAAAACTAACAAGTAGCCATTTTGACCCCATCTGTGTGACTGCATGTCTGGAGTCGAGCACAGTTTGGTGTTCTCTACCTGCTTGGACACACAGAATCAACCTGCGTTAGAGCTCACCAAGCAATGCTGGACTACAGGCACTGGCTAGATTCGAGTTTTATGGCACATCAGCCATTATGGATGTGTGTGAACATGATATGGGACACACACCGTGGGATAACGACTCAGTTTCCCACTAAAAATGACCTACTTTAATTCAGCCATGTTTGGGTTGGTTCAGGTAGAATTAATACACGCAAGATTGAGTGCAAAAGTTTGTAAGGGAATGCACGTAAATTTAAAACTCTTTCATATAAATGATAATAATATAATAATAACAAATGATTCATTAAAAATGTATTCAGATTCTTTACTATTTATACCTAACATTAAAGGAAAAATTCCAATGTGTATATAAATAAAATATTGTTAACAATTATTATATTAATATATCCTAATATATTTCATGTTGATGATCAAAATTCTAGGAAATACAATTTTTGAACAAAATATTCAGGATGTACAAAATGTACTGCTTTGGACTGTTATATGATTTGTGTCATTATTTAATTTAAATTACAGTAATGCTCTCTAGTGATTTGGAGGTGATTAACACCTGATATTTTCCTAAATACAGCCTTAAAGTGACACGTAAAAAAAAAAAAAAAAAAAAGTTGAAAGTTTTTTGCACATCATTCCAAATGTCAAATAAATATTCTCTAATACCTAGAATGTTAATAACTAGTAAAAAGTATTTTATTTTTTCTCCATTCAGGAACCAAATGTCTGCACTTCCAGCTGAATCTGGATTTCTTGAAGCTGAACCAATTTCTTAAGTCTTCTAAAATGTCTCATAATACTTGAATCCACCCTACAGAACCACACTTGGGGTCTACTCATTGCATAAAAATTGTCATATTGCACTATTTTCTCTGTATAAGTAAAAAAAAAAAGGTTTTGTACTATCCCTTTTTTTTTTTTTAAACATGATACCAATATCAGAGCTGTTATCTGATACTGCTCCGTTAGTGACTATATACATAGTAAAAGGTGTTTAAAGGTGTCGCTATGGAGACACCCTGTTAGCTTCAAGTTGTTTCAGCTAATGATGACAACAAGTGTCATCCTTACGGTAATCAAAAGCGACTCTGTGAGCTTCTGTTGGTCAGTGATGCAAAATATCATGTACAAGTGCAAGGTTTGTGTAGTGTCAGGCAACGTCACACATTTATGGAATGTTTAAAACATCAGCGGATCAGATCCTAAAATGGCAAATCAGGTCTGATACCAGTGCAGTGATTCAGGATATCTTCAGTCTGATTACGGTGCAGGAAAGGCTCCCCATCCATATGTTTGCACCAAATCTTATTTTCCTTAATGTGCTCACAAATGTTGTTTGTAATACAGAATAGAAAAGTAACTCCTATAAAGGGCCAGGCTTTGATGCCTAAAGCTAACTGAGCAATAATGCGATGTGCTGTTATAGGAAAATATTCAAATGTGGTGGCGCGATGCGGCCCGATACGCGGCAGAGCTGATTATTTTTTTCTATAACAGAACTTCACGCAGTGGTTTATTCCTCTTACACCACAGAAATTCATTAATTAACGACATGTCAGACTTTATCAGTTTAATGCTGTGAAATTTGCGCAATACAAGTTAGTTCCTGCCAGCAGTTATGCTGTAGCAGCTATAAACAACTGTGCCCTCAGTTAATAAGATAAAAAAGTCTCTGTCCTGAAAACTCTCCCATGGAGGAAAACTTAATAAGCGTTCCATATGTTTACATACATGTGCATTTGTCTTTGTTAAATAACAGCGTATTTTGTAATCTGTTTAAGTCTGTTAGGCTTAGATTATGTGCAGTGTCTGCCATACAAGTCCCTGTGAAGGAGTACTGTATTGCCTCTGTGTGTGTGTATGTATGTGTGTGTGTGTGTGTTAGCCTACATTGTTGATACTTTATAAAACATACTGCTGTAGTACAATGTGTTATTTCACT
>CM074955.1:9239520-9259094 GCA_037577455.1 Pangasius macronema
AAATGGCTGTAATTCCTAAATGGTAAATGCCATATTTTTGTGGAAGCTCTTAAAATAAAGCTGAAAGTCTACACTTCAATCACATTTTGAGTGTTTTATTTCAAATTCACTGTGGTGGTGTATTAAGATGGTGATACCATGATATCTCAGAAAAAAGTATATGACATCATTTATCATGATATTATATCATCATGTTGTCTCAGAGAAACGCCCTACTTACTATGACATACATAGAAAAAATGAAAACAAACAAAAGTAAAAAGATGATGCCTTTGCAAGCTCTACATTACAAACCAGTTACAATACATCTTTAAATTGGTGATTGTTCTGTGTACGCTTCTCTGTCTGTGCATAATGGACATCCAATAATGTAATTACTTAATATTTTTCAAGCTATCTCAAATGCACAACACACAGAGTAATAATTGTAAAAAGGGTCCCCTTTTGGTTAGATATCCATCCATCCTGGCACCTATCCCAGGGGGCTCAGGGTACAAGGCAGGAAACACCTTGGATGGGGTGCCAACCCATCACAGGGCACAATCGCACACACTCACACACTATGGACAATTTGGAAATGCCAGTCAGCCTACAATGCGTGTCTTTGGACAGGGGGAGGAAACCGGAGAACCTGGAGGAAAACCCCGAAGCATGTGGAGAAAGTGCAAACTCCACACACACGGGACGGAGGTGAGAATCGAACCCTCAACCCTGCAGCTGCGAAGCAACAGTGTACTGTAAATGTGTAACATTCATGTACTGACCTTGATTTCATATAACGCAAGTAACGTTCATGATTTAATTTGTTTATAAAATTATGTGTTAATAATTTGTATCTGCAGGTGCTGTATATTAACAACATTGTTGCAGTCATGCTGACAAGCACCTTGATCTTCAGAGGCACAGGCATGACATTTGTTCCAGTGTAATGAAATGTGTTGTTATAACGTGTCTTGTAACATGTAATGTGTTTTACTTACACATTTCCAGGGAATTCAGATGAAGGTCGCCAATAAACAACAACTTCATTCTACACAAAAGACAGACTGCAATGTAACCCAAAACTGTAATGTAAATACAGCAAAAAGGAACCAAATAAATCCAGTACTAACCGATTTCTTACAGATTTTCCAGCCGGATTCGTCTTTCCTGTAGCTTACAAGACGATCTGCTACAGAACCGGCCTTTTCCTCATAATCCATAGCGTGATGTTTTATTGCTCTAAATGCTGCACAGATGAACCGTGGCTTTTTTCATTGGCTGAACGAGCTAATACCGACAGACAGCGATATAATTTACACTCGCCTCGCTAAAGCTTGCCATAAAAGCACAAACTGACACTTACAGCACCTATAAAACCCGTAAATCTTTCATTCAAATAAAGGAAATCCTGAGGACTCATTCATTCGTTTCTGTCCAGTCAAGTGAGTACATGGTTCTACAAGTACTGCGCATGCGTGGAAATGATGCGCATGCGCGGTGCTACTTGGGAAATTACAATGGCATGCTATATGTAGTGTACGAACTGGGGAAAATGCTGAATTTCGACGTTACGTCCAAAAAAAAAAAAAAAAAAAAAAAACTAAGGAAACTGTTTAAAATATGTGTTATTGAGCATTTAGCATATTTTAAAAGTTTCATCTACAAAATATTGGCAAAAATGTAGGTTTAAATGTAAGGTATTTTTTATATAAGCAATATATAGAAATATAGAAAGGCATATTAAATGCCCATGTATTTACTTTTCCACTGAATACGTTTACATCAAATTATTAAGACCAATTTTTACACCCTAGAAACTTACAGAAAGATGATTTATTCCCCTTATACCCCCAAGCATTATATATGTCTTTGCTGTTGTTGTTTTCATTGTTGTTGTCGTTTTCATGAATGTCAACAGAACTTTTCTATGTGTCTTTATATTCTTTTGTATTTTTGTATAGTATGCTTTTGTATTTTCTTTTAGTATACTCTATATAAAACACATAGGCCAGTAATTTACCTACTTATTTTAATTAGTATGAAGAGCAGTGTCCATTAGCCCCAGCTTCTTTCACATAACTGTAATGATATTTATATATAACTGTCATCTCATTTATATTTCAATTTTAATGAGCAGTCTCAAAGCAGTTTCTCTATGGTGTGAAGCATTTATTACATTTGACACAAACATGGATTTTCCTGTGTAGAATGGTGTCTTGCACCTTGTAGAACTTTCCATCATCATAACTTTTTATGATGACTCTCCTTTCCGAAGCTTGTTTTATTAGTTGCATATCTTCATCATGTGTGATAAACTTGTTCTTCCTCTTCCGTTTTGCACAATGTGAACCTAAAGATCCAGTTTAGACACTGATTCATCTGCTAGAAGTTCTAGGACCTCTAATGCTGTCAATTTATCTTGAGTGATTTTTGCCCAACATTTAACATTAGGTCACGTGATGTAAAGTGACAGATTGCAACCAGGGACTTTTCTTTTATTTAAATTATTATTAACTGAATCTAGCTAAGGGCCTCCAACCCCATTGCACACATGTGAGACGCCGTGATTGCACTGAAAACACATCACTGTACCTTGCCATCCTAGCCAAATATGAGAACAAGTGCCTGACAGGTCATACTGATTAAACTATTTTCGTTTGGATTTATATACAAGGCTCGCTTCTGTCCAAGTGCCACCAAGGAGCAGATCATTTTGACCAGATCCAGCTTCCTCACACACAAATTACTGCCTCAGTTTCATGGTGACCTCAGATAGAGCTTTCTGAAACCACTTTACTTTTGATCTCATAAATCATATACATTTAAGAAATAATCTTGAGCAATTTGGAGCTGGGACTGAAAAAATTCCTCTGAACTTTATTTGCCTCAGTTTCACCAACATGGTCATACACTTTTTAAAAAGTTTGTAATTTGTAACAGATAGACTTGCAGACTTGCAGCCTTGCAGGGTTAGATGTTCTTATTACTTCATTTGTAACAGATTTAACCAAATTCACCCACATCACCATTGTTTGTTAGAATTCATACAAATTTCTCATGAAACCAGCTTTCACAGTTTCACTGTTCACTGCCATGCACCTGCAAATGGTTTTGCCCGAGTAATGAAGCATCAAGTTTGTGACCACATTGAGTCTCTCTGCTCAGCTTCGAAACTCATGCACCCTCAAGGACTGTTGCATTATAGGTCCCTACTTTGCTCATGTCAACAAAGTGCAGATTTGAAGGAAGACCACATTGCTTAAAGCACTATTTGGGTTATAGATGAAAAAAATACCTAGATGCCATACAACATTTGTCCAAAATGTATTTCCCATTAGAGGTGATGTGGGGAAAACAATGTTTAACAGGCTCAATAAATGTGGCTATAAAGTTGTCCCTACTTGAATGTCATGCTATGTAATCCAGAAATGCATGTTCCAGAGTGTTGTATACAAGTGTATAATAGATGTGTATAGTTCTCAAATTCAGATGAAGTTTTTCATTCTGTCTAGTTCACAAAGTATGTAGTTCTTCTATAATATTAATTACCAACACTTTACTTACCTTTATCCACAATGTATATCCGAATAAAAAATTTAAAGATTATGTGTGATCTGAAAATTTTCTGGAATATAACTTGTACCTATTATATTATTTATGCCATAGGCAGATTCATGTTCTAAATAACCTTTATATTACATTCTGTATATAGGTCTTGATATCACTTTATAATATCATATACAGAATATATTAGGTTTTACATTTGCAAAAAAGTAGGTCCTACATTTTGGTTGTTGTAGTTTTGCCTACAATATGTGCTTTAAAACATGTTAATAAGACAGCATTTGTGCAACACAACTACTGGAACCTTCAGTGTTGTTATAATATATGCAGTAAATTTAGTCAAACATTTGAGCACACTAGATCTTTTGATCCAGTCGTGTTCAGTTCAGCGCTGGTTTTGGTCTTCTTTTTAGTCATCTTAGTGCTATGTTTTAGGTATTTCTCTTTGTTGTGGATGACTTGGATGTACTGGTCAGTGCTGCTGTTCTGCTGGTCACTACTGGACTCCAGTGAGGCCGAATCCGACTCGGTCAGTGACGGCTCCCCCTTGCGTTTGTTCTTGGGCTTGACATGAGGTTCCCCATGCCTGTGTGGTGTTTCTGTTACCTTAATACTTGTCCGGGAGCGGCTACGAGGGCCTTCCTCTTCCCACTCTAGATAATCTTCCTCTTCTTCCTCTCCATACACTCTCCGTGCTAGGCGGCTCTCCAGAGTTTCGCCAATGTAAAAGCGTGCCGGTGATCTCTGATGGAGATCAGAGAGTGACCTCGGCCGGTGTGAGTGCCCTAAAGACCCTCTCTTTCCACCATCGTTAGCTTCATCTTCTTCCTCTTCTTCACTGAGGTGGGGTTGCTGACTCCGGGGAATGTAGCACTTCACATTGCGAGGGTAAAGCTCCACGATCTCGGCTGGCTCATCCACCACACGGTAGTGCCTTGGCAGACGCATGGTGGAACGCATAATCTTCTTGCGTGGTTCGTGCTCGTTTAGGATGACATACCGGGTGGCGTGAGCACGCCGGCCCAGGTAGCTCTGTGCTGTGACAATACCAGGCTCTGGGTGCATGGGCCTGAGGCTCTTCCTGAACACCGGTTCTGAGTGGATACTCTCAGAGAAACGCACAGAAGGATTGGAAGGATTATAGGCCATGTGGTGGTATGATTTGGAGCGGCCTGGATAGGCTGGATGCCTGAGAAACAAATGGATTTTAGTAACATAATTTTGTGGTATAAATGAGCTGAATCTCCTATATAGTTTTGATTGTTATGCTCTCTTCAAAACCCTCTTCGCTTCTTTTTAGATCCTATATGCCTAATAAACAAAAGGAACAATCATGCAAAAAAAACAAGCTTAATAATATTCTATTTGCCTATTTATTCTATTATATTAAAGACATGTTTTCTGTGCAACATTTGCTTCTTTAGTATTACACTGGAGATATCAGTCAAACATAGCTAACAGGTAATGTCAGTCTAGCCCCAAATATTTTCCATAAACGCACCCATTTTTATAGAACACTGTTGAGCAACATAGAATTATTTTTTTCTCAAATTTCCTCTTGGGGATGAACAAAGCCCACCCGTCCGTCCGTCCATCCATCCATCCATCCATCCATCCATCCATCCATCCATCCATCATTTGTAAGTGAATGATTTTGTAAATTATACAGATCCATCTTCAAATAACTGTAGTGTTCAGCTGCATGGTAATTTTTTTTTTATTACAGTCCTACTGTATCCTAAACCACAATAGAATGTCTGAGGCACATATTTTATGGAGAAGATTTTGGTGAGCTACACTTTTATTACTTGTTAGCTACATTATCCAGGCATTTCCAGTGCAAACCTCAATAAGCATATGTCAGACATCAAATATATATTTGGCTATGTGCTACTTTTGAGTTAAGGCAGGAAACTGTAAATTTGTCCTTTTGCCAAGCTATCTATTTAAAATATACACTAGTGACCCAAACAACTCTCTTTTTTAAATACTCAGATGAATGAAAATGAAATTGCAGCCTCAAGCTTTTATGCTGCAAAGTTGTCAGCATGATGGGAGATGTTTAAAAGCTTTAAATTATGACAAAATGAATGACTTACACTGCCATGAAGCCTTCTATTGATTGATTACTGATTTGTCTCCCTCAGAGATGTTTAGAAGCAACAATACAGTTTTAAAAGGGCATATTTAAGGTCAATATGTTTTTGAGTAATCAAACTACATTTTGGGAACCTTTAAAAGAAAGCCAAACCTGATGGGGATGTATTCCACCCTGTGAATCTCCCTCTGGGGAATGGATGGGCTGCCAAATACTCTGTAAGCACTGCACAAGCAGAGATGGACGTGGGAGGTTTATGGAAAATGTAAAGCAATGTACTGAGTGTTGAAGGGCCAGAGAACAGGATAGGTCATTAGAACAGACCTGCTAGGCTTGGGTCTCACAAGGATGGAAGGACTCCTGTCATCAGGCCGAGAGGCTGACTGGGTAATCGTGCGGATGCTGTTGCTACGACGGCCGGGTGAAATGATTTTGTTGACGCTGCCGTTGCGACGTGGAGGGGAAGCAGACCGGGCTGGTGACTCCATGCTGGTGATGTCACTCTCCTGCTCGGGTTTTTGCTCACCGCCCTCGGGTGGCTGGAGACGTGCTGCAAGGAACAAACCCACAAAGGACTACGTAATGCTAATTGTGTTAATGAGTGACGAAAAACATTTGCAATCATGACTCCAAATGCCATGTCATTAATAAACCATGTGTGGAACATTTGCTTTCATAGTTTAGCACTTGACCTACCAGGCTAAAAACTACAGTAAGTAAATCACTATCAGTATTCTATAAATATCTGTCTTCTCTCACCATGAGCAAGTCACTGTCACTACCATTACAAAAATGGAAAAATTTCAAATTAAATTAACACTGAGACACACTGTAATGAGAATTACATCTGTATAAAATCTCTCTGCATACAGCCATGCTTTCTGATTGGTAATTTAATTTGTAACCTTTCTGTATGGTTAATGACTCGATTATGGACTGTGACAGTTTCTGTATTGGATTTCAAGCCATTAATCATGCATCTGTTCATGATGAAAAATTGACACAAACTCAGGAATATACAAAAGCATATTAGATTAAAAAAATTGTATACTAATGCACCATAGCTTAAAACTATAAAGCAGTTACACTTGAGCCATTGTTCTGTCTATAGAATACCCGAATCTCCACCTGTTATATTGCCAAGCCAAGCTTACTGTTTTTATTGCTTTATTTAACTGGCGTTACTAACTCTGAGTCATTACCAAGATTAGAATTCTGGTAAGAAGCATTTTCAGGAGCAGTTCAGAAAAAATCCTCTAATCACAGTTTTAGCTAAGATATGTTTGGTGTCAATTTCCCAGGACAAGTTTGCTTTTTAACAGGCCTGTGTACTGTAGCTAAGTAAAGGAAGCTTATAGCAGACCCAGTTTACAACCATGAATGCCTAAATCATCAAAAATCATCTGCCCAAATAATACAAAGTGCTAACGTTTGATGTCTTTTTCAGTTATTTTAGCTCTCCTTCATGCCTTTGTCCATGTTTTTGATAACAGTATGTCATATAGGGATAGATGCAATATAAGCAAATCTATATGAGATCAACAACTTGATGTGGTTTGAGATGAAAGTGTGATGATTTTGGAATGTTTGCCCATTGCTAAACTGCTAGCTATATTTTTTCATTGTTTGNCGCATTAACCTGAATAGCTCCAGTGCAACACCAAAAACAAATCTCTCTTTTGGATGATTGAGGACATTGTCAATATTGCTATGACTCTTTTACCTGCAGCCAACTGAAACACTTTCTTCTTGTCTTCTGTGCGCTCCTGCGGCAATGAAATATCAAAAATCACATTTCACACATTCTAAAACTAACCAAACAATACAATGACTTTTGCTTTGTTTAACCTCAACCTTTTATTAGTGATTGACTCACGGTCTGAAGCTGCATTCTCAGCTGGTTGTTGGTGAATTTGAGAGACCTGGCGATGGACTGCAGGTAGTAGATCAGCATGCTGAAAACAAAAAGACAATGAAGAACCACACTGATAACAGCAGCCTCAGAGGACTAAATGATAAGCAAAGCAAGAGATTTTATCATCTGTTGAGTTTATTTATTTTCCTGAGGTAATTGAGCCTGGATAAGTGCTAGGGTGACTTACAAGAGAAGCAAGAGAGCTGGCAGAACCACCACAGGACTTGTGATGTAACTCATCACTTTACTAAACCATGCAGGGAAGTCCTTGTCTATTGTCTCGGAGATGATGTCATAAATCTTCTCTTGACCACTATAGAGGCAGTAGATCAGACAAAAGCAAACTGTTCATGATTTCACTTTTATAATGATGAAATTTCTAATTAGTTAGGAGATATTCATCCATGTGAAACTGTTGTTTACCCAGTAGAATGATTGGTATCACTACTATTAAGCAATAGAATATGAGAAGGAGTGTGCTATCGTGAATAATATCATGGCAGTGATTTGATACAGCGAGTACCATAAGTCACCACAACCATAGCACATGACCTTGAGTGTTATATTGCTTTTAATTAACTGACTTAAAACATAATGCTCAGAAACTATAGACATGGTTTCAAATGTTTATTTTTGATATCATCAAGTTCTTCCTCCACAAAAAATAATGCTCTCTACAAGGACTTGCTATAAAAAAGTAACAGTAAGGTAACTGTAGAAATTAAAAAGTTAATTTTGCTGGGTCTTTAAGCTAATGGCTAGTCTAGAAGCTTTATTAGCCAGGTCCTCAGCATAACAGCTTATATACTTATCATGATCTGTAGAAAAAGGCCAATTGAAATTCTATTCTTTAAAACACTGTATCACTTACAAATGAGACAAAAAGTCCTGTGGGAAAGAAATTTTACCTTTGTAATCAATGTAAGCTTGATGAAAAGTCCTTTGCAAAAAAAACAACAACAAAACAAAACAGTTTTTGGAAAGAAATTGGAAAGAAAAATTCGGAATTAATTTCTATTGAGTTCGTCCACTTCCAGTGGCAAAGGAAAGGTGGTCAATGATTTCTTCTGAATCTGACCTTCTGATCAGTAATTTTGAATCAGTGTAGGTTATCGGATTTAATACATCCTTACTTTTGGTACTTGTATAGAAAATAGCCTTCCACTAAATGTAATCAATCAGCCAAGACATGTTAGGTGTACAAAGTTTGTTTCATTAGTTTTGCATTGGAAGTGTGAAGCTAACAATTAACAGAAACTGTAGTGTGTGATGCAATCATCGCAAAGTCGCCTCAAATGATATTATTCGGCACAGTAATTGCATTTGTACATTTATATTTATATATATCAGGTATATATATATATATATATATATATATATATATATATGTGCATCTTTACATTTTAATCTAAATAAACACAAAATATGTGCTCAGGAAGAAATTGATTTTAGCTTCAAGATGCATTACTAATGTTATTTTGTACATTTTTATAGATAAAAGAGTGTCTTACATGATCAGAAATCACATACACAAGACGTTTCTGTTACCAAACAACTAGACAAGGCTTGAAGGCAGCGGTAATTTAGACATGTTGTTTGCATGATGCTAAAATGGTGGCTATAAGTTTCTCTTACATGTTACAAAAATTAGCCTTGTAGCTTTACTACAACACTGAAGACAAGCTGGCCTCAGACACCAAACAAGTCTTAGCTAATGGACTACATTTGGGGAAACTGACAGCTGTGCAGATTTCATTTTTTGGATGAAATATTCCTTCAAATTAGAAACCTAACTGCACAAATGCAGCACTGATTCAGTACAGTGAACATACTGTCACTGCAGGGAAATTAAGCTGCTCTGAAATCTTTTCACCTGCTAAACATCGCTCTGGATATGGTGGGGTTGTATGCTGTTCCTGGCAAAGATTAAGCAGGGAGGCTTAATGAAAGTGGCTTTAACGGTTTGTGCACACACACATATTTCCCTTCAGATGGCGGCTTGTAAGCCTGACTCATTTACCTAAAAGGTCCGCAGTGCTGTGATGGCCTGTACCTCACAATCGCAAAGATGGTTGGGAGCATGCAGAGGAAGAGCATGAAGAGGAGCATGGCCAGGTAAAAATTATTAGATCTGGGAATTAAAGAAAAAAAAAAAACAAATTTCAGAGGCATCAACATTGCTAACAAGAAAATCCTAGTAGGCAGACAAAAATATACCACAAAAACCTTGGTGGAGAGGATGGCTCGATAAAAACATAAATGATAAATCAAATTGGTTGGACTGATATAAAATGTCTACTTTTATTATTGACATGAAAGGAAAACATGAAACCAGCAACTTCTCTGCTCAAATAGGGACACAAATTAGTTCAATACATTAAAACCTATGAAGTAGGCCTATTCGGTAGATACTGAAAGAAAATATATTATCCACATCACATTTTATCCTGTCCTTCAGGATTGGACAGCCTGTTTCTCAACAAAGAAATGCAAAATACTCTCCCTTTTGTTTTCTACTGGTTCAAAAGCCTGAGGTGTGCAAATTTACAACTGTAGGTTCACCTAGATAAAGTCAACACAAAGCAAAGCAACCACAAACATGTTTTTCCACATCCCATGCCCTTTCCCTTTCAGTGAATTGGCACTGCTTCATATAATTCTGCTAGGAGAATTTTATTTTTCCTTTACTTATCTGCTTTAGATGAAAAAACATAAAAGTGTCATTTTTAGGTGGCTCCTGTATTGCTGTAGCAATGGGTTACTTCATAATTCAGAAATCTAAACAGTTTAGGACTGTAAATAACAATTTCTGTAACATGGCTGGGTTGAGAAATGTAAATACAGTAAACTAAATTATCTCTCATGGCCTTTCATGAATATCTTGAAAATGCACAGCTGTTATGAAATACTCAGTTGGATCCAAATGACTGTTTTTTTCCCTCCCCTAATTACTGCATACGCCTGATGAGCTGCAATCATTTCACTGCATTCAGGGTTTCATGGCTTTATATGAAAGACCTAAAGTCAGAAGATGGATGGTGGGTGAAAGAGATGACATTCTCACCTTACATCTGTGACTGACTGATAAGCTTATAACAGTCTATGACAACATGGCCATTAAATAAATCAGTTCAAGAAAGCAGAAGAGCAGGATGGAGGAATACACAGCTCGGCAGCACTGCAGAGCCGATAGAAAGAAAGAGAGAGAAAGGGAGAAATGAAAGGGAGCAGTAAGCTAAACTGGACCATTGAGACTTACTGATCTTTGATCTAAAATGGTGCCTGATAAAGTCGTGTTTCACGCTATATTAATTTCATTTAGTCCGAGATCCCAGCTAAAATATAGAGAATTCGATCAGTGACTCACACAATGACTGAAGGTTCACTGCTTCAGAGATTTATATGGCCTGTAAAAAAGGGGATTTCAGCAAGAACAAATAATAATGCTATCCAGCCTCACATCCTACCATCTAAAATTTAGACACAGTTTTCAGGTTTTAAAAAAAATGTTCTCCAAACTACAAGAAGTCTCAAGATTCAATATAAGATGCTGATGATGCTGTTTGACCACTTTCACCCATCACATTCATTCATGTTTCCTCTACATTCACATAGTATGCTCTCAACTTCACCACTTTAGCTCATATACACTAGCTTTCTATCTTGCATATACACTCACTGAGCACTTTATTAGGGACACCTGTACACCTACTCATTCGTGCAATTATCTAATCAGCCAATCATGTGGCAGCAGTCCAATGCATAAAATCATGCAGATACAGACCATCAGCTTCGGGTAATGTTCAAATCAACCAGAATGGGGAAGAAATGGGATCTCAGTGATATCAACTGTGGCATGATTGTTGGTGCAAGATGGGCTGGTTTGAGTATTTCTATAACTAATGATCTCCTGGGATTTTCACAAAGTGGTGAAAGTGAGAGATTTATGTTTGTGAGGGATAATTCAGTAAATGTGTTATGAGTATTTTATATGAATCTGCAAAAATGTTTAGATGTGAGAGCATTTGCTTGTAAGGCATCTCACCTACAGTGGCATTCCTGGGTTTTGGGGAATAAGCTTGCTGGACTTACATTGCATGTGAGGTGACTTATAGGTAAATGCTCTCACATCTATATATTTTTGAAGATTCATGTACAATGTAATCCCAGCAACCTTATTACCAAAAACCCAGGAATGCCATTGTATTACCATATTATCTTCTATAAATAAAAATCCATTTATTTATATAAATCCCATGTACTAAATATCAATATTTAGTGCCATCTTCTGACCTGGAAGCCCGGAAGACCTGTTGATGAGGAACATTACAGGTGAGCACAGCCCAGCTTCTCAGGTACATGAGTCCGATTAGCTTCAGCACATTGAAGGCAGGTAGGCAGGGTGAGAAGAAAGCCCCCATCCTACAGAGCCAGGGAGATGACATAAAAATTTATATGTGTTATTGGAATGCTCTCTCATTGCCAGGGCTGCTGATACTGATCCCAGCCAAAGGCAAGTCATTATTTACAGATTACAAATCTGAGGGCCAATGGAGCACCGTGTGTCCTTGTGAGAACTGTGGGTAAAATGAAATAGAGCGAAACAGAGTTTAGAGGGCAGGGAATTATGCGGTGAAAAGATACGGCAATATATTATGATGCAGAATACGATGAAAACATCATTAGACACCAAATGCATTCATTGGAGTTTAAGTAAACAAAAGAGAAGTTATTACAGTGGCCTTTCAAAACAAATGCTAAGTTCATTATTACTCTTACATACCATATCATTCCCTGGTTGTATATTAGATGTAGGACATTTTCAGCTATCTTGAATTCACCATATTCAGGCTGTGAGAGAGGTGTACAGGAAGTTTATTCAGTATGCAGAAAAAAACAACAACATGACAACAAAGTAATCATTAGATTTTACAAGTTGCATGGCATGAATAAACAGGTTATAGGAAGTAAGGTTTTAATTAAAAACACTCTTACGAATTTGCTCTCCAGATCCCAGCAGCAGCAGTCACTCAGGTATCGAACCACCAGGCCCCGGATAAAATCGATCAACAAAATGCTAGCCACGGTGAAGATCATGTCAATGATTGAGAGCTTCAACATTTCCTGTAATCAAAATAAGCAGAAGACACATTTACTCTACCTGGCTGGGCACTGTCCCTCTCTTGTGTAACAGTACTCCTCCAGAAGAGTCTTAGAAGAGCTCCTTAAGGAAGACTATTAAATCAGCTGTATGGATTGCATCATGGAGAATTGATGTGCACTGTCTCTGCCTACTGATAGTTTCATTAAGTAACTGTCTGGCTCGACGATTCAATCCATGCATCCATGTATTCAATCCATAGTCATTTCTTTGCCATCCAGAGGAAAACAATTACTACAGGACATTACATTTTCATTTTTTTCCCTCTGTCAGCATTAATGCCATATTTATGATAGCTTTTGAGTAAATTGATGACATTGGTTAGCTTAAAGACTGATCTACTACAGGAGCTGATAAGTGCTTGTTAGCTTCAGTGCGAGTAGAAATTGCTTGGTTAATAGAGTAGAGTATTTAAAATGTGGGTTCATCCAATGCGAATCCACAACTGATGTTGGCCTATTTTGTCTATTTTGGGTGCTCATGTTGGCCCTCACTATACAACATTTTGCCAACATTGGAGTGATGTTGGCAAAGGCACACTTTTCATAACAAACTGCAAAAATTCACCCAACACTAGCCCAGAATTAGCCAAGGAGTGCTTCTCATAACAACCCTGCCAACACTGGGCCAATGTTAAGCCAAAGTTGGAAAAGGCACAGTTTTCATAATAACCCTGTCAACATTGGCCCAACATTGGCAAGGTGGATTTCAAGTTTGCTGAAAGCCTGTTGGCCCTGGTGTCCCAATATTGGCCCAGTGGACAAAATTATGTTGGGCCAACATTGGCATCCAGTGCTGACCCAACAGAATGACTTGTTAGCCCAACATTAGCCCAATGTCAGTTTGCTACCTGGGGAGACATCTGCTTACCTAATGTTTGTAATACTGACATAGCATATTCTAGTGTGCTGCTGTATTATCATCTAACTTTTTTGTAAATGTTTTTTATGGTGTACTGACATAAACATTTCTTTATTGGACAAGATAGTATAATTTTAAATTATAATAATGATAAGTTAGATAAATCAAAATATTACTTTTGATTTAAATAGGACCAGCTCTGCATCTGTTTTGGTTAGTTAAGCCTCTTCATCATATACTTAATACATATGCATGTATTAAGCTTTTCAACTTTGCCAATTATAGAGTTTTTTATGTGAAAAACATGTCTGCACACTTTCGTCACTTGTTAAATCTCACCTGCCCAACATATGTCTCCCAGCACTGATCCTGCTGGGTTTTGCCATTGTATTCATATAGTATGGACTGGTTCATTCCAGTTAGGACTGGTGCTGATGGTCCAGACACAACACTGTGCTTGACATTGACATTGGTGGTACGGTTTAGGTCTATTACAGCCATGGTGAACGTGCCATTCCTTCCCTCAGTGATCTCTGGGACAATGGTGGACAGGTTGGTCTCTGCAGGCTGGGAAATGGTGGCCAGGTAAGATGTGGAGTCAGACCAGTTCCCTGGAATCTGAGACAAAAAATGGAATTAAATAAAGATATCTTGGGAATTTAGTAGGAGCAGAACATCTTGTCACATATGAATATGCATGGATTGTTTGGGCATTAATTCAAATTTCTAGGAGCCCCATCATTTTACTTGGGTCATTCCTTGTATAAGGTGCATTTTGTAACCAAGACATAATAAAAATATGGTGCAAACATGTCATCTGAATATATGTCATATACTGGATATCATAATAGCTATGTCTCACAATTTAAAATAAACTAACTTTTAATTGATTTCCAGTGTAAGGTAAAATTACTACATTGTGGAGACAGTAACAATGGGGACAGATAAAAAAAAAAAAAACACAAACACAACATAGTGTATTACTAATTTGTTATGCTGATAATGTTGCTACACTACCCATTAGCCACACCATGTCACATGATCACAGCATGCACAACATCACATGACCACAAGCACCTGAATTACATTATTGTTCAATCAGCACTAGTATATCAGTCTTGTATAGCTCTCATTGTGTAGCTTTGCCACCCATGTTATGGTTTGTCCCTTGTCTTTTGTCTAGAGTCCATGTTCATGTTTATAGTCATGTTATCGTAGTTTTGGTTATTTGTTTGTGTTTCACTTGCAAATTTAATAAAAACCCTACACTAGTATCTGCCAAAGAAGTTCACTTCAAAAAAATCCAGATTTATTCAAAATGTCTTAATTAGGAGAGTGAACTAATTTGTTTATTTTAAAAAATATTGGATATTTTCATTGTCATGCCCAGATCTGCCACCAATCCAGAAGCCACTACATCTTAATAATCCACCAAAAATTCATCCTGGACTTCCTGCCGTTCACCCTTTACCTACTGACTGAACAGACCTATTTTACAATCCCTCTGATTAGACTCTGTCCTCTGCACACTATACCTCTCCACTCACAGATATTCTTTGCAAGGTTTTGCCAATTCTCTATTTCACAATTACAAAATTGAGTGTCCCATTTATTTATGACTCTGCTTCTGTTTTGGCTACAGGACTTTGCTTGTCTGCTCATTGACCATAGCCTGTGTGATTCTGGCTTTTGCTTAGTGATTTGGATTTCCTTAATAAACTTTCAGAAATAATGCTACCAAACTGTAATTTTCCTACTTGTCATTAGGGTGGTACTATAAGGTGACATCTTTTGTACCTTTAGTATGTGTCTTTAAGTATGCAGGACTTATGTTAGGCTTTTGTCTGTTGAAGGATTAGAGAATAATTCAGAAAAGTCACTTACATCAGAGCTCATGCTATTCACTTTGTCCAACAGGGCGATTATCAGACTATAGAGGTTTCCAAGATACAACACCAGCACCCTGATCAAATCAAACCCAAAATGGAAAATCAGATAAGCCAGGTCACAACCTTAACATTCTTAAAAAAAAACTTTTGCACATCTTAGTCATATCAGACCTGGCAAGTTGGAAACGAAGGCTGGTTCTTGGGTGGTACATCTCCAACTGGGCCACCAGCTCAAAAGCAGAAGGAGCGATCATAGTAATGAGGGACACCACTACACTCACCTAACACACAGAGAGGATACACTGTAACATAATACACACAAGCAGATCCTTATTCTTTTTACATCACTGCTAATTATACAATTATTAATTATCACTCAAATATAGTTTGAGGTGGTTCTTTTTATAGAATGTCCACATTTATCTATATATTTAAAAATGTAACTTTGAAATGTCTAGGGGGTAAAAAATCATGACACATTATATGAAGTACAAAATCATTACAACTGTGTTTTTTTTTTAATTGCTTGTAAGCATCTTATAAACTCTTATGAACCCTTATAATGCCTCATACAACTCTAATAATATGCTTTAATAATGCCTTATAAATATGAGTGATAACATTGTGTCCTTGCCTTTTTGAGATATTTCTAACAAAACAGTCATGTGTTTTGTATTTTTTTGTATTTATTATTTTTGACATTAAAGTTTTTAAACTTCAGTAATGTGTCAGCATGTGGTTGTGATCAGGAGTTAAGTGTTTCCATATTACAACACGAAAATATAATTAATAGTGTCTTGAAGGATTGAGGAACATGTTCACTATATAAACACTCTGTGATGACATTTTAAATGTTTATGATTTTTTTATGTGTTAATAAATAATACAGTTATAATGATTATGCACAGGTCAATATTATTTATAAAGGGTTGTGCAGTAAGAATTTCTATGAAGACCATATGTATAATGACCTATGAATACGTTCATAACATATAATAATTTTATAAGACATTTTTACACCTTGTTATAATTACTTATGAAAAATGCGTTATGCTTTATAGCAAGGGTTATGACGCATTATGAATTTTAAACAAAATCCCTTGGTAGTGTTCATCCTCACCAACCAAAGAACCTTTTAACAATTAACTAAATGTATATAATTATCATATGAGTGTAGCTTATTCACAGACTTATTATACTATTATAACTTAATTGTAATATCTTAGTTGTATTTGTAAGTTCTGAGTAAAGTGATACATATACTAAACAAACAAATGTTTCATATACCGATGATTTTCTAATATTGACTTGGAAAAAAACACCCACACAGGACACTGTCCCTATGATTAAGCATAATGCAAAGTGGGGTTGAGTTTAATATAATGTGTTACAAACACTGGTTATAAAGCTATATGCTAAGAATTCATAGTACAAGTTTCTATCAAGTGTAGTGTATTTTCACAAGTGATTACTCATAACAAGGTTTACAATGCCTTATTACTGCATTATAGCGTGTTATGAATGTCTTCATAGTTCATTATATACATTGCCTATTGTAACCAAATCATTTTCTTATCTGTTTGAGAAATCCTTGTATTAAACCAAAACCTGAATATTCTTTTCACACATTTGCTATATTGTTTAAAATGAACACCTCTCCACCTGCAAAATGTGAGTAAATTTTGGCACTGATGGGTAACTCCATTAATTTACCAGTTCACTTTGAAACACAAAGACCGTCAAATTTCAGTAAGACCTCATTCTTTTCCCACAGAGTTAGCTCTGCTTTCTGCTGCTCCAGCTTCTGTGAGCGATCCACAACAAAGTAGATGATGTAGATGCTGCCAGCCAGCGACAGCAGGACCAGGATGTTGGCCAGAATCCGCAAGCTGATCAAAACCGCTCTGCGTGGGAAGAGCCAAAAAAAAAAATTCCATCTCATTTGTATGCATAGATAGAATTTCACTAATACAAGCAGTTAAATTTAAATTAGATTTCAAGTAAATAATCCGTATCACAGGCTTATGTAAGAAGAAGACTTGATTAAATAATTTCCTCTTGACTAGATACTAACCCTCATTGATCCCAGAATGAGGATGTTAGTTGCAAAATAAAATTTAATTGTATACTAAATTGTATAACGGGTACAAATATATGGAGATTGATTGATGAGGAAGCTCTGAATTAATACACATAAAATCAAACTCATCCAAGTTTTTGCTTGAATATAGAGCATTATTGTTATTTCAACCCAACCATACATTTACATATCACTCTCTCCAACCATTTGTCCATCCATCTTTACTTCTTCCACCAATCTTGCCCTTCACTCATTCTACCATCCATTCACTCATTCATCCATCCATCCATCCATCCATCCATCCATTCATCCATCCATCCATCCATCTGTACATATATGGCAATTCCATATGTGACTTTATATGTTTGATTTTTTCTAACATAATTAGTTAACATGATTAGAACATTATTACGGATTTTGGAAGCTAGATAGTAATTTTTTTTTCAGCCTTTGAGCTTAAACTGTAGTTGCCGGTCAGCAAGGAATGTATGGGTCTACAAACCTTTGAAAGGACTAATAAAATAAATGCGACAGCACAGTGTCAGTTTTGGTGTGCATTCATTTGCATGGTTGTTAGACAAACGCATGCATTCCTATGTGTGTATAAGTGTATCTGTGTGGGTGTGTATATGTGTATGCCTACACACAGCTGAGTAATCCACTTTAATATATGAGCAGCTCTGATGGTGATTTAGGAGCAGTCATCCGCTGCAGTAAAAGCTGTGAGTATGAAATACGGTGGGAGGTTTTGTGCTGCGATTGCAGTCGATGTGGACAGAGTGTGTAAATCAGAGCTCTGCACTCTACACTAAGAACAACACTATCACCCTAATTCATCCACTGATACTGATCATTTCCCTTCCTTGAAAGCAAACTCTCGAATGACCCTCACTGAGAAGGGAAGAAGGGGCAGAGCTGGAATGGCCACAGTCAGCACAGGCAGAAAAATTGGGTTTGAGGAGCAATTTGAAACAGTAAATGATAAAAGTTTTCAAGGAAGTCTTGAAAAGTTGGCAAAAGTACCCACAGGCTGGTTTCTTTCTTCTTCTCTTGCTCTTCCACAATGGCCTCCTTCAAAATAAAACATTGAAGAACATATCAGTACCAACTCAGATGCACTGTAGACAACACAACAAACACATCTACATGTAATATTGTACAGCTGAGTAAATATCTCCATTTAGTAATGGTGATGGGGTGTAGATCTACCCAGACCTGCCGACCTTTACACATTTTGTGTAGGAACTCCACATTTTAACACTGAAGTACGCTGCTACAAGTTATCACTCAAAAATATAAATCTAAAAAAAACTTTCTTTTCCCCCCTAATAAAAGCTACAAATGAGCCAATCAACATGTAAATCTAAAATGACTGACAGTTGCACAGGTGTTTTGATCTCTCCAATATTAATGGGCACCCTGGAAGCCCCGCCCACCTCCTCCATCTCACATTAGTAATCTTTTATCTCCTATTGATTTTCCCACTTGAAAGATGCACATGTGCATCGCCTCATTTTCTGTCAAGGTAAATGGAGAATGTGTTGAGTTCATTAGTGTGAAATAAAATCTATACATTTATGTTTGACTCAGCTAACATTAGACAAGTTAGCATACAGTTAACATCAGTTAAATATACAGTACTGTGCAAAAGTCTTATGCACCCTGTTTTTTTTTTTCAGGACAAACTTTGTTATAGATTTTTATTTTATGACTCCTACATTATTGATTCAGTACAAAAACATTTCAGATTTCCAAACATTAGCTTTCCAGCACTAAATTAAATGTTACAGAAAAATGTTTGTATGTCAGTAAAGAAAGCAGCATATTACGTAAGAGTCTACTTTTTAGACAAATCATAATGAAGGCTGCTGGGTTTTGCTGCAAAAATAAGAAGCAAGTGCAACAGTAAAAGTCTACAGAAGAACTGTGGAGACAGTAAAAGGACAGAGGTTGTAAGTACTTCTTCAAAATGCCAAAAGAAGAAACAAGAGCAAGAGACAAAAAATAGAGAGTAGGCAATTTAT
>CM074955.1:9259194-9291479 GCA_037577455.1 Pangasius macronema
CCACCAGCCTCCTGGAAACAGCTGCATCAAGCATGCCGAAACGAGTGTTTGAAGTTATCACCAAGAACGGTAGAGCTGCTCACTACTGAGTCCTTTTTTTGACACTTTTAGTTTTGTTGTGGGTATTTTTGATCGATCTATCTATCTATCTATCTATCTATCTATCTATCTATCTATCTATCTCTCTCTCTCTCTCTCTCTCTTTGGTGTGAACAAAGGGTCCTCACACCAAATATTCTGAAACAAAGTAAATAATGACAAATGACGAGAAATATCATAAAAAATTACATCTTTGTAAATATTTCATTATTTTTAAAGCATCTTTGCTCTAAAGCATTTCTTTGCATGTGCCTAAGACTTTTGCAGAGTAATGTACTTATTATGTACACTGAAAAGTTTACACTAAGTATAGTCAAAAATGGCACTATTTTGGCTGAAAGAGAAAACGAAAAGAAAAGATGATCAAACAGGCCTACAACAAAGTGGAAATTATAACACTACAAAAAAAAATCATGGTAATGATATTTAGAAAGTGATTAGAAATTCTGCTTTCTCTCTTGTGCTCGTCAGTGCAGCTACATTCAATCAGTATGGTCAAGCCCATTACCACTACCGTATGCAAGGTCTGTCTATAGCTCTGTCTATCTTTATGTCTACCTCTGTCTACCTTTCTGTTACTAATATACTACTTGATTGATTTTTGTTTAGAAAAAAAAGACCACACTGTCATTCTAAATGATCATATTATCACTAGTAATAAAAAGCGCTTCACTCATGGTTACTTTCTAACTTTTGGCCTGATGCACACTGCTTTGTAGGTATATTATAAATATTGAGACCAGTGCATCCCTTTATACCCATAATCAGTAATACTGACAGGCTCTCCATATGGAAATTATCACTGGTATGAGAGAACATAAAATTCCCTGGTAGATTATGCTGTAATAAAAGAAGGTCAGTGGATCATTGGGAACCAAATCATGCAGATCAGGATGTCTGTGTCATGGGTTATGGCATACACTCACCCTGATGTTATTGACTATTGCTGCTCCTTTGCTCTCAGCAGCCTCAGGATTACCAATCAAGTAGTCCCAGGCACAGAAAATTCGCCAACAGAATGTGTAGTTCTCACTGGAAGCGCTGGATAGACTTAACCGTGAGTTCTTCGCCATTCTGGAGGAAAGAAATACATTCATCCCAGTGTGATATAACATGTATAGTATGATATTACAATAATATGTGATCATTCCATGAGTGGCATGACTGACTACTAAATTGTGTTTTGTTTGATTTTCAGTACGCATGTATTATCTGAGACAGTTGTCAGTCATGTTGTCATGTTGAAATGTGAATAATGAATAAGTCCCACCACATTTGTGAGGAGTTTTAACAGGTAACACATGAGAACGAAAAGGTAAAATGTTAATTAGATCTCTTTATTTTGAGTGTATTTCCTGAAGTACATTTGTTCATTACTTATGTAAATTCATTTTCTCTAATGGAGTATGCAAGTATGCATGCTTTGACACTGAAGGTTGACTCTAAAAGATTTAAAGATACACAAGACAAACTGTGGGGATGTTCCACAACATTATATGTACTGAAACTAGAAACAGTACAATATTTCATTCATTAATAAATTTTAAAAATGTCATTTACATGTTTTTTTGTAATTTAACCCTCTACTGCATGATTTTTTTTTATGGATTTTTATTACTTGAATTAGTTCAAGAAATAAAAATACATTTCTTTTAATTTTTTTATTTTTAATCCCCCCATCAAACATTTAACAACGCATATGGCAACAAGGTGCAGTAAAGGGTTAATTGTAATTGTTGTCAAATTGCTGTGGTATAAGAGTAATAGAGTACTTCAGTACACGCTGTTATTTAAAATAAATCTACTTTAGGGTAGTAACGATAACTCTGCTTTTTGTCAGGCCACGTCACACCACTCCATCACTGATTATTTTAATATAACACTGCACCTCATCACGTTCTTGTTCTTATTATTGAACCCATCGCTGATTTCAAGCAAATCTGTAATGATTACTTTCTTAAGAGAGTGATGAAACTGTAGGCAAAAACAGCCATCCCAACAAGAAAGTAGGCCAGGGGCAGGCGGTAGCCGGCGCTGCCAATCTTACGCACGTTTCCGTAATAGCCGTAGAAAAGCACTGAATACTGCAGGTAACCCTAAAAATGGAAAACAGTTTTGACCACAAAGTAATCCAAAGTTGAATACTATACTTAAAACATCAGACAATCTACAAAAGGTGAATGTGTATAGGTCCTACCCCAAGTGACCAGATGGTGTCAAGGTCCTGAGCTGAGGTGATTTGGTCTTTAGGGATGGTTTTGCTGCGTGTGGTGCCAAAAGGAGCACCAGCGAGGAGCTAATGGAGAGACCACACATAAGGAGGAGGAAGGGCGGGGGGATGAGTGATGGAAGCTGATACCAGAACAGGGAAATTGCTTTGTGTCCCTGTGTCAGGGAGCAATATAAATCTGGCCTCTTTTTACTGACAAAACATAGCATGGAGACATGAGAGGTCATTAAGTCCCGGTTCACGTCTTTCCTTTGAAACTTCGGTGTATATTTTGTAAAACAATATAACTGCAGTATTTAAAAGAGCTAAAAAAGCAAAATTGTGTTGAATATAGGAAGCTAATCAGTAAAATATCAGTAAGCACAGTGTAGCTATATGAAATCATGGGAAAATAATCATACAAACCAGTATCAAAATATATACGAATACATGCTCTAAACATTGTTATTTTTTCACTTGTTACGCAGGTTAATGGCTGCCTTGGTTCATCTTGGTTGTATTATATTAAATTATTTGCTGCTTTAAATGTATTCTTTCCAACAACAGATGCACATCATATTGTCTCATTCGTAGACATACACCCCCTAATGTCTGCGTATTACACATTAAAGACTAAAAATACTATAATCCTATAACATAAACAGTGACAGAGTTCTGCTTTGTAAAGGCATACCTCAGGAAGGACAATAAAAGCTCCGGTCATAATTGTGAGGACGATGTTAATCCCAAATAACCATCGTAGGAAAATAAAGTATGAGGCCACACCGGATCCAAAGTGACCTGCAAACAGGGTAAAAATCAAAAAATCCTAAATTTTACCGAATTCTGATTGACTGATAATCTTGAGATAAGAATTTATTCATGCTTTTGTGCTATCAAGAAAAATAAACGTCCTAATCTCAAGATAACCAGAGAGAACAATAACAAAGAATAATGTATGGTCTGAGTGCACTTCTGTGGACAACATATCACAAGGATCAACAAAGTCATTCTAAAAATATGCAATTATGGTAATATATTATATTAAGTATACAAGTTTATTTTCGTATGAAAGAATGAAAGTTAGAAAAATTAGGAGTGAAGGGTACGGATGAATAAAACAAGGACGTTGTAGAGAACTCTTGAAATCTTCTTTAGCAGCTGAGAAATCAACAAGCACAGAAAAGGCTCTCTTACAATCAGGCGAGACATGCTTGTTGTCTGAAGTCTGCTTCTTTAGTTGTGTAGCTATCAGGCTTATTTAGCTAACAAGTAAGCGGATTTTACAGGCTGCAAGTCAGCATGATCCAAACTTAATGTATAAATCATTACAAACTCACCACAAAAGAAATACTTTTTCTCATTAACACCATTTCTGCATGAAGCACTTCATAAAATTGCAAGTATTCATACAGTAGCTGCGCAAGTGTTCATAAAATAGCATAAATTATAATAAATACGATTAGAGAAGGTCAAAGATTAAGGTGAAATTTTGAGACCAAGTGTCGTCACTCCTTACGTCTCCTTCTTATTAAATTATGGTTTAAAGGGGGCTATGCAGATTATCAGATAAATTAGTAAGATATTAAGTTGTATAAATTAAGGAAAAAACATATGTTTTATTTTTTTAAATTAAATCATACATAACCCATACAACCAAAAGTATGATCTAACATTTGCAATGTCCTTGTCTGGAGACTTACATTGGGAAATGTAAGATTTATCGGGAGATTTACATTGCAAATTTTTCCTTCAGTTGAAATCCAAAAATAATGAGCATAAGTCTGTTATACTATATCAAGCTAAAAAAAGACCCACATTGCCAGGTGTTTTCATGATTAGAATCATAGCATTAGCCAGGAAGAATGTAAAGGAATTGAACAAAGTAACATATCATGGAGAAGAGGAAATAAAGGAAATTGATCTAAAGGTATTCTTGTAATTATGTCTTTGGAGAAACAGATTTACGTCAACATTCCTATGTGCCCATTATCTTTTTAATAGAGATAAAGTATAGTTCACTGGGAATAAGAAGGGTGGAATACATCATTTTGTATATTTTCAAAGAAGTGACACATGGTGCTCTGTAGCCTTGTTAAGCAATCAAACGAATGTCCTGTTAAGCAGGTCACATGGGACCTTACAGCCTTTAAAAGAGAAGTGTGATTTAATGAAGGCTTAAAGCTGAAACATTTGTTTGAACTCAGCAAAGTGTGTGCAGACGAGTATATCTTTAAGATCTAAGTATCTTTAATAATTTAAGGAGTAAGATTTGTAGAAGTAATGGAATCTAAGAACAAAGCAAGAGCGCAGTATTAGACCTTATCCAAATATAGGCCATTATGACAAGCCATTTTTATTAATAACATTGAGATTCCTCAACAACTTGTTTGATGCGAGTGTGTGACAATTTATGCATACAGAGTGCAAAACTGGTAGATATAACTTCCATTACTTGTTAGTGACATTAGCATTGTAGCTCGAGTGAAACTATACATTTTTATTTTTGGGCTGAACTATTCCCTTTACCAAGGTTTGCTCAATAATGGAATCAGGATGCTTTCAGTTAGACATGCTTTTATACCCATGATGTGACAATGACATGAGATGAGCAAAAGCAAACATTTTCAAAATAAATGTGCAATATTTCCTAATTTCAATATTCAACCGAGCCATTTTCATAATTAGTCATTTGTCATCAGATCCACTTGCTAAAAAGTCAATTAATTTTAATGCCGCTCAGGCAGCCTTGCCGAATGCCGCTGGAGCATTTTAATTAAATCGAGCCGTAACAACAGGCTGTAAATCTGAACGCAGAGTCGGGGGAGAGTGAGTGAATGAGAGCAGTGCAGGAAGAGAGACATTCAGGAAAAGGTGCAGGACCTCAACATAGACAATCTCATAATAAAGAAAGACAACATTTACATTTAACCACTTGCTAGACGCTTTCACCCCAAGTGACTTCCAAGTGAAGCAGAATCCAAGAGCACAGAGCTGAGCATTTGAGGATTAAGGGTCTCACTGATTTGCTCTCTGCTCTCTGGAATTTGGAACTTATCACTATCCAGTCACTAAGAGCAGAAAGTTCAGCTGAGGTACTGCTTCTTAGTATTCATCTGCATTTTGAGCACCACTGAGATCTTTCAATATTTATGGCTACACTGGAATGTTTCTTTGAGCTGAAGTTGAGGTGCACCTGCAGCTCTGCCGTTTACAGTGTTTTTGTGAAGTAATTTTGGATTTTTTTTCTCAAGGATGATTTCAAAGAGTTTTTTTCACCTCCACACAGACAATAATGTGAGCCCAGGATCGACCCACGGACCCTACAGCTGTGAGGCAACAACAAGCTTTGGCCTGCAGTCAAATATATAAAGAAGTGCTTTAGTGTCCTTTCCAACCGAATGGACGCCCACATTTCCAGTCTTGCCCTCAATTTTTTTTTTTTACCTTGAAAGAAAGAGTTTTATATTTTCAATCCTACCTCAGCCAATGTTTTTTTGTTTGTTTAATTATGTACAGTCCGAAACTAAACCAAAAAAGCACAGGAACAAAAAAAACCTGCTCTGATTCATACTCGTGTAAAAGTGCCCTTAGACTTGCAGCTCCAGTGCATAATAAGAAACCACAAATCAGACACCAAACATGTCTTGGCCCATATTTGCGGAAAGTGTAGAGAATCCTTCCAGGTGCAAGTTCACTCTCACTTGTTCAATATGAAGTTTAAACTTGCAATCATCTGGTCAATAGAAAAAAATAGATTTAAAAATTGAGATCGAACAAATCTGCAACTGGAAGAACTTGGTTAAGTGCTGAAGGATAGGAGTCGCAAAGGGATGCCAGTTATTCTAACCCGCGTTGAGGGAAATCATAACTTATGTATATAAACTTCATAAATTTGAGAAAGAAAAACATACGTCTGCGCCTGCAGCCTGGTATCCTCGCGTCCTGGTCAGCCTACCTTCATACTTCAACACGATCTCCCTGGCCTGCCTGAAACACACTGTGTGTGTGTGTGTGTGTGTGTGTGTGTGTGTGTGTACGTCTATTGGTCCTAGTCGTCAGACCGGGTATTGTGTAAATTCCTCCCAGTGATCGTAGCAGTGATTTACTGGTGTGCTTGGCTCTGATGAAGCCATTAATACCAAGCTTTAATGCTTCACAGGACATTTCACTGCTGTAGGCATTCCTCTAGGATATGAACCATGCTTTTAGCTGGGTTTTCCCCTGAATGGAAGTTTTATGGACTAAAACCTGTAAAAATCACATCTTTGCCCTCTTTCCTAAAAGATAACATTACTGTATTACAGTACCATGCGACCTGTTCTGTGAGAGTTTCACCGACAAGCATGAAGTGGTCAAGGCCAAGAATGACTTACTGAGATATTTATAGCATCTTGGATTTTTAAGTGTAAGTGTGACTGATATGGTACACAAAAACATCCCTTTTCTTACAGACAGCTGTAAACTTGTCATCTCGCAGATGAGTTGCAGTGTAAGCTGGATGGTCAGGAGCTTTATACATTACTGCTGGCTCTGAATATCACGGACCTTGAAAGAAAATAAAGCTGCAGATACCTTAACTGGATAATCATCAGCGGAACATCGCTGAGGCCAAAGCGGTCATCACGAAGTAAGCAACATGCGGGCAACACAAAGTCAGTTATAATTTGGAGTTAACAATGTCACTGGATACCTTGTGCTTTTTTTTTAAGTATGTCTGTGTGTGTGTATAACTTGTGTGTCTCAAAGGTAAGTGTCCCTGGCCCTTGAGTCACCTCAATCAGTCAAATCCAGCTAAGCGTAAGATGATGTCTTATACTGAACATGTGACCTCGGTAAAATGAGAAAGCCAGAGAAGGGATAATGAAATAATTACTCATGTTAGATTGTTTTCCAGGCGCCATGTCATAAGTAAGGCTAGAGCTCTCATGAGTCAAGTGTTAATTGTTATTTACCTTGAGTCGGTACATTTCCTCTCCATTAGCATCAGATCAGCAGCACATAAAAGCACTCATGACCTCACATGTTATAAATTAAGGGGCTTTCTTTCCATTATGTTTTTATGTTGTAACTGTTGGGTATTTTTTTTTAAATAATAGAATCATGAATAATGTATCATATAAGTGTAATATAATCTTAATTACCCAACATCAGTCACAGTGGCAATAGTTGGCAATATGATCTGGTTATATTATAAATATTATTGTGACCTTATTATATACATATTATTATCTTATTTAGACTGGCTTATAATACACCATAAAAAGCAACAAAGAAAAAATATCCTCAAGGATAGAAACCTATCAATTACTAGATAGATAGATAGATAGATAGATAGATAGATAGATAGATAGATAGATAGATAGATAGAGAGACTCTGTTTAATGTTACAATAAGAGAAGATTATGCATGATATTATAGGGTTTGTTTTTTGTAAGCTAAATATTTCAGCCAAAGTTACGTAGTACATTCATCTTTGCATATACATATAATAAAATCCTAATTACACAACACCTCTCATTCAAAATAATAAAAATCCTATTGGTGTATTCAGGGTGCCTGGTTCAATCCTGAGCTCAAGCTGCTCTCTGCATAGAGTTTCACATGTTCTCCTTATCTTCATGTGGGTTTTCTTCTGGGTTCTCCCTAAAACATGCTGGTAGGCAAATCGTCTATGCTAAATTGTGTGAATATGTGTGTGCTTGGTGCCCTGCGATGGACTGATGTCTCAACCAGAGTTTATTCCTGCCTCTAGCCCAATGTTCCTGGATAGGCTCAGGATCCACTATGACTCTGACCAGTAAGCAATTGCTAAAGATGAATGAATGAATGTATGAATGTATCTAGTGGAGTAAATATATATTTGGCAGAATTGTAATGTGGTCATTTGCATGCCCTCTGACTCCCATCAAGTGACTCAGTTCACATGTTTAACATACTATATAGAGTATTTTACAAAAATACAGCAGATCTGTTTAACCCATTATGCATTTGGATTCAATTATTCACTTTAAAGCACATATTTCAGGAACTATTATGAATTATTTAGTAACTACATTGTGTGTGGAGTAAGCGATGTAACCATTGTGTGTGGAGTATGCGATGTAATGGGGACCTGTTTGTATTCAAGGGGATAATATGAGCAAAGACTCACTTTAAGACTTTGAGCTTGCGTCTCATTGGCCAGGGTCGTGTTCGGATGTTGGCAATGATTTCCTTCTGGTACTGAATATTCTGGAACATTTCCTCAGGATCATTACTGTCCACCCGCTCTGCATCCTTATCTTCGTCATCAGAGGAACTGGTAGATAATGGTTTGCATCAGAAGTTACATCCGACATAGTGGAATAAATTAAAATTTACACATTTCTTGTGTAAAGCCTTTGCTTTAAAATCATTGGCCTAAACAGATAGGCTGTAACCAAAGTCAAGATATGTCACACATAAATTACATCTAAATTATCATATAAATAATCAGGACATGTTTTAAAATGGTATTCTTTAGACTCTTCAGAATAATAGAAAACATCTGTTTATGGCCAGAGGTTTTTATTGCATCAAGTCATCGAATAAAAATGAAGATAGACATTAAGTGCTTAAGGCAATTGGTTATAAATTATAATTAAATTTTTTTTTCTATAAATTTATTAATTACTAAATAAGTATACTTTTGGGATCTTATAAGTATACTTCTTTAGTATTTAAGACCAAAGAAGATTAGCACATCTTTGTCAAGTCCTGTACTGACTGAATGTTAGGCAACAATCTGCATGCACATTGACCTAATTATCAACACATACAGTATAATATTAAATGCAAGTATACTGAATGCATGTTCTGTAATTGCATGAAGTACAATTAAGCAACAGTGTGAAAAGGAAAATTTACTTTTCATAATATGGCTTTGTCTCAATCTGAAATGATGTCATTATCAGGTTAAATAAACACAGACAAGTTGCTGTCTTTATTCATGTCAAGTACAACCAAAGCAAAAGTTTACATGGAAATGTGGAATGGAAACCAATGGAAATGGATATCATCTTTTGTACTGAGAGTGAATAAGATCAAACCGTTTAACTCTCAGAAAAAGATGAAGGAAGCCTTTTTTTAATTTCTGAGAATTAAAAATTCAGACTTACACTGGATTGTCCTGGTATGGTGTGTAGATCTTCCTGGAGCTCTTTCTCACACTCTTGTGCCGTTTGGAGGATGTCAGTGGTTGGGTCAGTGATGTTGTTTCTCTCACCACACTCATGGCTGCAGAGTCAAACTTTCCATCTGAGTGAGTGTGGGTTTATGGCTAAAGTCTTTCAGTGTATGTGTTGCGTATCTGAATGTGTGTGCGTGAGTGTGGAACATCTGTACAGCGCAGGTGCGACCTGTCTGATTGGATCTCGCACTGAACGGCTGCTCTGAGCCCCTCGCTGTGTTTAACCTCACACAGCTGCTCCAATCACAGCCGGCTCAAGCTCTTAAAGGGCCAACGATGCTCTAGTTCAATAAGAGATGTACGCTTAGTTTACAAATATATTTCCATAATTATATGGAACAATTAATATGAGAGTTATTCTCTATTAAACCACTTGGGTTCAGTATGACCCATAAGGGTTTCATAAAAATTTAGAAACCATTCAGGTTCACTGCACAATGTAATTCAAAGAGAACTTGTGAATCTGTGGTTTTGGCAGAGGAAGTCAAACACACAAAATGTTTGCTACGGTTATTAATGTTGCTATTCTATTTATTTGGAAAGTCAAGCACTGCTAACAATACGGGATTACTCAAGGAGAAGCGTACATTTATTTTCCTTGTCATTTCCTATACACATAAACTGGTGCTCTTCCTCCACAGCACTCTATATAGAGAGAAAAACTGTGTGTTGTGTTAGGTTAGGTTGAGAGTGACGAAGAAGTAAGGACAGGTATATAGGTGTCCTGACTCTGTCCATTGATACCTTTTTAAAGCCAGGTTTACAGTATATGATGAGTGAAATGTTCTTCTGACTGCTTCTCACACTGCATGACTCAGTCTTTTGGGAAAATTGCATCAGGCAATATTACATCCAATTAAATTTTCAGTCATGTCAGAAACTCATTGTGACCATCGCCAGCTTGGTGGAATGCATTTATTTGAAATTTTATGCCCTCGCACACTGTGCAATTCAATTTCCAATCATTTTCACCAAACCAAAATCAGCAGTTTTCAAATCGTATTAAGTAATTGGATGTATACAAATACTTTGTTAAATAGGTAATTAGAAGTGTCATATAGAATCAATAATAGCTTATATGGAATCAACTGATTTATACCACAGCTCTGTTGAATTCTTCAATCAGATTGGTCAGACAGTACTGATTACTTTTCTATAACAACACAGCTTTTTCAATAGTGCTGGCTATAATTCAAATGACAGGTTTATATTATTGCTTTCTAATACAGTATTGTTTTATTGTAACGGCTAAATCACTAACTGACTTGTAAGGTAGATGCCCTACATAATCTAAGAATAGTGTTAAACTGATTAAAAAAATTTCATTTAACAAAGAAAAACATTTGTTGATATGGTTTCTGTAAGGAAGAATTCCTCATCATGCTTGTTTTATTCCTTATATAGCACAAGCAAATTTTGGCAACTATGGGTCATATACAGTATGTTACCGTTTTCTCAAGCTTACTTTGCTGATTTGGCTTTTTGCCATAAATACACAGCTAATCCTTAACTAACCCAACAACGCATTGTTGTGTTCACTCCTGTTGTGTTACAGTATCACTTTTAGTGTTCCCATGTCATATACACTAACCTTAAAATTCGTTCGTGTGTACCAACTTATAGTAACCAGATGTATTTACCCGGTCTCCCAGCACTGAAAATATCAGATATTACCATGGATATGGTACAAAGAAGTGCGAGTTAATACCTCCCTTTTGAAAAAGAAAAGGCAAGCGCTCGGATAATATGGTAATCTGCCATATGTGATTCTTTAATTGTGCTCTTCTATTAAATAAAACAGAGGGTCCACAGAGCAAAAACGGTGCAAAAATTTTTGCAAAATGACATTAAGAGATGAGCACAGCTCAGTGCTGAGAGTCTTCTGAGATACAACTTCCAGAAAGGTTAGACAAACATGATGCATTGATGGATGGAGAATTGAATTGAAAAGCTTTGAGTAATCCTTCCTGATTGCTGGAATATGCACTGCGTAATTTAGAGTCTCCCTATAATAGTTTATGAATTAGTGTTCCTGCGCGCTGTAAAAGAGCTTCATAAAAATGTATGCACAATTTTAATGAGTAGCCTGGAGGTGGGAAAATCAGGTTTACGCAATTCTGGTCCTCTGTTTGCAGAGCCCAGCAAAGTTTTGTGACTTTCCTGCTCTAATGTAGTTGGTTTAATGATCGCTTCTTGCAGCTGTCATGACTTCTGAAGTCCAAGTTTTCTAAAGTCAGAGTTCATGAGTTTTGATGCAGTTACTTAATATGGCAGAATGCCATGGAAATGTTGTTTGCAGTTAATGATAATTACAGGTGCATGGATTTTAGAAGAAAATTCCATATAAATGGTCCAGTCTTGTGTTATTCACAATAATTCATGAGTTGTGATGTATTGTAGATGTTTCTCACAATGAGGGATCAAACCAATCATATTAATGTCACATTAATGTAGACTCTCTTTACAACTAAAGGACTGACAAAACAGAGTAAAGGTGCGTCGCTATGCCTTTACATTGTCTATATAAATAATATAGCTACATTTTGAATCTCAATCATTTGCTAGCTTGTATCATTTTGAAAATGTAAAGCATTTTTTTGTTAGCAGTCTCTGGTGGCTTTGCTTTTTCTTCTACATAAAGGATCAACCTTCAATCTACAATTCTACAATCACAGGGTGGCAAAACTGTACGGCTTTCACATTTCATTTTTAAGCACTTCTTGTGCATCATCTGGGTATCGATTATATACTATATTTCAGCTAATCTCTCATACAACTTACACTATCAATGGTCAGGGTAGCAGTGGATTCGGAACACAAGTCTGGAACAGATCTTAGATAGATAGATAAAGAGAGTCTCTCTCTCTCTCTCTCTCTCTCTCTCTCTCTCTCTCTCTCTCGTAAGTATGTGGACTTTTCGTGTCACTTTCATACTATATAACCTATTCCAGTGAAATCATAACAACTTAATTAAATCCACAAATGTTCATAATGTCCATATAGCTTCATCTTTCTAGCACTAACAGTGAGCTACATAAGTCTTGAGAATCCACATACTCCATAAGTAATTAAATTTTTAAAGGAAATTAACTCAAGTGAGTGGAGTTGCCACAAGTGTTAATTTATGTATCACCACAATTAATATTCAAGACAACATTTCAAGACAGCATTTGAGGAGAATGAGAGAAATCGGCTATAAGAACTCCACTGGGACAGCTGGACACAGGTAAATGTATGTGTGGAATGTCTTTATTAGCTGGGGCAAAATGGAGATAGTGGAGGTGAATCCATAATTATCATCCAAAAACACATGGCAGCAACACAACATACTCGACTGATCATACAAAGGACTGGAGTAAAGTAAAATAAAGCAGAATATATGGATTTAGAGAACCTGGACAGTGTTACTATTGTTGAAAAGTGTCTAAAATCGCTTATGTGTGTGATGTTGTACACAAAATCAATTTTGAGGGTGGGATGGATGGTGAGAGGTAGCAGTTGGAGAAGAGCAAAATAGGATAAAACAGAAGGGAACTGCAACACATCAAAAGAACAACACCCTGATATTGTAATAGAAAACACCAGGTTAATCTCAAATATAGACTTCAGATAATTTAATATAATTTGGAAATCAACAACATGCAATAATCCATAATACCATTAAGTTTGAAATATGAAAAAAATCATAAATTGTTCTTGCATCAATCCATTGGGAAAACACTTACAGGAATGGACAGTATACAGTCAATTATCTTTAAACACACACACACCCATACACAAACGCGAGTGGCATTTACTGACAATCTAAAAATGCCCTGTAAAGTGTACCTTTTATCATATCAAATTCACATCTATTGGGCCATTTTGTTGTCTCACTTATGATCTAGTATCCCTTGATGTCCAGAAGACATCTCAGATATCAGGTCACAATGTAGTATCTAATTTAATAGAAAAAAAATCAATCAAACCTGTGTAGTACAATGGATCAATATATAGTGATGTTGGACCAACTGCTCTCAAAGATTTTTTTCACTCCAATGCTCGCTCTGTGGATAGTGTCACTGTGGCCACCTCGAATGCCCAAAACATTTCTCCACAGCTAGAACATAGAAGAGACATGACACTGTTTTGATGACATCGCAGCTCATTAAGTGAGTGCAGGATGGATTTCAATTGTGATTGTTTGGCACATACTATTTTTATTTTAATAATATGTAAATGTATTTTTAAACATGAAACTAATTCATTAATTTATCTTCAGCAACTGCTTTATCTTGGTATACTTGGTTCACACTGGCAGACCTGAGGCAGGAATACACCCTGAATGGGACACCAGTCCATACCAAGGCACCATGCACACACATATTCATTCACACTCATTTACACCTAGAGGCAATTTAGAGCAGCCAAGCCACCTGGTTAAATGCTTTTTTTGGGAGGTGGAAATAAAACCGTAGAACACATGGACATTGTCTATGCAAAACTCTGCATAGACAATAAATAACCAGAGTTCAGGATCAAGCTGCAGATTTAATAAATAAACAAATTTAAAAATGACTAAGTGTCATTTTTAGACTAAGACGTCTTCTGAGATTTTTATGCAGCTTTGTGACAATGTAGAAATGAGGTATAATGAGGAAGAAAAACTGATCAATGCACTTAGAATGCACTTAGTCACATTATAAAGAAAACAATTTCTCTTAGCGCCAGTTACCACTATGAGAGCAATTTCTTAGTAGTACTTACACTTCTTGTAAGTGTAACATATTTCAAAAGTTAAGCTTTTAAACACCAAGATAGGGAGTTATTCTAGCCACCTAGGACACAACTACATCTAAAGTGCAGACCATTCATTTTAATCTAACCTTTGAAACATTAACTAGCTCAGTTAGGCTAACCTCAGCATTGCTTTCAAACATGCCCATCTTTGACTTTAGTGCGTTCAATAGCAATAAAGATTAAGCCAAAGTGGCTTACAATTAAATTGAACATTAAAGGCTGAGCCATTCTCAAGGGACCAGCAGTGCTCCTCTGGTGGTGTGATGATTTGACTCCATAGTGCTTAAACCGTGGCCACTGAGCCACCACTACCTTCATGCCAATACCCCCGCAAACAAAAAAAATATTGTACAAATGTTAAATGTTTAAAGGAAAACAAGCTTCTACAAAAACATAACGGTATTTTTGTTGTAATTTTTTTTCAACAATACATAAAATGCATCTTGGATTTTACACATTTAGATGTAAGAACAAGTAAAAGGAATTTAATGTTTAATATGCCTTCCATGACATTCAAACAGTTGAAGGATAAAAGTGCTTAAATGTTGGCTGAATCACCAATGGAGACCACAACATATCATAGGTCTAAGGAAAAGGTACCTATAATGGCAAGAACAAAATGCAATAAATATACAGTCATACAGTAATAGTATTGCAAATTGTTAAAATTGCAGTATATAGTCAAATAAATTATTATAATGCTTTGGGACATAGTCAGGTGATCTTACAATTAACATATATTTCTTAAAATCAAAAATCAGAATAAGTTCTCCTTTTTGTCCAAAGTCACATCTAATGATCCTTCAATTCCTGTTAGTAGTGCAGTAGAGAATATCATCATAATCTTTATGGTTACTCTGGGAGCCCCGACTCAAGAGTGGAGATCAGAGCCTGCACTATAACTCTGAGACACAATCAAGCCGAGCCAAATTGAATCACAAAGCTGTGAAAGACCCAATGGCCGGACACAAGGCGATTGTACACCCCTCTGTAAATCCAATAGCATGGTTTTATCTACTTTGCAGTAAAGTGGATTCGCAGCTAAAGGACAAGACAAAGACATTAAAGCCTGTGAGAATAAGGACCATGGAGTAGGGTTTTACTCCACATCCACAGCTATTAGGAAGGGATCCAGAGAAGTTTCTAATGAAACAATTAAAGACATAATTAAAATAGTACATTGTGTAATCACTGAACTACCTTATGCCATGATGGAGCATGCGTCTCAAAAGTGACCCTCTGATGTAAAGTCAAATTATGCTTATTTAAAAAGAACAAAATGAGAAAGCAAGTCTCACTACCTTTGGGGATTTTAACAATTGATTCCACCCACCCACTTACCATCCACAAATTTAACTCAAGGAAAAACCATTATTGAAAATAATAAGGAAGACACTTTGGGAGAGCCCAAGATCCTAAGGTATGGGAGATTGGTCATACAATAGGTCATGAATGCAGAGACAAACAGAAGAGCAGTTACAGATTGGATCAGTAAAGAGTGATGGCTCAGTATCACACAAAATGGGGGAGGAAAGGTCATGATCATGCAAGAGACTACTGGCTCTAGGTTCCTGATCAGAAAGTCTGGGGTCCAAGCCCCAGCACTGTCAAGCTGCCACTATTAAGCAAGGCCCTTAGCCCACTCTGCTCCAGGGGTGTCATATCATGGCTGACCCTGTGCTCGGACCACAACTTCCTAAAAAGGTGAGATATGTGAAGAAAAGAATTTCACTGTGCTGTAATGTATATATGACAAATAAAGTTTTTTCCTTCTTCTTTTAATTCTTTTTCTTCTTCCATTAAGCTGTGGGTTTTGTTAACACAGGCTATCTAGTCTTAGAAATTCATTTCCCCTGATGTCTTTGTGTTGATGTGAGGCTGTCTGCAGCAATTCTGTAAAGAAACCTTGGGTTTAAGAAAGGATGTGGTCCTAGTGCGGAAGGTGGGATTTGTTGGAACTGAGTGGGAAAAATCATTTGAACTGGCTGGCTAGCTGCATGCGCAAACTAGAATTTGTGCCAGCATTAAGATAATCCCATGTTACTACATACAGAATGTCTAAATAAAGAACTGTTTTATTCTGTTTATATTTATAATTCTAATTCACATTTATATAATTATATTTGTAGAATTTATATTTATATCACTGCTATAGGGTATATGTCATCAGACATGTATAATGGACACAGCTTTCATAGTCTTAAAATTACAATAGAGCATGCAATGTTTTTTGTGATGATCATCTTGGTGACATAGTAGAGTCAAATCTGGTCCAAATGTTGGATAAACAACATGAATTACCATGTCTGCCAACAACTGAAAATTCTAGTAAGAAGCCAAAAAGAAAGCCAAAAAGGCTCAGAGGCCAAATGCGACACGATAATTTTAAGTAACTGCAACCCAGTTCTGCATTCCAATACCAACAAACTGTCCAGTCATTCCTGCGCGAGTCCTTGGCAGGGGGAGTCACAGCATCAGAACAAAGGGCAGGTCCTAAACCACTAAAGGGTGAGCATTGGGGTGATTTACAACCAAACACAGTGCTCACTGGCCAGCAAAACCAGATCAGTGCATCCTGATGACACTGTCCCAGTGATCAGCCCCAAGGATTTTTGGGGATCAGTGTCAAATTCAGTCCTCAAAAAGATTGTTACTCTGATCTAAGACAGTCTTTCCCACATGGACAGAGGTGCAATTGCAAAGGTAGACCCAACAATTGCCCCATAACACACATGCTTTTGAGGTTTGCATTCCAAGGACATGCATGCCAGATCAAAGTTCTACTCTTTTAGGTGTTCCAGTTCAAAGTCTCTCTAGAGTGCCATGAGTGTTTGCAAGAGATAGAGATGATATGTTGTCAAAAGAAAAAATGGAGCCTACATGTCAAAATCAATTAAAAAAAAAGTCTCTGTAGAGGGCTCTACTGAAAAAAAAAAGTTTCACATCTGATGGAGATATTATACCTTTTCCCTAAAATTTGATCAGTTAAAAAGTTAAGTGTGCAATTTATGAGTAATTGGATTCCTGAGCTCACAACCTTATTATTCTATAGTGTAGTTGACATTTTCATAGAATTGCCCCAAGACAGCTTTCCAAAATACACAGTATATTTTCATTCCATTTCAATTATTCATTCAGCACATGCTTCCAGCAACTGACCAAAAACAAGTGCATGGGAGATATAATAATTTATTAGTATATTTAACAGTGAGGACCACCAGTCATTGATCACATTGTGAACAATATAAATCAGAGAAAACTGATGGTTGTAATAAAGGGCTCTCAGATGTTACAGTAATTCATATGCAAAGTTTTATTAACAGACAAAGCAGGGTCAAGAACTGTCAGGGTCAAACCAAGGAAATCCTCAGATATTAGACAAATCCAAAACCCAATCCAAAATGTAGTAAAGAGGCAAGGCAGGGTCAAAATACCAGAGATCAGATGTTCAAGTAAATCCAGAGAGCTAGACAAAGCCTAGGCTAGGCAAGGTCATTCATAGATAATCTATCAAAAAAACTCAGAACACACAAGAATGGCAGGGAAACTGTAAAACTTTGACTGAACAGTCCATGCGTTTTTATGGGGAACAAACAGGAAATTAATGGAACAACTGAAGATGTGATTCAAAATTCATGGGAGTGTGCCCTCAGGTGGTTTAGTAGAGAAATGTCCAGACTAGACATTACAATAGAATTGATGCATTGATGTTCACATGCCTCATCACAAAAACTCAATGAACTTGATTGTGCAAACTTCATTAAGCTACAATTTATGCATCCTTACATTGTGAAATACGTTACCCACAACATGATCAAAGACTGCATGATGAATGGTCCACGGAATAATGCACCATGGCGTCACAAAAAGCGTTGAACATCCACAAGGGGCTGCAGCACTTTTCTTCATGGGGGACATTATCAAGGCATTGTGGAGCTCCACTGCTTGTATGATACCAAATCATCCATGGAGGGCAAGAAATGCCATGGCTGGTGTAATTACCTGCAAAATGCCTGCCTATATAAAGAAATACACTTGTTTATACAACCAAAAGCTCTGAACCCAGATGAGGACTCACTAAATCAATAACATACTATGCAAAGCCTTTAAGCTCCCAACAATACCAAGATCATGAAATAAGTTATTATAGTAGCTCTTACTTATGTTTATATCACTACTTGCTATATTGTTTGTATATGTTCTGAGAATTGAACAATGGAGTGAAATGACAGTGAAATTATATTTATATTATAAATTACATTATGTCTATAAGCAGATGTTATGAACATGCATTGATTTACAGTCAATTTTATTAGGCAGCCCTGGTTCTCTCCAAAATTGTCCATGCACATCTGGGATGTTCTGACTAGTATTATTCAACAACTTGCTCTACATTGTAAGCAGATTGTTGTTTTCTAAACTTTTATCCCATTAAACAGAATTTATCTCATGTTGTCGAAGTCTATAAAAGCCTAAATTGCTAGAAATAAATAGCACATACTTTCAAATTCCACCACAGACACCACTAATGAAATGGATTTATGTTTCCATCTTATTATTCAGCCTTGTAATCACATTGGCTGCTATGCATTAATAAAATGTGAGTATAATATATGAGAATGTTCAGCTTGTACAGGAGCACAGAATTGCAATCCAGCTGGTATACATTTTTGTTTGTTTGAGTTTTGAACTGCTTGACTTAACTGTTGATATGCCTCTTCCCATGCTACCTCACATTTTTTAAACTACTCGTCAGTAGCTGGTGTATCTGTGGGTGGGTGTTTAAGAGAATGAGAAGTGGTTGGTTTTTATGTGTTCTACTGAAATTCCTATTAAGCAGCTAACTTTGGCTGCTAGCTAGGGAATGACGAAAGCAAGCTAACATTAGCATAGCCTAACTAGCTAGAATGTTACCTAAATAATTATGCTGGATAGATACTAACAACACTGGACATCACTGTAAACTGAAAACTAGCTATTTCATTAGAGGATAGCAACTTTTTTATTTGTTTGATTACTCTGAATGCGCATATTTTTCTGTGGGAATCCTAGATGCTTCACCTTTGGCCTAATTTATATAAAATCAGTATTTGGAGATTTACATTTAGATTTCTTTCTTTTTTTCTTAAATCTCACAGCCATAATCCATAATTTTGAATTTTATGTCTTTAAAGGGGTGGCATGGTGGTACAGTGGTAAGCCACCCACTGTTGCCTCATCAGTCAAGGGGTAAAGTTCAATTCTGAGCTCAGGTGACTGTCGAGCTTTGCAAGTTCTGTCTGTGTTTGTGTGGGTTCCCTCCACGTTCTCTGGTTTCCTCCCACTGTCAAAAAAACATGCAGGTAGTCAGATTGGCTATGCTAGACTGCCCCTAGATGTGCCCCTGCACTGCACTGGTGACCTATCTGAGGTAAATTCTCTTGTCTTGTGCTTAGTGTTGCTGTGATTGGCTCTGAATCCACCATGACCCTGACTTAGATAAAGCAGTTACTGAAGGTGAATAAAATAATGTCTTTAAATGTAAATGTATTAAATACACACACACACACACACACACACACACACACACACACACACACACAAAATAAAATAAATAAATAAATACAAATGTGACATGTATATTTTTCAAATATACAAAATTCATATTCAGATACTTCTGTCAGCTTTCAGGTCCCTTTGTTTTTTGTTTTTTCCAAAGTGTCAGATTTTTAGAATTGGTCCAAATGTCTCTGTTCTGTTCAAATAAATTATTAGTTAATTGTGTTATTGAACTGATTTTGTTTTCAACAATGACCTTTTTCTGCAGTTATTTGTTCTCACTGGTAACACACAGATTAAATTTAGTCCTAGACTATGAATGAGTTTCAGTGCTCCATCTCTGCTAAGGGTGTTATTTAATCTAGAACAACATTGTGTCAATAAATCTGGCACTATGATTAATTGCATTTTGAATTGTGTGCATCAGTGAACGGAGATTTTTCTGCCTTTGTCTGTACTGGTGTAACATTGCCATCTAGTGGAATTTACAGTTACAGATAATAGAGACAGGACTTAAACTCATTTAATCGCTTTTCCTTTACCATGTGTTCCGATCTTTAAATGAAAGAATTCTACCTTTTCCACATCAAGGTGTCCAGTGAAAGCTTATGAAAATGAATAAGGGTATTGAAGGAACAAATATTTAAGAAAAAGTATAGAGATGCTTAAAATGGACTGACATTACAGTGGAGAAATAACTCCAGCAAACCTTCTGCAATATTAGATTATTATCTGCCTACACATCTGCTACTACAGCAATACAGAGCTACACACAGGCACCTATTATTGACTCTGAGTCATTTCACTAGGCTAGTCTGTCTATACTGTGCAATCTGTACATACTGTAATTAAAATACAATATGATTGCAATAAAAAGTTTTCAGGCTTCCAGTTTGTTGCAGGGCACTGCAGTGGAACAGAAGGCAGTGTTGTTCCATGGTGTGGATTTTGACCCTGAGCTCCATTTCCTGTCCATGCTAAAGTTCTGTGTCTGACAGGGTTTTCTCCAGGTAATACAGCCCAGTTTCCTTCCACATACATAACCTTGAGCAGAGGTTGATTGTGGAGTGTGTGTTTGTCATATACCTCCTCCAAATCCATAAAACACAGACTGGATTAGCATACTCCCATGACTCCTTACAAAGCTGTGGAAGAGCAAAGAGCTGGTCCACTGTTCCATGGCCTTGGCTAGACTCACACTGTACAGTGCTTTTAACAATAGACACTGTCATAAGGAATTCAATAGATCCAAAATCAGCAAGCCAGAGGTGACAGTGGCAAGGAAATCTCCCTAAAATAACATGAGGAAAAATCTTTTAGAGCAACCCGACTCACAAGAGAACATCTTTTTCTATGACCCATCCATTCTCCTCCCAAGCAGTGGTAAAGAACTGCTTTTACCACAGTAATTCAGGCTGTCTCAACTGAAGAAGAAAGTGCTTCTGTTAATTAGGTGTTTTTTTTTTTTACTTAGGTGTTTTCTTCACCTCTAGTGTCCAATGGATTACCGGCAACCCGCTTGTCCACTGGGAAAACCTTCAAGTACAAGGCCCTCAATCTGGGCCTGGTGAGTATCCCCACATCTGTCTGAGTGCTATCTCCTGTGGGACCTCAGGAGTAGGAGAGAGACCTCCCATGATTGAGAGGTTTTGAACTGTAGACTGTACTGTGTGGGCATGTAAGGCAAACTATATCCTGTCCATATGTTTTTCATCTCACACACTAACTTAAGCTTTCTCCCCACCAGTGAAGCAACATTCCAAGCTCTCAAAGGTCATTGCAAAGGTCTAGTCTAAGAACCCAAACACCCTTTATCTTGTGGTTGGTGATACCACATGATGGTGCCATTTTGGTCTGAGCCCAAAATGAAAATTTGCATTCCCTAATTAGTTTCAATTTCCAGTTGATACAGGACAGATGAGAGCAGCTGGGATGAAAGCTTAAGGATCCACCACTGGTTTTGCTGAACCACCAATAAGCCACCACTAACTCAGATAAATAACCACATAACTACAAATGTGGTGCCACATTTTAAATATGTATGATTTAATGTGGCAGCACAACAGAACTATCATAACATGATAACAAACTTGCATAGCTTCTTGCATCTTGATGATACTCAGTAATGTGATACAGACTTTATGTGCGTGAGCTGAGTTTTATTTAGACATGATGATCACTGTGCTGATTAGTCTTACTATTGCTCTAGATTTGGAAGAGACCACATTCGCAGCAGGCAGACATGAAAGAGTCGTCATGCGAAAGTGAACTTCCTCTGAACCCGTCTCGTTTGCTTGCACGTTATGTTGGAGTTTTCTGCAAGCTGTTTCTGCCCCAGACGTTTGCTCCCTGTATGTTGTCTGGTTGTCTGATTTGGTACAGATGGCACAGATTTTTTTAGTTTGACATAAGGTCTAGGGAATTATAGTATGTTGTTCAGTTTCAGCATCAATGCTGCTGGTCTGAGTTACCTTATCTTTGCAAATTATCTTCCTGGATAACAACCCCCACACACCCACACACCCACACACACACACACACACACACCCGCACACCCGCACTTCAAGATGATCCCATGGCCTAATTTCTTTAAAGGCAAGAAAACAATTCTAATTTTGGTGTTCCATTAAATGAGATCGAAGCTGAGTGTAAGCCAAGCTTATAGTCTGTCATATAAGACTGAATATATCTATGCTAGCAGAGGCTTCATCCCTTGACAAGGCTAGCCTGGTTTCGGAAAGCAGCAGCAACTATGTGACTAGTGTTTGCTAATCACATTAGGTACTGTGCTTAGATTGTGAATTCTATCGGAATCCAGCAGGTTTTTGTTGAGAATGTGATGAAAGAGGGAAAAGACTGCGCCTCGGGCGCATTTGTTCACTAAAATATAAACATGTGCATTTTGTCTATCTTTTGAAGCTCCCTGTCCACTACAAATGATGTACTGAACCATGTATATGATTTCCTTAGTGTTTCTTTCTTTATAGGAGTATTATAAAAAAAAACAAAGTCATTGCTCAGTGCCACTGCTGCCTGAACTCTCTTGAGGCACATAGAGTTGCTTTGTACTTCCTCTTGATTTCAGTGACCTCTCTGTCCAACCCACTGAAACTCCAGCACATATGCATCTATTATCTATAGCTGAATATAACTACTCCACATTCATTTACTTACACTTTGTTTTATTCAAACACTTTTGTGCACTTAATTCAGTCAGCTGTAATTGTGTATTTGATGATAATGATCAACGTCCAAAGCCAAATTTCTTCAATTCAGTTCAATCCAGTGATTCTGACACAGAGTTATTGGATATCCGTGTCCATTTGGAACAGCCTTACTTCAGTAATATGGTGGTTTTGTTTTATTCTGTCTGAAGGAATGTACTTGATGCTAAGCACCGTCAGTAGATTCAAAATGAAGTTCTAAACAAAAGAAAACCTCATTTTAAATAAATATCATGAATACATAAAATATATGGAATCTTAAAATATTTTAAGACAATTATGTATGATCCCTATTCATTAGTGACTGGTAAACTCTCAGAAGTAAAGTACAGGACTGTACTTCTGAGGGAACAAATGCTTGTCCCTGGAGTGGAGCCCTCAAGGGTGTAACTTTATGTAGAGGACCTATGGGATGTAGTGTAAGTTTAAAACTCTTACCTTTGAGAGTGCATTTGTATTGTTGGTTCCTTGGAGAAAATGGACCTTTACAGTACCGTTTTCTTCCGACAGTGTAAAAAAGACACATAAGTTCAGGATACTGCATCTCCAGCTCACCATTTCCAGGTTACTTCCTTTATATAGAGTATATAAAGCGAACACATGCATTAACAGGATGTAAAGTCTTGTCAATCTCAATGCCTGTGTAAATTCCTAGCTGTGTTTAGTTCTTATTGCTAGTACTGTGTTAAACTCTTTGCCTTGCATTTTGATTGCTTTTTTGGATTTTCCTTCTGGTTAAACCTATCATGATTAACTGTGATTGACCCTCGTTTGAATTACAACTGGAATGATGTCTTTCTGAATCTTTAAATAAAATCTTACTTCACACGGATCTTCAATCATTCCCAGAGTTATGTTTTGTACAAAAAAATTAATAATTAATAAATCACATACTGTCCACTTTTGGGTCCACCAGCTCACTTTTCTAGTGGGCACTGGAGACTCTTCCTTTATTCTCTCACTTATCTTTTGCTTTATTCTCTAATTTTGTGCTTTGAAATGTTGCTGTTATAATCATCTCATGCAAATTTTTTTTATGTTCAATTGTGTCAATGATCATTGACAAGATACACAGACACCAAATAGGGGAAATTCAAGTTTATTCAGTTCAGTTCAGGTTGTTTAAATGGTCATGATCCAGAACTATGAAATCTCTTTTGGATCAGTCTCACTTCAGCAGACCAACATTAGTTCTAAATGTTAAATGGTACACTCTAGCTTCCTCACATTAACAATATACCCCATGTATCATAAGAGAAATACTGAGCTTGACAGCAGGCAGATAACACCAGCAAAACAATGCCCACTGTTCAGTGAACAATATCACATCATTATTACTATATGTAGCTCTTACTAAGTAAAATGATTAAACCTCATGTGATATTAGCTTCTGGTGTGTTTAAAGAGAACACGTGAATTCATGAATTGGGATTCCTGAACATGATACAAACATTCAAGGGTTTAAATTGTAAGAGCACTCTTGCTAGGAAGCTGGTAAATATCATTGTCAAGCTAGCGACTGACTGAGGCTAATGATTTAGCTAGCTAGCTATGTGGAGAATGTGATGATATAGCGACAGTGGAAATGAAAAAAACACTGGGAATATCCACATTTTCCTCAGACATTTTTGATATTTTATTAAGAGAAGACTCCATACAAGTGTAATTACACATAGCATCAACCTCCAGTAAAACTCTATATTGTTAACAATGTGTCACAGTCCGTGAACTCATCTGTATAAAAATTAATCAACTTCTGCGAAATTGAATACAAGAACAGTGGGCCACTCATATGAAGTCTTCTCATGAACACGGTGAGCACGACACCATTATAACATAGCATTCAACACTGTCTGAGCATAAAGCAAATCTTCTGAGACTCTAAGCATTATGACCTCGGGGTCAACCCTGTCAGAGCTCCAGCCACTCTAAAACACTGCCTCCTTTGTCACACTGTTTAAGCTTTCACACAGCCACTTCACTCCAGCTGCACAATACCACTCTGTGTGCTGGACTTGTCTGGATAATACAAATCAAAAACTATCCTTTCTCTGTAAAAGGCAGCTTCAGATTAGAGATTCAGCTATGTCAGGTACACTTCAATTCTAGTAGTGTAAAGGACTCGTCTAACTTGATCTCCATGGAATGAAAGGGTACCAGCTACTACAGGTTTACTCCTTTGGGAGTGTGTGTGTGTGTACATGTGCACGCAGGTTTTCCACAGATACAAAGCATAAATTCAAATGTAAGGCCAGATGGGCATGAGCATGAACAGAAACCTTTACGATACTATATGATACAACATTTTAACTATATACGTAACTATATATATAACTATATATTAAAAATGTAATGTTATAAGTATGGCATTAGGTCAGGAACTCACAATAATTTGGATGTAAGAGTGGGTCTTAATTATAAAGAATAATATATGACCAATAAGTCACCAAAACAAAGAACAAGGTAACAGTTGGAGAACATTTATTGGGCAAGACTTCAGGTGATCAGCAAACAGACTGATCTAAAGTGCAGAAAACAAGACCTCCAATCCTCTCTGAAAAGATAGGAAACACTTTTCAGTCTTTATGAACAAAGTGTTTTCTCTGGAGAACTTCACATCACATTATGTATATGATCATCCCAAGATTTATATGATCCTTTAAGGATTTTGAATAGACTAGAATGTTGTCAATGTAGGAATCTTCTGAACACATCTCTGAGTATTTGTTAATGCTTGGAAAATGAAGGGAGTGTTGAACAATCCGATTGGCATAAACAAATATTGTCACTACTGTGACATGAAGCTAAAGGTGGTTTTTCCATTTGTCAACTCTGATAAGGACCAGATTGTATGCACTCCAAATGTCCAGTTTCATGAAGATGCAGGCTTATTTTAGTTCAAGTGCTAAGAAGACAAGGGGTAATAGATAGCAATACTTTACAGCTATGTCATTTGTGACCCCAAGGCCTTATTACAGGCATTTCAGCAATGCAGTTGCATAAATCAAGAACACTCATAGACAATGAAATCAAGCTCTTTGGAGCAGTAGTACCACTGGAACCACCCTCCTCCTGCATTCTTGAAGGAAATGATATTGTTGGATTTAAAGGTCAATCAGAGATAACAATACTCAGATTACCAGATCTGACTATCCAAACTTGTCTCCATGTAGATGGCTATGTCTTCATTCTCTCTTTTAGAGGCTCTGGAGAGTCCAGGCTTTGACTCTACAACCTCCTTCCTGACAAGTGTAAAGAACAGTCCAAGCTAGATTTATTGTTAGATAATGATATATATTGTGGCGCTGATGCAAGTCTCTCCCCACTATAATGTGTGTTTGATTCCCCCTCCCTGTTTTATTATTATGATGTCTGTCAATCATTGTTCATTTACCTGTTGATTGGGGTGGGAATAGTTAGGGATTATGATAGGACAGTGTTAATAAGGTGGTGGGGACAAGTAGTTCTTTTATGTTTGTCTTGGGGAGAGAAGGAGATTAATCTGGTTTAGAGAGAACTGTTTGTTTTATTGTTTTTGGGGCGTTCAGTTAGTAATGTTATAGGCAATAAATAACGGCCCACTGAGTGCCATTGTCTCCTATCTCCTTTCTGGAAAGAGACACAACTAATTAAGAAATAGTTTGGCATAAAATGAAATGTACAAAATTTATTTTCCCATATGTAGTTAATCAGCCAATATATTTTTGTTGTCCAAAGTAAGGCCAATTTAGTTAACAAGTAATTGAAGGAAGAGAAGTTAAATGTACTGAAACTACATCCTTAAATCAGCAAATGTTCACATTGAGTTGTTCAGTATCTCAAGCAGACTTAAGTCATGTTTTCTGACATTGTACATCTCACTGCTGTGGGACAATCGGTGTTACAGCCTGTGTGTGATGTGTGAAGGAGAACTGCATAGTTGGAAGTATGTGATAAACTATAACTCATAGTAGCAGCTAAAATAGTAGCTTATGAGAAGAATTATAAGTTGAAGAATTGTTTAGGTAATGAGTGCCAGAAAAGAGTGAGGAAAACGAAACATTGTCTGCCACATGCATGATATGTTTGTCTAGGGCACATCACAAAATAAGCATAGCATGTGCCTGTACATAGTTCTGCACAAAATTCAAAATGCTGGCATCACATTGAACATTGACAAGTGTGATTTGTTGAAGAATGAGGTCCACTTTCTTGGGCACATTATATCCACAGATGGGATAAAGCCAGCCAAATTTAGCCACCCACAAATGTCATTGAGGTAAGTAGCTTTCTAGTTATGTTTAATCAGCTACAGAACTAAATTTCTTAGCTAGCTGACAAAGATAAACCAATCATAGACTTGTTGTATAAGTTAAGATATTACGGTCTCAGCAGATGCTTCTTTCTTTCAGGGTTTTTTTTCCAAAAATGTGCAGAACACTGGAAACACACCCACACAACAGCACTATGCTCAGGTTGAATAGGAAGTACTAAGCTTGACATGGACATGCCAGAGACTGTGAGACTTTTCTGAGTACAAACCTCTCCTCAGTATCTTGTTTGTGCAACTGTTGCACACTCTAACCCCCAGAATACCACTTTTTAGTATGAGGCTAATGAGGTACTCCTGTTGAGTGAATACGTTCCAGGAAAAGACCTGCGCCCTGCCACGCACACCAGTCAAAGCACATCCCAGTATTGCAGACAGAGAGCTGATTGAAAACACCAATATTTATGTAGACACACTTACGAATGTCCTGCCTGCAAGAACCTCATATTGTGACAACCTAAAAGCGCATCTTAGGCACACAGTGTCAGTGTTAGTCAAGTTATGGACACAACTGAAGTGTTAGCGACCACTGAAGCTATAGTGGGTTTAGTTTACCATCATTTCCTAATGAATTCAAGATGGTCTTTTAGTTTAGTTTTTTTTTTTTAGGTTTTTTTTTTGCCACTGTTTTGTGTTGTAAATATCTAAGTTCATTTTGTAGAAGATAAGAGGGACTAGTTTACTTAAACAGGTGAGATGTGAGATAATCTGTGTTAAAGCCTTGATCTGATGTAATGGAGAAATGCATAGTGGGAAGTATGTGGAAGCACTAAAATTCACTTCAGCAAATGAACACATTTATTTCTACACCAGTGCTGAGTCCACATTTAATTGGATAGTGTGTGGCCAGAGTTTGTAGGGTGTGCTTTATGTTAGAAGTGAATTCGAAGACAAAACAGCCTCATAGTTTCAGTACAAAACTTAAGAAACGTGGCTACTATTTTAAGGGCATTACTGTGTAAATATCATTTTAGTTGAATAGTTCCTGACATGCTGAAATGGACAAGTGCATTATTTATATAATCACATTATTTATATTAATGTTGTTTTTGTAAACAAATACCTGGTTAGCCCACAAGGTGTCAGTATAGATCAGCGGTGACTCATTTTACCACCTTTGTTGGGTTATAATGGCTTTAATCTGCCATCGTTGCCTTGCTTACAGTCACAAACTCACCATCTTAATCCAGTTTGGTCAGTTTGTTATCAGTGCTGAAGCATGCATGTTATATTCCTTGCTGGTTTACATATGTGGAAAAATCAGCCTTATTGCTATTGCGCCACTGGTATTGTGTTATATAAAAATTCAAATATGATCCAGGTTTTAGTGGCTCGTCCCACTGAATAGTCCTATTGTAATTTGTAAAGCTTATTTGTCACAAACACTCTACACACATGGTTTAAATCTGATCAATCCGTATAACTTCTAGCCAGCATATTATGAATAGCTGGCATGCATTATGCAACAGGAAAGCAATAAGTGACCCTCCAAAAATAGGGCATTTTTTGAAGCACCAAATAACTCAAGCACTTGATTGGCCCCTGGAACAAGTTCAGATTACACATACTGAAAAAAACCCAAATTGGACTTGCTAGCCAGCTGTAGGTCTAAACATTTCTAGTAGAGTGAAGAAAATACATTAGCTGTTTGATGTCTGAGGTAAAGTCTTTATATTCCTGCTGAAAAAGTATCACTTACAAAGTTTGTCAGGGAAAATTAACCATGGCTATTAAATGTAGCTTGTTAATCTCCCAGATGCACAGCTAATGAGGGTTTACTGACTCTTGAGGAGAGGAGGCAGTGTCTTTCGCTCTTTTGGTTGCTGAATTTGACCCTATAACATGAAAGGGCATTATTGATGGCGCTTTCTTTCTCAGGCTGGAGTGTAATGAAGCTGACGCAAAGCTAGTCTTAAGAGGCTGGCGAATGCCACACTGCACCATTACAAATAAAGAGAGAAAAACATCATATAAGGGCAGATTATACCACTAAAGAAACACTAACGTATGAAGCATGATATCACAGACCTGATTTTCCCGATTCTGCTAATTCCTGCTAGCTTTCATAAGAAGTGTCAGCATCGTTTGTGAACAGTTCTTTTAAGTACAAACTACACCAAATTAAGATGCGATACAAAACAAATGGACACATGCAACAGAGTAGATTATCAGAAAAAAGGGGTCTCTGTTTACAGATGCACATCTGTGTGATTTGCAGTAAAAATAGCTGAATTAAAATATTATACTAAAAAATATGTATTAAAATATTTAAATGGTAAACGTATGCACAAATTCATATAAGTACACATAGAGAATATTATAAGGAGATTTATAGCAGTTATAGTAGTAGCCTATTGCAAAATAGTGATCTAAAGAACAAACCCACCAGGTGATAAATAAAGATTCATTTGTTTGATAAGCTACTAATTAAGCTACTGAAAGTTAAAAGTTATGCTATTTAAAAAGTAGTTTGGCACAATATAGAGCTGTATTACTAACAAGTAATGAAAGTCCATGTCAGCCAAAAAATATTATAAATATACACATATTATACATATCATACAATATCACTTGCTGATATGGATTATGACTTATAACAATGTAGAAAAACTGTGTGTGTCTGGACAATGTAATAGTTTGGTGGCAGCCATCTTGGACAAATTTTACTGTTTAGCCTTTATCTACAAGTGATGGATTGAATGGCATGAAGCTAAAAGAAAACCTCTACCCTGAAACACATTAAATATGTTCATAGCAATTCTGTTAGCGTTGTCTGCTGCTCTGACATCACACATGAACATTGCTAGTGCAGTTACAGTGGTGTTTAATAGGAGAAAAAAGAATGATCTCAAACATCAGGTCCTGTTAGCTTCCAAAAAAAAAAAAAGAGAAAGAGCTTTCTCACTTACCATTTCCCAATGAGGTTCAATATCATTAATGAGAAGTCCAATTACAGGAAGCAGCGAACATTGAACTCCAAGATCCAGAATGCAAATCTGGCATATGACGTAGCTGCATTGAGTTACAGCAGAGACTCAGCTTGGCTAGTTAACAATCTATAAGCTGATGAGCTTAGTGGCGTTTTTGGTTGTATTAGCATGAAAGTTGAAACTTTGGAACCTTATCTGTTTGAGCAGAGTGTGCAGATGAGGATGTGAGAGAGCTGGACAGACTACAGGCCTAAAGCGCTGTTGCATTTCTTTAGATAGATATGTAGCAATGGCTAATTGACAATAGTGCCACTATCAGCACATAGTCAAACAGAATTGTTGGTAATGTAGGAAACTGTTTTTCCGAACTGAAAATAGAACACCATGTTGATGAAAGAAGTTTAAACCAAAAAGTCATCCCAGAATTTCATTACAAAGTATATCTTGGATGTCACTGAGGATTAATATGCCTGTCGATCACGGGGGATTTTATCATTAAGGCAACAAATTTACTCACCAGTTAACCCAGAGCTTATTGAGAGTCAATCTGCTTTTTCTTGAGACAATTTAAACCTTAAATACAATGTTTCATCATGGCTCAGACAGGAGCTTTATTGGGAGTAGCCATTTAAAAAAACAGCCATTTGCGTTTATTCTAGGGCTGCTTAAGTATGTGTGTGTGTGTGTGTGCTTCGAACTACATACAGCACCTTGTCTCACACCTCAAGGTTTTGGACTCACCAATGCTTCTTTCCCCTCACATACTTTCATCATCTGGCTTATTCTTTACTGCCCCTTTGATTTAAAAAATATGCAGGAAATGAAATCAAGCTCTGTGTAACTTTGTACTGAGGTGACAAAAGATTTCCTGTCAAACGATACGTTTCTGTTTTCTGTAATAGGCCCAGAACATTTGGAATTAATTTTGTGTTCAAAAGCAAAATCTGTCTGAATGAGCTGCACAGACTGTGTCAGACAAGACAGTAGGGTGCGTGTCTGTGTGTGCAGATAAAAGGCGTACAAGTCTGAAGAGCCGATCTTGATTCCGTGCTTGTGGTTAAGAAAAACTAGATTTGATGGGATGGCGATACACCAGTCATTGTTTATGGCAAACCCGCTGATCCTGGAACACCCAGGCCGTGGCGGCATCGTCATGCAGGGTAATCGGTTAGAATGATTGTTGAGTGTGTGAATGGCTTTCTGTTCTGTACGTGCTCACAGTAGGTGGTAGCTGTTTGTAATTTTGCTCAGCTTGAGAGGAGAGAATCATTGCAGACAGACAGCATTAATAAGCACAGACAGACAGCTCTCATGCAGCATTCATACTCATACTGCTGCCAATGTTCTGCTCTCTCTCTCTCTCTCTCTCTCTGTCAATGGAACAAAACATGAGTGCAGACAAAGGAGAAAAAGAGTGCCAGGGAAACATTTCAGCAAGCATGTTCAACCCTCATAACTACAAGTACACACATACACTCGCTGAAAAGCAAGCACCTACACATGCTGCACACGCCACAGAGCACATAAGGACACAATTGGAGGTGGAGAGTGGGATAATTGAGCCGACGCCAAGCTCGATCTCATTGTTACTCATCAGTGCCAACTGCTCAATGTCGTCTAGACGCCCGCCTCTCTCAGCAGCCCTGCTGCTAAATCTGAATTTTTAATATTGCCAGGGCAAATATAGACTTCGGATCTTGGAATAGCAAATAAAAGGTATTAGACAAGTAATGATTTCATGGTCTGTCACACATTCTGTCAAACCTAAGGGCACAAATCAGTGAGGTTTGGTTCCAGGGGGTGCCTTAGGTTGTCTGATAAGTTTGTAGAGGTTCTTTGTTGTAGTTTCCTGGCTCAAAACTTCAACCCCGTTGGTAGTGGTGTGGTGAGCAAACCTTACAAAAGGAATGCACGCAAGTAAAGCGTGTAAAGCTTGCTAGCTATCTAGATAGAGATTAGGTGCTTTTTTTTTTCCTTGTGGCCAAAT
>CM074955.1:9291538-9303965 GCA_037577455.1 Pangasius macronema
CCCCCACCTACAATCCCTGCCAACTTGAGATTCGAACCTGCGACCTTTAGGTTCACCTTCTGGGTCCGACTCTCTAACCATTAGTCCAATTAGTTATCCTTAATGCTACATTTTATGAAGTCCTAAGGCTCACTAGTTTATTTAATAGCAAGCCAACAGAAGCTAGTTAGCATTAACAAACAGGATTTAAAAAAAAAAAAAAAAGAATTTTACTACTTGTCAAATTTAGTCTGGCACATTAGCATGACAGTCATGTGATCCGATATGAACTTTGTGGAACGTACATCGACTTTTGGTGTAAATTTCTCCCAATTAGAGAAATACATACTTACAAGGCATGCTGAATAGTTGAAATAGGAATATAACAATGTTCAGTGCATGTAAGGTGAACTGTCTAAAGACACAACTCATAAAATTCTCATTCCTATTATTCCTTCACAGGGTTCAAACATTACACAGGACTTTGTGTTGATGTAGAAAAACAGTTGACAAGCGAAATGTATGATATTTGGAAAGACAAACCCTGTGAGATGCTTTGTGTGTTGACCTGGAATGGCCTTCGTGGCTCTCTCTCCCTCTCCAACCACAGCAAATCAAGTCTTCTGGTGCTCCATCTAATAACATTCAATTATCCCTCCAATTATTCATAGACTGCACTCGCTCGCCGCCTCAGGGACTGCAGTGCGATTGGATGTCGGCTTGAATAGAACCTTATTTTTCCCTGTACAGCGTGGCAGAATGCAGTAGCTTTGAGAAGAAAGTGCAGGGGAAAAGGGGGAGGTCTGGAGGGCTATCTGATTGGAGTAGTGCATTCAGAATGTCACGTCTGAAATCACTGTGTCCACGTGCTGGAAAATAACAGTGGAGACCGAAGCTGGAGCTGGCACTCGATCAAACAGGCTTGGAGAAATGGAGAGAGGAGAAATTACAGGGGAGGCAGCAGGCGTCCGACCCCCTGCTGTCTCTTATCCTTCCTCGGAAACTCATTTGCATCCTTTCACCCTATTTTCGAATCCCTCGAAATCATCTGAGAGGACGCCTCGATGAATTCCCCCTCCCTCCTCATCCCTATTAGAATAACTGCATTTCATGACATGCTGATAATGTGCACCATAACACCCGTTAGCTAGCATTGCCATTCAGGTATCAGTTTGGTGCTAACCATTAAATACTTGACACATCCTCAAAGCTATGCAAAGAGCAGCCATGCAGTTGACCTGAAGAAGATAAAATAGGAAATGAATAAATAAGAGGTTCAATTTGGGTTCACAAAAACTGTGAAGTATGAATAAATGGGAGGCTTCTTTACAAACAAGCGTAGATTCCTGGAGTCGTGTTCAACAAAACGCAGTGAGATGGGTAATGATGACCCGTCTCGCTCGTTCAACATGGACAGACTCTGAAAACAGGTTGGAGATGAACTAAAGCACCTGGCTGACAGAGGCATATCTCTGCAGAGGAAGAGCTAGAAGATGGAGAACCTATCCTGACAAGATCCTGCGCCGACAATGACTGCTTTCTCCACAGGGACACGGATGCTTTTAAGTTACATCAGCGTAGAACTAAGGCTTTAATTCAGCACAAATGGTGGTAGAATTTCAAAATGTGGAAGAAATAATGTGTTAATATGTTCAACATATTAACACTGAGCTACATCTCATACTGTGTATTTTTAGTCCAAGTTCTCACATTAGGGATGTCAAAACTAATGGAATTTGAGGCATAATTTATTTCGACATGTTTTTATATGTATCAGTTTCTGTTTAAAAAAAAAAAGTAATAATAATAATAAACAATTTGGCTGAATCTCAAATTATATTCTCTTGTGCGTATAGGGCAGTACATGAGTTTTACAACACAATTATGCTATACTGTGTGTAATGAGGCTTTAGTGAATAGGAAACCATTTGAGATTTGGCTAAACTGTGTTGGGGAGCTTAAAAATATTACGGCAGATTCTTTTTCCCCTTAGATCTTGTGTTGCCTCAGAAATGGACTTCTCTCGCTGAGACCTGTGCTTTTGACTGACAGATGTTACAGGAGGAAAGGGCTTGCCAGCACATCTGAACAATTACAAGAATATGTTAAACTTGCGCAAAAAAGGTTGCAGTAAGTTGTGTATATGATAACACTAACTCTTAACACTAATTATATCATCCACCTAGCAAACAGAGAATGATGTGCATAATGAAATATTTATTTATTTATAGAGTTGAGATTATAGATATAACATGTTTTGTATTATGTTATTATTAGACAGTGTATCATATCAGTATTTGTTGATTTTGATCTTTATGGCTCATTCTGAAATGTAAGTCTTATCTTATGTAATGTGTAAATGACTAGTGTTCACTAGATTCTACTTTCTTAGTGATTTGGATTTCTACCTTTAATTTACATGAGTCATTTTTAAAAGTACAGTACTTTTACTTGAGCAAGATTTTAGCTACTTAAGGAAAATGACAAAATTTGCTGCCATTTCAAAACAAATAAATAAATAAAAATAAAATTTAAAATATGGTGTATCCGAAATCTTGTCAGGACCAACAAGATGTGCGTCTGTCAACAAGATGTGTGTCTGTATATATATATACAGTTAGGTCCAGAAGTATTTGGACAATGACAGAGTTTATGTGACTTTGCCTTTATACATCACCACAATGGATTTGCAATAAAACAGTCAAGATGTGATCGAAGTGTAGACTTTCAGCTTTATTTTAAGAGGAAGTACTTTGCTTAAAATGGCTGTAATTCCTAAATGGTAAATGCCATATTTTTGTGGAACCTCTTATGTATATATAAATATATAAAATGTGTGTGTGTTTTTTTCTCCAAAACTGAAAGGGTGAAATCATTTCTTTGTGGTTGCACTGGTTAATATTAGATTTAGAGTTAGGTGTAGGAAAGTCTTATTGTACTGTATTTATTTTGATGTTTTCTGCATTATTGAGTCAATTGAAAACATTTCAAACATATTTCTGACAAAATTAATTTTTATAGAAAGAAATAAACATTTTTTACACAGTACTGTAGGTATAGCACAGACAATATACAGTATATCTTCCATCTACTCTATATAGGCCTTTGTGCTGAATTGTCACAAAAACATTAAACAAATGCTTGTGTGTGTGTGTGTGTGTGTGTGTGTGTGTGTGTGCGTGTGTGTTGTGTTATGTAGCACTGTGTCTGATGAAATGGAGTGAAACTGGCCCTTATGAATAATGAGAAGCAGTAAAAGTGGAAAAGTCAGTCTTAATGAACAGTCTCCTTAAGTGTTGATTATAAATCACCAAATTCTGACCCAACAGTTTAACTACTATAATATAATGTATGGTGCAGCAAAATGTCCATACAAACCAACAGAAGGTAACATAGAGGATATTAAAAAACTTGGACATTGGTAAGTTTCTTCATCTGTTTGAAAAGGGAGATTGTTTAATGTCCTTATGCAGTGTTTTCATATCTAGACAGGTCATTAAGCTGATATCACCTCGTATTATAGATGCACACTATCAGTGTTTCATTCACTAGACAGCTGCCTTACTATTTCTGTCCTTCAAAGGTTACCTGCCAAATCAGGCAGCATTTTAACCTAAAGAAACCTTGGCATTTGGGACTTCAGAGTCATTATAATGTTTAACACTCTGTGCTCACTACTTTACCGTCATACCAGAGGATGGATTCTGAAAGAACTACTACAGTGGAAATATTTATCTGGTGCTAGACTTAACCAGACTACTGTTTACTGAATAACATAGCTAGCTAGTTATTTTAGGCTAATTAACAAGTTAGCCACATAATCTGTTTGGTTGCATAATGTTAGATAAATCATTTCAACCATGGAATGACATTGTTGGATGTCTCTGTGGCTGAATTCTTGGAAATAGCCAAATATAATGGAAAAATTGGATTTTGAATTTTTCTGCCAATAATGTACTTTGACTAATAATGTAATCTCTACTTGAAGAAAACATATCTTACCAAAATGACATGGAAATGTTTTTATTTAGGCTACTTTCTGCTGCTTATTTTGGCTATCTGCCTGCAAAGATCACACCAGATAAGGATCCAGTTTAACAAATGCAGTTGTAATTGCAGTCAATCTGCCTAAAGATGCTTGCTAGCCAAGAGCACTTTTCTCACAATTAGAGAAAATCATGATTTCTGACTAATTTTTGGATAATTACATGCCATAGCAAAATGGACAACAGCCTAATCAATCCTGTTTGTAATCAGAAAATGCCGGTGATGTTCCTGCCCTGTCACATCATCATCAAAACAGAAAGCTGATGAGACAATGATGAGGCTCCTGTTTAAATGCAGCGAGTGAATTTTACCTCAGTTGACAAGACAGAGACTGATGGAAGAACTCATTTACCACTGTAAATGTATTTAAAATTCTTTATATTCTTTAAACATTGGCAATGTTGTTTTAGTGGATTAGGTTTTTAAGTGGGGAGGTATGTGGGATGTCATTCAGTAATGCTGGAATGGAACCTTTAAATGCAGTTTTCTCCATATTTTCTTTGGGGGGGGATTGAGGAAGGTTTAAAATGATAAAATTTTCTTGTGATTGAAATTCATGAAAAGGAGAAACATATACAGAAGAAAGGTTAAAATGTGGCCATGTGGTTTTCCTAGGCCACCACACACATAACACAACTAGGACTGTTAGAAACTAAAGTTAGTTCTGCCATCTTTGTCAGAATTTTCATGGAACTTTTATGGTCTGATGAACAAAACTGGGATTGCCTACACAGAGCAAGATATAGGCCAGCTGTTATAAGCTATATGACTAGAATATTAATAAATATTTATTTATGCCAGAAAGCTCACAGATAAAAAAGAACATTTGGATATATCTTTATCCTGAACATACTGTCCACAGTTGATTTCTGTATCTGTGTATTTGCTCTTTAAAATAGAAACCATGTCTTCGTCCATCAAATGGATGATTCTTTAGGGAATTAATGCAAACAGGAAACGTCCGCTTGCATCCAGTACCTGCTTCTAATCCAACTCAGCTCTCCTTCCTTTCTTTTTTTTTAATGTCATCTGTTTTTAATTCAATGACTGCAGGAGAGACATGCAGTGCCTAAGTGCCCTTTTGCCAATAAATACTTTTCCTATTCGCTTTACTTCCTTGGGCAAATATCAAGGACTTTATGTTTAGAAAGAGAAGGAGGGGAGGAATGGAGAAGATGAGGTGGGATGGAGGGATGAGAGTTCAGTTTAGAGAGGAGACGACTCAGAGCACTGGTCGTGCAAACTCACTTCCTTCTCTCCCTGTGGCTGAGAAGGTGATGTTAGACCACTGGTCTGGTTTAGATTAGGGCCGCGTGTCATCGGCTGCGGGAACTCCAGAAAGTATTAGATTCCGCAGAAACAAATTAAAGGCCCGCCTTTACTTTGCTCTCACTTACTTACTCTCCCTTTCTCCCAGAGAGAATTGTGCTTTCCACTGAGAGACATTACAGGAGGAATGGGCCTGCCAGGAAAAACACAACTCCAGGCCATTTCAGAGCGTCGGAAAATGAGGAGGCTGCCAGTGAACAAAGAGTGGTAGTCAGTTTGCGGACGTGAGGGCCGACATTTCCAGTTCAAAAAGCGGCATGAAATATTTAGCTCACCCTCCATGCAGGCAGGAAGCCATGCTATGGGAACCTGCAGAGGAGTCGAGATGGAACTATGTGTGAAGTGAAGTATATTTTCAGAATGGAGAAAGAGAATGTTTTGTAATGTATCATATACAGATGTGACAAGAATATATGAAGTGATAATTTCAGGTGTGCCCTCTTTATTAAGTATTGCTCAACTTGAAACACTACAAAGGGCTAATTAAATTCTGAATGAGGCCCTGACTAATGTCAAGTAATAATAATAATAATAATAATAATAATAACCAGGTACTATATAACGTAGGTCACAGTGGGTTTACACCTACAGCCATCTGACCAGATATTTGCATTGAGGACCATTTGCAACATACCAGTGACACTGCATGGCAATGGCATCTTAATGGGTGTCATGATGGTATGAGTGTTTCAGTACTGTTGCTGATATTTTTAGGCACCAGTGCAGCATCCACTAAGGTACTATTGTCATTCTGAGTTAAGAATGGTCCACGATGCATATAACACCTGGTCAGTGGTGGTCCTTTGGTGGTCTGTTTCCACTGCTAGAATACCTCCCTCTTGTGGGCAGTCATGACCTAATGGTTAGAGAGTAGGACCAGTAACCTGAAGGTCAAGGGTTCGAGTCTAGTAGGGATTGTAGGTGGGGGGAGTGAATGACCAGCGCTCTCTTCCACCCTCAATATCAACGACTGAGGTGAGACCCTTGAGCAAGGCACCGATCCCTCAACTGCTCCCTGGGTGCTACAGCAAAAAAATAAAAAAAAGAAATAAAAAAAAGGCTGCCCACTGTTCTGTGTGTGTGCACTTGGATGGGTTAAATGCAGAGCACAAATTCCAAGTAGGGGTCATCATACAGTATTTTATACAGACCCATACACCATGAAGTGTAATTATGGGTTTGCATAAATGTCTTAGTGGGCTGCACAGTTCCAGGGTCCCAGGTTAGATCTTGCATGTTCTCCCTGTGTGGGTTTCCTTTGGGTTATCCAATTTCCTCCCGCTGTCAAAAAACATGCAGGTAGGTGGATTGTGAACTTTAAATTGAGCCTTGCTGTGAAAGTGTGTGTGCATGTTGCCCTGAGATGGACAGCAATACCATACTAGGTGAATCCTCCTGCCTCACATCCAGTGTTCCTGGGATAGGTTCTGGATTCACCACAACCCTGACCAGGATTACCGTCCTTTCTAAAGATGAATGAATGAATGAATGAGGAAATAAATGTCTTATTTCAAACAAAGTTGAAAAAGATGAAAAAAGAGATGAAAAAGGAATCCAGGAAATGTAGTTAGGTCCCTGTACAAAGCACACTTAGAGCTCATGAAATGAGGATGAAAATAATTGTGTTAGGATGGAGGCTTATTGCAATTCAACTGAGAAACTTTATCATTATCTGCCTTAATTGGCTGCTGTCAGCTGAAAGGTTTATGAGGCAGTTTAAATACCTGCTTAGTCCATTCAACATCTGTGCCTCTCAAAACAAGGAGAAGTCATTGTAAAAGATCTAGCACCAATATCTAGCATCTGTTACTTTCAAGATGATTATTTCATAGTCATATTTTATAGCAGTATTTATAGTAATTCATTATAGTAGTCATTACATTGCAATCATTTTTAAACAAATGACTCAATGACCCATATCAGAAATGAATTGTCATTTTTTTTTTTTTATATAAAACTATAATTGAAAGGTGTTCAGTTACAGGAAAGCTAACAACAGGCATGAATGTGTTACAAGTCTTCTATATAGCTTTGCTCAGACAAATAAACTAGCACTGCCAGGACTACATTGTTATCTGGAGAACTCTCAGCCATTCCTCAGTGAAGAACAAGAAGCCTTTATTGTCACATATACATTACAGCACAATGACATTTTTTCCACATATCCCTGTTTGTTAGGAAGTTAGAGTCAGAGCCATGATACAGCACCTCTGGAGCAGATAGGGTTAAAGGCCTTGCTCAAGGGCCCAACAGTGGCAGTTTGGCAGTGCTGGGGCCTGAACCCCTGACTTTATAATCATTAAGCCAGAGCCTTAACCATTGATCCATCACTACCAGAAGCCACCCCCTGCCCAATAAGGCTCGGTAGGAAATGGCCTCCAGCGCAATTTGTACTTCTCTCCAGTGGCCACTGCAGTATCCATGCAAAACATTTTTAACATTAGTTTAACATTAACTATTGCCCCTGAAATGGATGTCCATTTTGAGAAAAACAGAACAAAGTGAGGTATTTGGCAGAACAAGGTAATGATACGAGTGAGCTACAGCTGCAATAAGGCTTCTTAGCAAAATAATCCAACTGTTGTATTGCTCTGACTTTCACCTACCATAACGAATGGTCAAATTTTCAAACCATCCAACGAGTTCTTTGGATTAAATCACGTAAATCGTGGGATCTGCATACAACCTCACATTTTCAAAGAAGAGAATATTAAATGACATATAAGATGGCAGTGACAGGGCAGTGGTTCAATTATTGGGAAACAGCTAGAGTATTTTTAAGTGGACTATTCTTAAGTGTTATATCAGTACTGTTATACCATTACCAGTAAACTAGACACTACAATTGACATAAAAAAAAAAAAAAAAGATTGACATTTACATTTATGGCATTTGGCAGACACCCAGAGTGACTTACATTTCTCATATTGGCTCACTAGGTCACAAACTAGGAATACCATCAGTCCAAAACTCTGATTAGGATTTTTTTTTTTGTTGTGTTTTTTTGTGTGTGTGTGTGTATGTGTAAGTGCTAATTTAAGTACTTTATGAAGAGGTAAGTCTTTAGATGTCGTTTGAAGACTGCCAGTGACTCAGCTGTTTGGGGGAAGTTCATTCCACCACCGTGGTGCCAGAACAGACAAGAGTCTCCATGCATGCCTTCCTTGTACTCTGAGAGATGGTGGGAGCAGTCGAGAAGAGCTAGAGGATCGGAGGGAGCGTAGTGCCATGCGAGGTGTGATAAGTGCTTTGAGATAAGTGGGTGTTGGTCTGTTTTTGGCTTTGTAGGCGAGCATCAGTGTTTTAAATCTAATGCGGGCAGCTACAGGAAGCCAGTGGAGGGAGCGCAGCAATGCGGTGGTGTGGGATATCACAATGAGGCTTTGCCAGTGGATTTCAGTGGACATCTAATAGCGTTAACTGTTAGTTGTTGTAATGCAAAACAATAAACACTTTATTATGCAGCAATGTTATGCAAATTATTGAGCATGAATTGGCTTTAGAATGAATGGTGTGTTGGTGTCATTCAGTGACATTGGACGGGAATCTTTAAATGCAAATTTTTTCCTTTTCACTTTTTTCCAGATTTTAAAATGCTAAAAATTTTCTTGTGGTTCAGATACATGCAAAAGCAAATGCTAATTCTCAGTGGTTCAAAATTATACTGTGAGCCACATTGCAGAAATGTGACCTGTTTCTTAATTAAATACACCACAATGCTGAACGTGTACACCATTTGCTAATTTCTAATTTATCAAATCTTATACTTTCATTCTTATATAAACTGCTCTGACACACGTCCGGTTGTTTAATTTTATTGAGATAAATATATTAGTTTACAGTTATCACTCTCTTTTTTGTGTATAAGTGCTTGCCCTTCTTTTCTCTCGCTTTTCTCCTAACTATTTACTGAAAAAGCATACAGATACCATTACTGCAATTGGCAAACAGATTTGGCTAGCAATGTTACAAGCAGTTTGCATTTTACAAACTGAAAAAATTGCCCTCATAATTACTTACGTTTATATCATACTGTACATTCTTGCATAAACTTAAACATTTACATCATAGCAATGGCAGAACTTAGTCTATAACTCAGCAAGAAGATAATGTCTGGTAGTGTAGTGTCTCATGAGAGGTGAACGTAATGGGCAGTTAAGTCTATGGGCAAACGTACATTGTCCTCCTCAGCTTTTCGAGGTCAATTGATCATCACTGCTGATTGGCTAGTCTTCAGATATAAGTTTTTCTGCATAGTAGGCTATATTCTGTCACTATGTTACCAGGATGTCACCCTGTCCATGATGAATTTGCCAAATGGAGCTATGTGAGGGGTATAAAAAAAAAAAAAAACCTTCAGAAGCTACTGAGATCCAGACCTCAGTGTCCTCATAACTACAGAGTGTCCCAAAAGAAGAACATACTGAAATCATTCCCATGGCTGGATCAGGAAACTATCCCAAGGTTGCAATGGACTTTAAGAAGAAACATGGCAAGCACATCACACACAACACTGTTGCCAATCTTCTTAACAAATTTAAACACATTGGAGGTGTTGCAGGCCAACCAGGAAGTGGACATCCACTAACAGCCACTGACGAAGACACAAATGATGTGGTGATGTCATACGTAGTCCCCTATGTATGGAGACTTTTGGGACACCCTGTAGTTATAGCCATGGGCTCAGAAATCAGTTGACTGAATTGGTATCAGCTTACAGCCCCAACACACATTTTTTTTTTTGCCAAGAATGTCACCTCTGGTCCCTAAATTATTACATTTTATATATAGTAGCTGAAAATATGTATAAGAAATACTGTACAACAGTTATATAAAATGCATGTAGCATACTATATAATATATAATAGCAACTGCAGGTTTATGGAGTGGAGTTTTTTTTTTTGTTTGTTTGTTTTTAACCTATTTTGAACCTGAAGCTTGATACAGGTTTACAGCGCTCTTCAATGTAACTGTTCACTCCATGGCATCTTATGTCACTGAGCATGCTAAGCATATGAGCCAAAAAGTAATAATAAGTAATACAAAAATGTATTAGACGAAAACAGAGCAGAAAGTAATCAAACGTATTTATCAGTGCCCCATATTGATTTGTGCCAGTCCTGTGAGAGCTCCACAGAAAGAGAAAAGGAGGCATTTAATAAAGAAGGGCCCTAATTACAGACACTGCAAGGCACCAAGGGACGATGCCTCAGATCCAGTTGGCTCGTACCTGCCAACAGTATCTCTACCAATTAGACCTCTGAAGTTAGCATGCAGGTGTTAGCAGAGAGGCCCAGAAGACTGTCAGAGGGACTGCTAGACCCAGTTAACGCTTTATAACACCAGCTCACACCTGACACGAATGCTGTGAGAAAAATAGGGAAGATGCAGTCCGAATAATCATTTTTCACCTGCATGCATTTGTGCTTAATACTATGCTTCCTTTTCTGATATAAGCAGAGTCGATTGTGAATCACTTCCAGAGACTGGAGGTGTTGCTAATTCATCAGCTGTGTCACTTGGTTGCAAGTGTGTTTGCACCTTGTTACACTAAAAAAAGTAATTCACTTACAGACACGCACAGTTCAGTAGAACTGGAGTAACTGCACTGAGCTGAACTGAAGTAATTTATGGAAGTAATATTTAACAGTGGTTAATCAAGCCTGATTGCCTTTACAGTTTGTCTGCATAAAATTTGACATACAACAAGAAATAAAAATAGAACCTGTCAGAAGTTTTTTAGATTTGGACACAGTATTTAGATCTGGAAACAACATTGCGGGGCAGCCTGAAAGCTAATAAAGCACAATTTGGAGCCAAAAAACACTTTCTGTAGTAAATCTTTTGCAGCACAACAAAATATTCCTTAAGGTTTGGAACTGCAGTGCAAGCTGTTCAGGGAATAAACTAACTTAATCATTGCCTCAGGTATCCAGTCTACATAATCACTGCCATGTGTTTTAATATATGTATACAGTATAGGGTTCAAATGTCTGAGTCTGATATCAAGAACTGGTATTATTTGATCAATAGTCAAAAACTAATCTAACATTTTAAATAAATATTTCTTAAACTAATTCGTTTTCTAAACAGTATGGTTCTTTATTGACAGAAAGCAGTAGGGAAGATAACAGCACTGCTGAGTCAAGTGATAAAGTAATATAGCAATTGTCATCATCAAAGTATATTACTAAGTGTTGAGTATGCTGTTGAGTGTTGAGTATTGGAACACAGTGCATCCTGGGGAAGAGATGGCATCAGGATGTGCTATGGAAAGAAGGTAAGACAGCAGAGGCAGTGTGATGCTGTGGGCAATGTTCTGCTGGGAAACCTTGGGTCCTGGCATTCAGGTGGATGTTACTTTGACACGTACCACCTACCTAAACAATGTTTCAGACCAAGTACACCCCTTCATGGCAACGGTATTCCCTAATGGCAGTGGCCTCTTTCAGTAGGATAATGCACCCTGCCACATTGTTCAGGAATGGTTTGAGGAACAAGAGTTCAAGGTGTTGTCTTGGTCTCCAAATTCCCCAGATCTCAATCTAATCGAGCATCTGTGGGATGTGCTGGACAAACAAGTCCAATCCATGGAGGCCCCACCTCGCAACTTATGCTAATATCTTGGTGCCAGATACCACAGCACACCTTCAGAAGTCTTCTGGACTCCATTCCTCAATGAGTCAGAGCTGTTTTTGGGTTATGGCTGATATTCATATATAATACAGCTATGAAACATATATATTTTTTACTATAATCCATATTTACTATATACATTAAATTCGTCGTTAGGTTTATATGCGAGAAAGTATACAACATGCATGCATTTTAATCTATTATTTTAAAATGGAATTGGATGAAGAGATTTTAAAACTAAAATTCATTTTCAAAACACTATACAAAGTTTACTTTAAAGTAAAGTGCAGTCATTAATGAGTATGTGGCAACTGTCCTAATAATATTTTCAAAGTATTCTTTAGAAATTTACTTAAAGTATGTGTCACAGTGCAACATTAGGAGACACACTGAAATATATGTATATGTTTGTGAGTCTGTTTATTTGTTTGTCTGC
>CM074955.1:9330808-9344516 GCA_037577455.1 Pangasius macronema
ATATCCATTGATAAAGTTGTATGTTGAACATCTAGAACAGATGTATGCAAGGCTTTGTAGTGTAAGTATAGCTAAAAAAATACGTTTTACTCTTTAAAAAATCAGTGTATTTATCTTCATTTTAATACAATTTTATTATTGTTGTATTATTTGTTTGGTTTTTTTTTTTTTTTTAATTCTGAGTAATTCACAAAGCATTTTGTCCCTAAAAGCAGCTCATAATCTCTCTTGTGTCACTTATGACAGAATCACGAACAATACTTAATGGCTATAAATTACAAAGTTATGATTACTCTTGGGTATAGTCAGCTACATAAGCAAGCTATGTGATGCTCTAGTTACATTTTTTCAAGGAATACTTCCTGTACTTAAAAAAACAAAACAAAATTCTGACATTTTCCTAAAGCCAGTGCCAAAGCGTAAGACAATCCTGCAAGCAAGCAAGGAAAATAACTGCAGGAAGAGCTACAGTAGTGTGTGACAGTTATGGCATCAAGTTGTATTATGCATCAAGAAATGTATAAACCATTCATTATGTGTTGCATTAAAAAAAATGGCAAGGGAACCATTTTGTTTGCAAAAAGCCCATGCAGAGCATTTTTTTTTCTGGGTGATGGATAGGAGGAAAATGTTCCCCATGACCATATCAGAGTGATCATATCTCAGTTACTTTCCACTGGACAATGAAGAATAAAAATTATATATATATATTATATATATATATATATATAATCACTCTTCTCTAAGTCCAAAGAATGTATTATCTACTGATTTAAATAGTCTTAATAGTTGGTATATCTATCATTTTCCTCAATGATATGCATAATGAATTATCACTTCTTAGTTATTCATTTATGAATAGCAGTGTGTTAAGAACATAAATCTCAGTGAAATTCTGTATTAGGCAGCAAAATCTAAATATATATATTTTTTTAATACACTGAATGAGTGAATAAGGTTTGCAAGATAATTTCGTACATGTTCTAGATAATGTATTGTTTTAGGTTTTAAATAATGTTTGTAAAATAATAAGTTTCAACTTAAAACTGGTGCCCTGCAATGGACCGGCTTCCGATCCAGTGTGTATTTCCACCTCATGGCCAGCATTCTCGGGATAGGCTCCAGATCCACTGTGAGTTCTTAAGGAGTTGCATCCTACTGTGTTTTTTGTTTTGCAGTCTGAGAACAACCCATTATTGTTGTGTCTGAAAACAGCCAAAATGAACAAGAATTGAGTTTCGACCAAAATCGAGTTTTTCTTTTAATAATATAATTTGACATCTCTATGATATCCAATTATATTATTCGACATCATAGAGAACATAAATATATTTTAGAATCAGATACTTATTGCAAAGCTCCTACTTCATTACATCAAAACAGAGAAGAGAAATTCCACATGCTTGTACGGATGACAACAGATTGAAATGACTTAAAAGAGAGACATTAATAACAGGAAATGTAGCCAGTGATTAATCAGCCATTATTTCTTGACTTTTACCTCAGATGATGAGACAGAAACGGATGTGTATGATGCAGATAAACAAAGCGAGAACTTATTTTGAACTGTAATCTTTGAAAACTTGTGGGTATGCAGATTTAAAAATGCAGATTTTTATTTCTGACTTGAGATACCAATTAAAGTTCAGTAAAATCTATAGTCTTTAGAACAACATATACTAGATTAGGTCCATTTGACCATGTGAAGGGTTTTCCCAGGTTGCCATATATATACATGCACTGCACTATGTTGGCAAAAGTTTGTGGACACTTGACCATCACACCCATATGTTCTTCTTGAACAACCCATTCCAGAATTAGTCCCCACCTTTCCTGTTATAATAAAATCCACTCTACTGGGAAGGCTTTCCACTAGATTTGGAGCATGGCTGTGGGGATTTGTGCATGTGTTCATGGAGACCACTTTGTGCATGGGGAATCATCATGAAGGAACAGGTTTGGACCCCTTAGTTCCAGTGAAAGGAAATTGTAAATTGTAAAATTGCTACAGCATACAAAGACATTCTGTACAAGTGTGCTTCAATGAAAAAAATATTTTCCTAATCAGTTAAATGAGTTAAAAAGGTGAAGCCATTGCCTTGCACACATCTCAGCCATCTCTGGCCTTGGTGTCTCTGCAGCACTAAAACTAATTGGCCAAATGTTTGTTTTAATAGGGCAATATCAGTGAGTCATGCTAGCCTCAGCATGAACTGCGTGCCTGTTTGTTCTCCTGTGCAATCTCCAAGAAATAAGCAACTGTGCGTCCGGTGGTTTGGTAACGAGTATCGCATGCTCATTTCACTCTCTGTGATTCCATCTTTTCTTAGTTTTCTTTCATCTTTAAAAGATTGTAGCTAGTATCAAATGTTTTAAAAGCATGTCTTTTAGCTGTTATCTTTATTTAAATCTATTCCAACCTCATGAAATTTAATAATGAGAAGCACGCAGGTTTGCATAAGATTTTTTTTTTCTTTTTTTTTATATCTAGCATCACTGAATAAAAAAAAGCAGATAAATGGCCAATTGATTGAGAACATACTAAGACTGGAAAAATAAATAGGAAATGGGTCTGTCAAGAGCAGGCTTTAGATCAAATCAAACAGGCAAACATGGTAACAAGGAGAGCAGCAGCTTGAGGATGAATGAATAGAGGGTTTGTTCTCTCCACATGTTGCTTTTTTCACTCTGGAGTCCAACATTTGGCCAGCTGGACATCAGCCAGGTTTATAACAGAATCAACTCTGATGTAAAGGTTATAGAAATAGCAGACTTTACTACTCCCATTTCTTTGAGGTGAAATTCCTCACTGCATGAGGAAAACACAAAAATTGGTGCATGCCAAGAGTTTCTCAATATGTTGTATTTATATCTGATTGAGTATCTAACTAAACCGAGTATCTAAAATATGTAATCCTGGTGATATATGCTGAGCTTCCTGTATGTGGTGATGATTTTTATGTGGTGAAATGTTTCATGTCATATTTTTATCCTTTCCAAAATATAAGATATACATATCAATTAAGCTAATTAAAAAATTATAACATATTATACCACAGTGCAGTTGATCTAAGGCTAATAAAAGCCAGATTATAAAATAAGTTAATGTTGTTTAACAAAGAAAAATATGACTATGGTTGATGTGGAGAAGTTTTCCTTTAGGAGATGCTTATTTCCCATGTGTCTGGACTTTGGGATCAGTGAGAACAGAGAAGTTTGAGCTTTCCCCTTTCTCAGTTACATGACAAGCTGCAGGAATTTATTTTATTTTATTTTTTTTTTTTTTTTGCTGTTAAGAGGGAGAATACAGGCTGGTATCAGACTGGCTACTGTTTATAGCTGCTACAATGTAAATGATAAGGAACCAACTTGCTGTTAGTCACAGATATTCCATAACACTAAATGTAATTCTAAACAGTTAAAAAGCATGATGTGTAATTCATAATCAGTTGAAAACCATAATCTTTGGCATATCGCTGTGGTATAAGTGGAATAACATGCTTCCAGCTGTGCTATCATACAAAAATAATCTACTTTATACTGGCGATGTGTTACACCATGCCAGCATGTATTTTTTTTTTTTTTGTATAACATCATGGTCAGTCATGTGATATTCCTTACTAATCCCATTTAGTGCTTTTACTCTGGGCATGCTACTCCATGACTTATGGTAGTAAGCTGGCTTACTTGGCAAACAGCTAAAAGGTTTCTCCAATATGATTAGGAGACACTTGTACTGAAACATTTACATTTACAGCACTTAGCAGATCATCTAGAGAAACTTACAGAAGTGCTTTGTAGTCTTTACCAATAACATATCATCATACTAGTTTACTAGGTCTGGAACTTAGAAACAAAATGCTAATTCAAGTTTTGTATTCTTAGTGAAGAGGTGGTCTTAATTTGAAGACAGCCATTGAACCAGCTCTTTAGACCCAGCTGTTTAGACAGCCAGTGCTAGAGGATTGAAGGAAGAGTGGTGCAGAGTGGGGTGTGTACCTTAAATGCCTTAAGGTAGGTGAGCGATGGTCCATTTTTGGCTTTATAGGCAAGCTTCAGGAGCCCAGTGTAAGGAGTGCAGCAATGAATTGGTGTGGCAGAACTTGGGGAGGGTGAAAATAAGTCATACAGCTGCAATCTTCAGGAGCAAGCTGCAGTCTCTAAATGGCTGGATCTTCCTGGTGAAACAGTCAGGTCTTTTTTTGATGTTGTAGATTGACTGAAAGAATCATTTTAGGGGGCTCCAGAAAAAAAAGTGCTCATCTTATCTTTCAGAGAACTTGTGCTAGAATCCTGACGATGCCATAGCCATCAATGGCCGGGAGCCCAAGACAGTAAAATTGCCAGTGCTCTTTGGGTGGGAGGGATGATATACCGTCTCTCTCCTGTCAATCACAGTGACACTAGCCAAATGTGGGTGTCTGTGAGCTCAAGCATGTGCAAGGGGGTGGAAAGTGTTTTCCACTGAATGTGTTACGCTGCCCTGTGATGCAGCATGAGTTTGAAAGAAGTGGTCAGCTGGCTTCATATGTCTCAGGGGTAGCATGTGATAGCCTTTGCCCTCCCCTGCTGTCTGATATGGGAGGCCTAACTGGTAGGTGGGAAATGGGGAAAAGACTAAGTTAGTCATTGTAGCACTGGACCATATGCATGAAGAATATATATGTCTTTTGTATGGATATTAAGCTAGAACTAGCAAGCCAAGCTAACAAATGAGAAGGTACTACCCAAGCATGCTGAGCTAACAAAATCCATGGTGGTAACTGGACAAAGTGTAAAATAAATTTACTTACACAATGAAGGGACACATTTTTTCCCCTAAGAATTTAGGGTTTGCATCTGCTAGTTCAGACTGACGATTAAGTCATTAAAAAAGGTTACAAGGTTGTATTTTTCATTTGATCATATATTATCCATCTGAGAATTTAAGATGTTCCTATACATAATTCTGCTGTGAAATAGAGCTGAATGTTTTTATCCAGTGGAGTCGTCCGCAGTAAGCAGTGCAACGCAGTGTAATAAAGAGAGGAAATGAGGTTTACAGCTCTAGAAGAAAACATGGAAAGATTTGTCCTTAGTTGCAGCAACTAATCCACTTGCTGATTTGTGTAAGACTGAAAGGAAGTTGTAACATATAACCACGCATTCGCTCTGGGTTAAATCTAGGCAAACTCCCACAGTGCTGAGAATAATTTATAAACAGACATATAGTGATGTTTTTCGTGGCTAGCAAGTTGTGTATGAGCCAAGTCTGGGCCAAAGACTGTTGAGGTTCTATGATTCAATGTTCCATTACTTTCTACAGCAAACAAGCCTAAATGACACATAGCTGTGAAATCTCAGCTTTAGCTAAATATTTGATAGGAAGCCAAAATCACACTTTTCCAAAGCTGACCATGGAAATAAAAATGTCTTCAATTTAACAGTACACGAAGTGTGTGTCAAGCTTCAGGGTTGGACATGCAAAGTATGATTCTTTGCCTTAAATAATTTAGCTAACACAGATTAAGCATTCTAAAACACCCTTAAAGGTTGGTTGTTATAAAACTTGTTATAAATGTGAATTTGCTTGCCAGAACATTCTTCCTGTGGGGAGATCCTCAGTTTCATGTGTACATAGGCAGAGAAGATAAACTTGAAAGATGCTCACTGTGACCTAGGAAATGGGTAAAGTGTTTGTGCATCAAAAGCAACTTTATTGCATGTAAAAATGTACTGTTGATGGCTGGTCCTTAAAGCATCCTCAAGGATCCCCATGACCTTACATTCTCAACTATATTGCTCTACACATCAGACCTTTCCTCATGTCAAACAAGCATGCTGTTTACATCTTGTTTTACTTCCATTTTTTTCCAAAATTATTTTTGTACTTTCAAATTTCTGTTTTCTACTTCCTGTTTTTTCTTAATATCAGCAAAAGCTGCATGTCCTCTTTCAGAGTAATAAATCTATCTGCATATGAAATTTGAACTCTGTCTCTTTGTTGTGGAGCACTCAATAACTGAACAGACATGTCGCCTTGGGACTTGGGCCTGCCAAAACTCCCGATACAACGTGGCCAAGTTTTTGGAACATCATAAACCAAATTCCAACAAGGCAACAATAAAATAAATCTAGCAGGTAAATATAAGAGATATATCATAGTTTCTTTATTTTATTTAGTAAAATTAAACATTGTTAAACCATCTATTTTGGTGCATTGGTGTGCAAATTTTGGTACAGTAAAGACTTTAAACATATGAAACAGGAAATTACCATATTTTGTTCTCTGAACAAACAGGTTAAGTGACATAAAATGCAGCAAAAAGCAAGAAGGAAATGTGTAGTGTCCTCTTAGATTTGATGAGAACACAAAGAGAACTATCTCTCAAATTTGATGAAAGCCTTAGAAAGAAGTTGAAATGGCAAAAGCTTTTAGCATTGTCAATAAATCTCAACATTTTAGACACTCACCCCTCAAATATAAAACATGACATTTCCAAGACTTCAAATGTCACAAATAATAAGTTGGCCTTTCACCAAGGAAGCGCTACAGTAACCTCAAATACAGCAAGAAACAGAGAGCAAGTGTGTGTAAGTGTGCTTTTTAGAAATGATGAGACCTGTTTTTAAAAAGAGAAATTGCTGTTTTTAAAAAGAGAGAGAGATGACAGCAAAAAAATAACAGACGTCTGTCTTCCGACAGGGCTGAATCAATGAAAGATAGCAAGTTTGCTCATGGAAATGAAGCTCTGTGCCAGCAGGGAGGCTTGGATCTCTGACTAACTGACCGTGAAACATTGTGACCACTGCTACACACACACACACACACACACACACACGCACACAGCAAGAGAAAGAGAAAGCGATACCCAAAAGGAGGTCGAGCATTCACCACTGGGCCATTACTCACACACACCACTGTGAATATCGCATTGGTCCAGATCTATCACAGTTAAACAAAGCTTAAGATACATGGACACTAGCTGGAGACCATTCAAAAGAAATATCACCCGTGAACATTTTGAGCACTGAACGGAAAAGACAAGTAAGGTAAATCTCATATAATGGCACAATGCCTTGAGTAAATATGCAGTACCAAAAAAACTGTCCCTTTGGCTATTCTCAATCTAAAACAGTGTTTATATTTAATTTCGTTTAACTTAGATCTTCATACTTGGCCCAAATATTTGGGTTCACACTCACCACCAATTCTAGGCTCATTTGGGGATGGGGTTCTTAGTCGCAGGTTTGCTTTTACATAGAAAAATTCTGTAAAACTGTAGATCAGTTGCACCGTTCCATATGTCACTTTTGTGCGTGTGGGTGTGCAGAATGGTAGGCATTAGGTTCACCCATGTGGTCCATCATAACCCTTTCCCCTCCATCATGAATCTTGAAACAGGAAGTAACATGACAAGTTAAACCAATCACTTTACTCAGCATGCAACACTACGAGCAGATAGTTTCCACAATCTGATACAGACTGCACCATGGTTTAGTGGAAGCGAGACTCAGACCACTATTTACAAGAGGACCAAGTATCAGTTCTCTGGACCACTCTGGGCTCAAAAATAGTGTTCACACTTCACTAAATGTACTGAACTCTCAGGGCAAATACTCCAGTCTAGAAGTGTGAAAACAACCTTCATTAACCTTTATATAAAATGACCACCATCATTAGCAGTGAAAACACATGTCACATCCACATTCAAATTTACGAGTAATGCAGAAATCATAGCAATCCTAAACACCAACAGTATGAATGTTTGAGTCTGTGTGAGATGAGAAACTTGGGCTAGTTAGCTATGCTCCATAGTGTTGGTTGACTGTATTATTAGTCTTTTCTTTTAATACTACACACCAATACTACAATTTGCTGAAGCTCTTTTACATGCACACGTGTATCCAACATACTGTGGCTTATCCTTGCCAGTTTCCCACCTTTCCCTTGTTTCCCACCTATCTTCCATGCACAGAAATAATTAATCAGAAAAATCACATAATGGAACTCTAAGAGCAGTTGTTGGGGAGGTAAATAAGCATTCTGCAAAAATTCTTTTGATATTAAAACATAAACACTTTAGATAAAAGTATGTGTAAATCGGTATGACTGGTCTTTTCAGAGATGGAAGATCAATATCAATAGCACAAAACCTTTCAAGAAAATAATTTTTTTGTTAGATTTTAGGTTGGTAAGACATTATCATAGATACTAGCATGTTTTAAACATTTATTGATGGAATTCAAAAATTGCCCTTATGCTTAAGTAGAGCAAAATTTATTTTACAGCATATTCCAATTTAGAAAGAAGCTGGGGCAAGAGTTCATCTTGGAACAGAGCGCTTTAAGGGACATGTCCGAAAGGCTTAACAGTGGGAACTTATTTCTCAGTATTCAGACCAATAGCTCAGAGCTTTTACCACAGAGCCACCACTGTCCTGATGTATAAACGTTTGTTTTGAGTTAAAAGTTTATGGCAATTGCACATATGCTACTGATGTACTGAATAATCATTAGGTGGGAAGAATGCTAGAATATTCCTTTAAAATTTGTCATTCATTTGTCAAACATTCTGCTTGAATCAGCTAATGGCAATAGAGAAACTAAATGGCAACAATTTATTACGATATTATCAGTGTCATCTTATGCAGCTCTACTTCTGGTTCTGCTTTTTTTTTTTTTTTAAACCATACCAAGCCTTGACTTTTCAGTCCTAAGGACTTGGTATTAATCATTAAGCTCTCTCAAACTCAATCACATTAAGGCCTCAAACATCATGTTTGATATTTTCCAGACCATCTCTTTTTCTTTATCATCAGTCCCAAAGACTTGCACGTCCTCAGATACGGTTCCACAGACTGAGATTTGTTCGCAACTGGCACTTCTAAGCAGCGTGTGGGTTGGTGTAATTTTGTTTCTTTGTCCTTTATGCTTTTAACTTCCCAATCTAGCCTGAAACAATGCAGTTATTGCAGTTGCTAAGACATTATGAGTCAATCTGGGGCTCTGGAGGATACTCTCCTAGCTTTCTAGGACACAATAATGCAATTTGTGCATCTGATATGCTGTGCCTGTGTATGTGACCGGGTACACAGACTAATGTTTGTCTTAACTCTAATATTGACTGTGTTGGACAGAGCAAAGGACAAACATGGGCTTTGAGCACAACATTTGTACATCTGATAGGTACCAACCAAATGTGGCCTGGTTTCTTATTTAAGATTCGAGATTTTATTTATTTGTCACATACACAGTTATATAAGCTATATAACTTGCAGTGAAATAAAAACCTGTCCTACCCCTCCTTAAGACTTAGACTTATTGTATTAATAATAATAATAATAATAATAATAATAATAATAATAATAATAATGCATTTTATTTATAGGCGCCTTTCAAGACACTTAAGGACACCATACAATATAAAACAATAAAATACAAGACATAGAAAAGACCAACATTATAACAACACATCAAACAAGCAAATCATTAAAAGCTATTCTAAACAAATATGTTTTTATCTGAGCTTTAAAATGGGCAATTGAATCCAGTTGGCGAATGTGTTCATGTTCATTACATACCATATAACTGTTGTCATATCAGTACTAAATTAGTCAATTAGTCAATATTTAGTATCCAAGGTTTGCTTCTTTAGTTTGCACTGGAACTTCAAGACTATTTCAGCTAATAATGAAAATATTTGAACTATCATTTTAAGCCAGGAGTGGAAAGTAATGAATTAAGTGTGCTTAAGTAAATGGTTCACTGTAAGGGTAGTTTTTTCGTATAATTAATTCCTTAATTGCTTTTACTTGAGTTTAAATAAAATATTAAACTTCAGTACATTTATTTAACAGAGTACAGAAAAATAATAATGCATTTAACTCAATCAAAAAAGAAAAAATAGTTTCCTACCAAAACCCTGCAACTCAAATGTTCTAGTCAGCAGCAACGTCTGAGACAGTGTATTTATCGTGTATTTTCAATTTTAAATGCTTCAGAGGAAACAGTGTGATAATGGTCTGCAAATTATATGAGCCAAAACCTGCAGAGATATCAGGATTTCACTGTTGCTACAGCCTACAGGTAACATACAGGATCATGTGTAAGGGGCATCTCTGCTATCTTTGTAGTTAGAAACATGTAAAAATTAACATAAATTAGCTAGCCAGTTAACATAATTTTTCAAAAATGCTTTTCTTTGATATAGAATATTTTTAGATTGTATGTGTCAGTTGTAGACATATCACATAACGCAATTTGTAAAGTAATTACTCAACTAATTTTTCACTAGAGGACTTTTTTAGAGGATGAACATACCTAACATTGGTAAAAATGAGTTCAGTCACACGGGAAATGAATGTGTATACTCAGTGTTACCCCGAAAAAAACAAGCTCAGAGGTGCAGTGTGGCTTCCTGTCTCACACTATCAATCACCCAACGGGCTGTGTTCCAACAACCTGCTGATCACAGCTCAGTATTCGAAATGCAAAATGACAAGATATTCAGAAATAATTCAGTTTTCCAATGTGCGGTGTCTCCTTGATGCTGCGAGTCATTAATTGCCAGTTGCACTCTATTAGGATGCTGAGAGGTTTGTCAGAGGAGAACGAGGGAGGGCAAAAAGGAGGAGTGCTTCTGTCTGCTGCTGCTGCTGCAGCAGAAAGGCAGATCAGTGGCCTTGAGAAACGTAATAGCTGCCCCTCCCTTCTTTTTTGTCCAAGACTTCACTGAAAATCCATCTGTTTTATTTCTCTCTTTCTCTATTTTCTTTGTATCTCACTACATCTCTGTCTCTCCACTATATTTTCTCCCTCTTCTCTTCTTTATCCCAGCCCCTCATCTGGGGAATATTTGTCTTTCCTGTCTGTAAAACTGCTTCTTTCTGTCTCATTCCCTCTGTCACTCTTGCTCTCCCGCTCTGTGTGTGTGTGTGTGTTTTTTTATGCTGATAAATGAAGTGGCTGGTGTATTAAACTGTTGCTGCTTGAAGGCAGAAAGCTGTCATGTTGGGTTCAGTGCTCTTCAGCAAGATTCAGGCTACATGAGCTGCACATACTATCCACCTACACACACACACACACACACACACACACACACACACACACACACACACTCACTCACTCACTCAGGCAGCAGCATTTCTCTCTCATAGCCTAAGGTGCCAAAGATGAAAGGAGAGGAGATGAGGACAAAGGAAACTCTGGAGAAGATGGGGACAAAAGAAATAGAAAGGAGACAAGGAAAAGAGGAGAAAAGAAACTACGGAGAACATGGTAGGATAACAAGAGTAAATACGGAGGAGAAGAGAAGAGGACAAATAAAACTAGGGAGAAGAGAAAATAAGGACAAGTCCTCCCCCTTTCCTGTTTCTCTTGATCCCTCCTCTCCTTTCGTCCTGTTTCCCTTTATCCCTCCTCTCCTCTTGGTGTGGAGATAAGGACAGGGAAGCAGACAAAGAGAACTAAATGGGGGTGAATAAATGAAGCAAAGGAAATAAGGAAGAGTTTTTAACAAGGAAAGCTAGGGAGGACAAGATAATGATGAGAACTAGGGGTAACAGGAGTGGAAGACAAAGGGAATTTGGGAAGAGAGGATTACAGAAAGGAAGTCAGAAGAGAACAAGGAGGTAAGCGGGACTAAAGGAAGAGAAACTAAGAAATGAAGGAGCAAAGAAACTATGGAGAAGAGGACAATGGGAACTGGGAAAAGATGAGGACAAATGGGACTAGGTAGGATTGAGGATATAATGAAGGAGGAAGGAGAATTTGACGAAAGAAAAAAAAGAAGCTGTTGAGGAGAAGAGACGGTCAAAGCAAGCAGAACCAATGGAAAATAGGGAGGAGAAAACAGGAAATAAGGGGAACAGGAAAAAAGGACAAAAGGAACTAGGAAGGAAATGAGAATATACTGAACCAGAAAGGAAAGCATGACAGAAAGAACTAGGAAGAAGAGAAGGACACGAGAGAGAGAGAGAGAGAGAGAGAGAGAGAGAGAGAGAGAGAGAGAGAGAGAGAGAGGTGCTGTAGTCATTCCTCCCACATCCAGTAGAGGTCGTTAATGTGAATGGTGCCTCTCATTCTTTCTCTCTCTCTCTCTCTCTCTCTCTCTCTCTCTCTCTCTCTCTCTCTCTCTCTCTCTCTCTATCACACACACACACACANCTCTCTCTCTCTCTCTCTCTCTCTCTCTCTCTCTCTCTTTCACACACACACACACACACACACACACACACACACACTCACATACTTCCCATTGTCTCCCAAGCTCCCAAACACATACACCATCACATCCGCAATTAAACACACCATCACATCCGCAGTAAAAGTCATACACTCATTATTGGTCTGGTCCACATGTGCTTTATTTGTGCAAACAGCAGACACAGATGTCGTTCTCTAACAGCTGATATTCATTCTGAATGGACAATAAATGGATGTTTTAATGCTTACACTCACATCTTTTTCTTGTTAGCTAGAATAGTGCTGGACATTAATACTCATTAGGAGCCATTAGAACAAAGCAGTGGGTTTGTAAGACTGCAGCATACATTAGCCTAGGTTAAATTAGATATATAAATATTTATTACACCTGCCCAGGACCCCTCCCCACCAGCAGAGGTCACAGTCCTCAGAGTTCGAATATGACCTCTGCCACACCCAAGATCATTAATTCATCGTGAAGTCTTGCCAAACATTGCAGTTGTGTACTTCAGTGCCTTGTTAAAATACCCTTGCACATGGATCTCTGAGTTATTAGTGATGCACTGATCTGATAATGAGTATCATAGCTCGATATTGGCCAGAACCAGATTTGACACATTTTTGATAGATTTGACAATTTTTACATGCCCTTTAAAAGCCTGTGATATTTTCATAGCTCAGCAGCAGAGCAGTTTGGCTATTATGTATAAGGAAGTTAATATAAGCTGACACTATACACACATCAGCCATTTTAATAGAAACATCTGCGCCCCTTGCAATCCATGCAATTATCCAATTATCAGCCAATCATATGGCAGCAGCACAATGACAAAACAGGTCAAAACCTTCACATCAAACATCAGCATAGGGAAACATGATCTCAGTGACTTTGACCGTGGCATGGTCGCTGGTGTCAGAAGGTCTGGTTTGAGTATTTCAGACACGGCTGATCTCCTGGGTTTCTCTCACGCATTACAGTCACTAGAGTTTACAAAGAATGGTGCAAAAAAACAAAAAGATATCCAGTGAGTGGCAGTTCTATAGGCCTTGTTGATGAGAGAGCTCAGTCGAGAATGACCAGAATGGTCAAATTCAAGCTGACAAGATGCTTATGGTACCTCAAATAGCTACTCCTTATAACTGAGGTGAGCAGAAAAGTATCTCAGAACACATAACATACCAAACCTTGGGGCAAATGGGCTACAACAGCTGAAGACCACCTCACATTTCATTCCTGCCATGAACAGAATCTGGGGCTATGTTTGATGTGAAACTGAACAGATTTTTTCCAATCTTCAGTTGTCCAGGCTTACGCAGATTGGACAAAATTCTTAGAAAGCAAAGTGAAGATTCCTTGAAGATTATATGAAAAGCTCCTACATTTCAAAATAATTACTATATTTAGCGGTAAACAGTAAAACAAAGTAAATAAAAGTGTATTCTGCCTTCTTCTTCTTCTTTTGGCTTTTCCCTTCAGGGGTCGCCATAGCGAATCATCACTCTCCACCTATCCCTATCTTCT